>JAVXUO010001574.1:0-370000 GCA_033065855.1 Escallonia rubra | reverse complement strand
TCATCTATCTAGTGTAACAAATCTCTAACTCGATTTGCATTTTGTATGCGTTATAGGATGCATATTCAGTGAGGTTTGATGAAATTAGTTCCCAAGAACCCAACTCTTCCTTGGTAGATTATGATGCAGCAGAATTATGGCGAGAAACGCCTGTAATTCGCGAGAAGAAAGGACGCATATGTGGTACTCGCGAAACCGCACGAGATGCTAGGGCATCAATGCGTATTTCACTAGATCGGTCTTCAGCCTCTGAGAATTGGAAAGACAAAATTGCTAAGATTGTGGAGCTTGAGGTGCAGAAGATAAAAGAGACTGAAATTGCTAAGATGGTAAAGATTGAGGTGGAAAAACGAATGAAAGAGAAAGAACTCCAACAGGTAATTCATATTTTCTATGCTCTTAAAATTTTAGAGGTTCACATAAACTCATGCATAATATCTTTGCATCTATAGAGAATGAGTTGAGCTCAAGCATGAAAAACATATTTGGATTTTCTACCAACTATGTACCAACTACTTGCATCAATGGTGCTATGAGCACTAAAGCTAGGTACTTTGCATCAATGGTGCTTGTACCAGCTTTCCAGTCAAATTTGACTTCCTCGGTAATGGGCATTTAGTTGTTCATCACCCTGTTGCATTGTATATGTGCTTGGATGCTTGACAGTTTCTTTTTTGGGGTGTTCTTGAAGAGGGTTGGGGGGGGGGTGTTAAGAATATATATTGTGCTACACGAAAATGATCTTGCAGTTGGTGTAGAAATTTACAGCTTGTACAAACTATAACTAGACAAATTTTACAAACCATTTGAGACTTACAGTGAAATGCTTGCAGACTTAAAGGAATACTGTTATCGCACGGCACTCCAGAAGCACACCTGCACCTTAGCCACCTAGCTTTTATCTTATAGGCAACAATTTCATCAATCTCACCATTTTCATTCAATATCGATCCAAGATACATATAGATATCCTTTCTTCGAATCTCTTGCCCATTGGTATACAAATTTAATCCTCAGACCTCCTCATGTATTACATAATATGCATTCCCAACACTTTGTCTTAGTGTGTGTTTGTGTGTTGTTTCTAGTTGTGTTTGTGGATAATATGCAATCAGTAGTAGTGGATCCTCTGCTTTTCCCAGTGAAGTTGAACCTAAGTAGATAGGTGAGCACTAAAGCTAGGTACTTTTCATGTATGACTTGTGTTGGCAGTGGCGAGAATCATCCAAGCCCAAAGAGTGTTGTGTGCAATTTTTTGTCTTCTGTGTTGTGTGCGCTTGTCCAGTAACATTTTGCTCTAACATTGACTGAACTACATGTTTAGTATTAATATGTGTACATGCTTAATACTTTTAACAATGTCCGTTAACAATATTAAGCATGAATGTTGGACAGTTCTGTTTAGAGTTTGATAGGATTATGAATATTGGATAGTTTGTTATTAACCAAATCGCTTAACATGCCTTTAATTGCTTTGTACGTTGTAGGCCGAAGTTACAGTGACTGACGCTACTGAGGATGGTAATGATGAAACCTTCGATGAGCTTGGCGGATGACTGCATTATAATGTGACCATATCTCACATGTTATTTGAAAGAGAATATGTGTTCATTTTGGTATATAACCAAGCAACTAGTGGATTTAGATGCATCAATGTAATTGAATTGTTAACTTTTAGTGGTATTTAATATAGGGTTAAGTACTCACGGCACCCCTGAGGTTTACCCTAAATTACACACGGACCCCCTTATCTTTTGAAAATTACACTCCGCTCCATTTCTTCGACGATGTTAATGGTGGGACGCAAAAAGACATTTTTACCCTTGTATATTAACTACACAGTATCGTCTTGGATTTTGGAGGGACTGTTTTGGAGGTTGCGGCTGGCGGTGCTTCCAATGGAGGGCGACGGTGTCAGGCAAGCGGCTTTGGGTTCATAGGTGATGAAGCCGTGCGGTGTTCGGTGTCGCAGTGGTGCGTGGGGGTGTTAGGTGGTACTTCCGGTGAGGGGTGTGGCCGGAGAATGAGGGGTGGTTGACCACGAGATGGCACCGAAGATGGCGTAGATGATAAATCCCGCGCGGTGGTGGCTGCGGCGCGGTGGTCGCCGCTGTTGTGTCATGGTGTACACTGTAGGTGATGCCGGAGAAGAAGCCGACGGAGGAGAAGAAGCCCACCGTCGCTGAGAAGGACCCCGTCGAGAAAAAGCCCAAGGCCCGCAAGAAGCTCCCCAAGGAGGCTGTTTCAGCCGCTGCCGGAGACAAAAAGAAGAAGAAGGCAAGCAGCACCGTTAGCGCACCCCCGCCCCATCACAGTCACCGCCACGGTAGCTCCTCCGAGAAAACAATCGGTGCCATACCAATTGGAGATGGACTTGGTGCAGACGGTGTTTGTGTCAGATCCGTCAGGGCCCAGGCTCATGCCGTCTCCATCACCGCCGAGCAGACATGCTCCCTCTTTTCGAGCAGAAGCACGCCTCCCTCTCTTTCGAGTTCGCCGCTCTCCAATCACAGCACTCGCGGCTTGCCTCCTTCCTGGAACAACGCCTCACCGAGCTTGCCCAGCTCCAGGCGGGGAGGAAAATTTAGGGAAGGCTTGGTTGATGATTTTTCAAGGGAGGGCAATTTGGGGATGAAAAATCCAAAAAGTAAGGTGTCAGAGAATCTTTAGACGGAGTTAGGGTCCCCGTCAATTTTGTGGGGCTCCGTGAAATGCGGGTGCAAACTTGGGGGAGCAAAGTGTAATTTTCAAAAGATAAGGGGGTCCGTGTGTAATTTAGGGTAAACCTCAGGGATGCCGTGAATAATTAACCCTTTAATATATGCAAAATACTTGTTATCTTCAATTAATTGTGGGATATGATGTCGGATTATTATTGTCACAAGTTATGGCATCAATTAAGAACAGGATAATCTATTATGCATATTTAATTGATTTTTGTTTTCAAAATTTTTAGCTCTAAATATGGTTTTTGCGACGGAATTAGAGAAGGAAAAAATATTAATTCCTAAATATGGTTTTTGCGACGGAATTAGCGTCAGATTAGCGACGGAAAATCTAAATATGGTTTTGCGACGAAATTAGCATTGCGTTAGCGATGGAAAATCTTATTTAGTTCCTAAATATGGTTTTTGCGACGGAATTGGCGTCGGATTAACGATGTAAAATATTGCCTTTCTTTGAGTTATGCAATTTGGCGACGGAATTTTCGTCGCTGATAGTTATTTATATTTATGTCCCTATTAATTTAAAAAAAAAAGCTAATTCTGAAAACTAAAAAAAAAAGTATTAGCGACGGAAATCATAAGGATTTAGCGACGAAAATTCTGTCGCTAATGAAACAGACATTACTGATGGAATACTAATTCCGTCGATAAAGCCTTTAGCGACGAGGGTTTAGGCGACGGAACATTGGCGACGGAATTTCCGTCCCAAAAGGCTTTATCGACGGAATTTCACCTTTTTGCGACGGAATGTTCCGTCGCTAATTGCAATATTTCTTGTAGTGTATATATGTGTGTGTGTGTGTGTGTGCGTGTGTGTGTATATATATATATATATATATATAGGGAGCTGATCCATTGCTAGCGCTAGCGCGATCAGGGCCTTCCACGGGCGAGAATGGACTGCCAGATCACGCGCCACAACAGCAATTTTGCTAGCGCAATCTAGCTGGACGGCCCAGATCTTTTTTTTTCAAAAACTGTCAGTCGTCCGCTACATAGTGTAGCGGATAGTCTTTTTTACCATATTGCCCCTCCTCCCTTGTCCGCTACACTGTGCAGCGGACGACTTTCTGGTCCTGACATGAGTCAGTCAAAAAGCCGTCCACTACACTGTGTAGCGGACAACTTTTTGACTGACACGACTGACACACTTCCATTAATTTCTGTACCTTTATTTCTGCACACGTCAAAGTTGTCGCCAATGTTGTCCACTATACAGTATCGCGGACAATATTTCCTCCCAAAAGATTCTCAGCTCTTTCAGCACAATTTTCTTCTCTTTCAGACTCACTTGCTTTCATTTTCAGCTCCGTTCAAGCTTCAAGCTTCCATTTCAGTTTCCTTCATGCTTCACTCAAGCAAGGTAAGTTTGTGAATGATGAAGTTTTCTTTATGGATTGACTGATAAAGTATAATTTTTTTTTTTGACAAAAAAGTATAGATTTTTTGTGATGTTCTAGAAATTTGTCACTATATTCATCAATTTGTGATGTTCTAGAAATTAATTTGTTAACTTTAAAAAAATTCATTATAGTTAAATTCATTTTTTTTTTTTTTCGCTAACTTCGAAAAATTTATCCTATTTAAATTCAAAATTTTTGAGATATGTTTGTTTCGTGTCGAGCTCCAACACCCCCTTAGATGCTAGTGATCCGTATCTAGGACGAACGTTTCAAACATTGGAAGAAGCTGAAGAATGTTTTCAAGCGTATTCATATAGGGTTGGTTTTGGCATTAGAATAAAGACTACAAGAACAAGCAACGTAACAAAAAATATATGCTCTCACTTATACGAGTGTCATAGGGGCAGAAACCCACAACAAAATGAGACACACGTAGGCAATGATGACAGTGATGACGAAATAGGATATTCGAGTAGAAGACGGGAATGCTTTGTGCGCACAAATTGCCAGGTCAAGATGTTCGTAAGCTATAAATCCAAGCAAGATCATTGACTTATTACCAGCCTGGAACTGGCACACAATCATCCGTTAGTAACCCCTTCTAAGGTGAGTTAAATGCATCAACACAAGAAGATGGATAAGGTCACGAGGACCCTAATTCACACAATGAGCAATGCCCGGATAGGACCTACCGAGATTGTTAATATTCTTACTGAACAGGCTGGGGGAATTCAAAATTTAAACTTTAACACGACAGACGTTCGTAACGCGGTCCAAACTCATAGACGAGTTGCGTATGACCTCAATGATGTTCAATCCACAATGAGCCTATTGAAACAGATGCAGATGGAGGACCCGCAGTTTACCTTCGATTATAAACTTGACGACGAGCATCGAGTTTGTACAATTTTTTGGGTCGACGGTCGTTCGAGGCAAGCTTATAAGCATTTTGGGGATGTCGTGACTTTCGACACCACATACCGTACCAACAAGTACTCGATGCCATTCACTCCTTTCACGGGGGTCAATCATCATTATCACTCCATGTTGTTCGGGTTCGCCTTGTTAACGGACGAGAGCGAGAGTTCTTTTGAATGGTTGTTTAGGGCGTGGCTGAAAGCCATGAACAACAAAGCACCGAAAGTTATCATCACCAATCAAGATTTGGCAATGAAGAAGGCTATTGCTACCGTCTTCCCAGATATTCGACATAAATTGTGCACTTGGCAAACAAACAACAAATACCCTGAACGTTTGCATCACGTGTATGCAAAGTATCCAGACTTTAAACAGAACTTTGAAAAGTGCGTTAATAAGTCATTAACGATTGAGGAATTTGAGGAGAGGTGGAAAAAGCTTGTCAAGGATTACTCATTGCAAGACAACGAGTGGCTCCAACACTTGTACGAGCTCAAAGAGCAATGGATTGGCGTTTACATGAGGAGGAATTTTTTTGTCGGCATGAAAACAACGGGCAAGAGTGAGTCTATGAATTTCTGGCTCGATAGTTATGTGGGTACATCTACGAATTTGAAGAGTTTTGTCACATCCGCACAAAAAGCAGTTGCCTCATTATTCGTGAAAGAAAGGGCTGCAGACTTTGCAAGCACGTACAAACGAAGGAGAAGGTTGCCCCCATTGGAGCTGAACGGTGCAAAAGTCTATACGAAGGAGATCTTCCTGTTGTACCAAGTAGAGCTGCGAAAATCAGGATGATACAGTATAAACAAGGTGCAGAAAAGTCTACGCGTGAGTACAAGGTTTATTTGCTCGTGAATGACCTCGTCCCTGAGAAGCTGCGCAGAATGTATACGGTGAGCCACGACACATTGACGGATTCGGTGACATGTGTTTGCAAGAAGTTTGAGTTCCATGGAATCCTGTGTAAAGACATTCTGCAGTTTTTCACCCAGAAGAATATCAGGATAATCCTCGATATATATGTCCTGCCACGGTGGACGAAAGGTGCAAACAGGTTGTATGGTACCATTGCCTTTCCGGAGCATCTGTATACTGACTTTGAAGAATCAGAGACGTTGCAGTACAATTATCTGGTCATAATGTTTACCCGTTTGTCCATAAAGGGTGCTGCTACAATGATCGGATATAAACATCTCCTCGAGGTAGCTCAGCAGCAAGAGCCCATCGTCGACCAGTTTGAAGCAGCTTCAGCTAGCAATGCAGTTGACACCGAGCCTACAATGGGATCAGAAGATGATGAGCCGGGGGAGGAAGATGACAATGTTATCCGCCGGCCTTTGGATCCAATTATATCGTAAACGAAAGGCCACAAGAGATCTACGCGGATGAAGAGCTCTATTGAACAGACAACTCAAAACGACCAACCATGATAAGCGGAACCATTACAAGGCATTATGGATAAGTCCAGGGGGTTTACAAGACGAGGAAGAAGATGACATCGAAGATGAGGAAGAATAAGATGAAGTGGGCCTTTAATTTTTTTGTAATTTGTAACAATTTTTTTGTAACAATTTTTTGACATTTGTAACAATTTGTAACAATTTTTTTGACATTTGTAACAATTTGTTTGACATTTGTAACAATTTTTTGTAATTTTTTTCTAATAATCTTTCGACCGAAGACTGGAATTTTATTTCTGATGGACCTATGAGAGCCGCCATCAAATCTAAGTTTAAGTTTTTTTTGTATTTGCCCCATCCGTTACATAGTGTAGTGGACATAGTGCATTTTCTTATCTTATGCAGTCTTAAAACTCCAACACTTAGAAATTTCTAGGTGTTCTTTATGTCCGCTACACAATGTAGCGGACAGCTCTGCAGAGTCTTAAAACTCCAACACTTAGAAATTTCTTGGTGTTCTTTGTGTCCGCCACACAATGTAGCGGATGACTCTGCAGAAAAAAAACTTTTGGTGTTCTTAGTGTCCGCTACACAATGTAGTTGACGTCTCTGCACAGTTTAAAACTCCAACACGTCGCTAAAACTCTTGTTAAATAATAATGAGATCGGCCATTCTTCTTTCTCCCGTTTCTCTATCTGTCTCGAACATCTCACCCACCCGCGACCCCCTTTACGAGAGAGAAATGAGAGAGAGAGAATCAGAAAATTAATAAGAGAAGGAGAGAGAAAGAGAAAAAACATGATAAGAGAAAGGAAAGAATGTCAGAGCATTAATGAGGGAAAGGAGAGAAAGAGAAAAAGGCTGAAAATATTTGTCCGCTACATAATGTTGCGGATGGGCTCTTTTTAAACTGCAGGGTATTATTGTCAAAAAATCGTTCGCTACAATATGTAGCGGACAGACTTAAAAAAAGATCTGGACCGTCCACAGATCGCGCGTGGACGGCCAGATCGCGCTAACAATTTTTCCTATTTTCTTAGCGCTATCAACGGATCAGCTCTCATATATATATATATATATATATATATATATATATATATATGTGTGTGTGTGTGTGTGTGTGTGTGTGTGTGTGTGTGTGTGTGTGTGTGTATATATATATATATATATATATATATATGTGTGTGTGTGTGTGTGTGTGTGTGTGTCTATATATATATATATATAGGGGGTTGATCCACACCCACCGGTGGGAAATTAATGTTTTCTCCACCGAATCGCTGCTTGTAGCAGCGATTGTATAAAAAAGAAAAAACTCAATCGCAACTCTTTCTTGCGATTGGAATTATTGAAACAAAAATCCAATCGCAAGAAAGAGTTGCGATTGGAATTATTGGACAAAAAGCCCAATCGCAACTCTTTCTTGCGATTGGCTTTTCGTCCTTTTTTTTTCCCCCCGTGGTCAACAATCACGGCTCCCCCCTCGTGGCCCCCACCCCTCCTCCCCCCCCCCACCCCTCCTCCGGTCAACCTTCCTTCCCCCCCCCCCCCCCGTGGCTCCCACCATTCCTTCCCCCCCCGTGGCCCCCACCCCTCCTTTCCCCCGTCCTTTATTTTTTTTTTGTGCATTCGGGCACATAATTTTCCCGAAAGAGAAAGAGAAAAGGCCCCACACCATTGTCCTTCCCTCCCCCCCCCCGTGATGCCCTCTTTCCCCCCGTGATGCCCCCCTTCCCCCCACGCGTCATTTCCCCCCTCCCCCCACCCCCACGTGTCATTTCCCCCTCCCCCCACCCTACTGCTCACTCACGGGCACAATTCCACTGTGTCTTCTTTCTTCTTTTTCCCTCACTTCTTCTCTCTATAAAATCCCTTCTCCCCGAACCATTTCTTCCAATCTCCTCATTCTCCATATCTCACTTACATAATCTCCACAACAATACAAACAAAAAAATTTTACGCTAGAAGATCGGTGGATAACCGCTAGAAGATCGGTGGATTTTTCGTCATTTTTTTCAAGTCAAAACAAGTAAGTATTTTGAATTTTCTTATAATTCAATGTTAATTTCAAATTGTTCTTACCAATTGATTGTTTAAATTGTGTTACGCTTAAATTGTTCTTACCATAGTCTAAAATTCGTGTTTAGGGCGTCAAAATTACTTTTTTACAAATCGGGGTATTACATTCGAAAGATTCGAAAATAGTAATTTTTTAGGGCGTCAAAATTAGGATTTTTCACGAATTTATAAAAAATAGCTAGAGCTAGATTTTGCCAAAGTGCAAAAAAAGAGACCCTAGTTATTTTTAAAAGATCTGTATCAGGTAAAAATGTCAGATTTTTCCAAAGACTAGAAATGGGTAAACTGATACGCGCAACCTTGTAACTTTGCAGTGTAATTTAAAATATCAAGCTAGCGCGATTTCGCGCGAAACTTTTTTGATAACCCTAGGATGTTGGGAAGTTCCATTTTCCAGGAATTCGGGCCATTCCGAAGCCGTTAGCAATTTTTTTGCCGAACGGGCTTTTAAGCGCTCGATCCGGACACCGGTTCGGGATTTTTGGGCGAAAAATCCGTAAAATACTTTTTAGATCAAGAATGAACTCAGGAAGCTTAAAATAGCATCTTAAAGCACTTTTGAGATTTTTCCTGATGCCAGGGGGCATTTTGGTAATTTGCCGGCCCGAGAGGGGTATTTTGGTAATTTTACGGTGTCAAGTTTTTGAAATGACTTTTCAGTCCAGAAATGTAAGCAAAGCACCTGAAATGCTGATTTGAAGCTGGTTTGTGGGGCGTAATTGTCGCTAAAGGTGAAAACTTAAGTCGGCAGTTTTTTCACGAATTTATAAAAAATAGCTAGAGCTAGATTTTGCGAAAGTGCAAACAAGAGACCCTAGTTATTTTTAAAAGATCTGTGTCAGGGAAAATTTTCAGATTTTTCCAAAGACTGGAAACGGGTTAACTGATACGCGCAATCTTGTAACTTCGCAGTGTAATTTAAAATATCAAGCTAGCGCGATTTCGCGCGAAACTTTTTTGAGAACCCTAGGATGTTGGGAAGTTCCATTCCCCAGGAATTCGGGCCATTCCAAAGCCATTAGCAATTTTTTTGCCGAACGGGCTTTTAAGCGCTCGATCCGGACACCGGTTCGGGATTTTTGGGCGAAACTTCCGTAAAATACTTTTTAGATCACGAATCAATTCAGGAACCTTAAAATAGCATCTTAAAGCACTTTTGAGATTTTTCCTGATGCCAGGGGCATTTTGGTAATTCGCCGCCCCGAGAGGGGTATTTTGGTAATTTTACGGTGTCAAGTTTTTGAAACGACTTTTCAGTCCAGAAATGTAAGCAAAGCACCTGAAAGGCTGATTTGAAGCTGGTTTGTGGGGCGTAATTGTCGCCAAAGGTGAAAACTTAAGTAGGCAGTTTTTTCACGAATTTATAAAAAATAGCTAGAGCTAGATTTTGCGAAAGTGCAAACAAGAGACCCTAGTTTGTGGGGCCTTTTCTCTTTCTCTTTCGGGAAAATTATGTGCCCGAATGCACACAAAAAAATAAAGGACGGGGGAAATGAGGGGCGGGGGCCACGGGGGGGGGAAGGAATGGTGGGGGCCACGGGGGGGGGGGGGGGAAGGAAGGTTGACCGGAGGAGGGGTGGGGGGGGGAGGAGGGGTAGGGGCCACGAGGGGGGAGCCGTGATTGTTGACCACGGGGGGAGAAAAAAGGGACAAAAAGCCAATCGCAAGAAAGAGTTGCGATTGGGCTTTTTCTCCAATAATTCCAATCGCAACTCTTTATTGCGATTGGATTTTTATTTCAATAATTCCAATCGCAAGAAAGAGTTGCGATTGAGTTTTTGCTTTTTTATACAATCGCTGCTAAGAGCAGCGATTTGGTGGAGAAAATACTAATTTCCCACCGGTGGGTGTGGATCAGCCCCCTATATATATATATATATATATATATATATATATATATATATATATATATATATATATATCTGTCTGTATGTATATATACATACATACATATATATGTGTATACATACATACATATATATGCATGCATACATACATACATATATATATATATATATATATATCTATCTGTATGTATATATACATACATACATACATATATACATACATACATATATACATACATATACACACACACACACACACACACACACACACACACACACACACACATATATATATATGGAGCTGATCCGTTGATAGCGCTAGCAACTTGCTAGCGTTGTTTGGCCGTCCGCTACATTATGTAACGGACGATAATTTACCATCCGCTATATAATGTAGCGGACGGTGAAAAAAATTGTTGTTGTGGCCCGCGATCTGGCCGTCCATTCTCGTCCGTGGACAGCCAGATCGTACTAGCAACTTGGGTTAAGTTGCTAGCACTATTAACGGATCAGCTTCCATATATATATATATATGTGTGTGTGTGTGTGTGTGTGTGTGTGTGTGTGTGTGTGTGTGGGTGAAGGTACAAAAACTATGGGTGAGCAGGGTGTAGTGGGTGCATGAGAGTTGTGTATATGTTGGGTGTATAATAAGCAGGAAGGAAAAGGGGACCTGTTGTGACTTTGTGCCAAAAGAAAGCCACTACCGTGAGAAGATGTTGGCTTTGATGTGACTTGTGAGATGTGGTAAAGGTGATGTTTTGGAGGGTTGTGTTTGTGTGTATTTATATATGTGTATGGCTTTGTGAAGGTGTGTGATATGTATGTGTGTGTATGGTGATTGAGTGGGAAGAAGAAGTAAGCAAAAAGAAAAGTGGTGTCTGAGTGGGAAGAAAAGTAAGCCAATAGAGAAAGAAAAGTGGTTACTAAGTGGGAATAAGGAGTAAGCAAAAAGAGAAAGAAAAGGAAGAAGAGTAGACCCACTGTTGTGAGGCAGTGGGTGTAGAAAAAGATTGCATGCCTGTGTTTGCGTGTGTATATATATTATGTGTGTGTGTGTGTGGGTAGTGTGTGTGTGAGTGAGTTAAGAGGAGGGTTCTCTGTAGGAGATTACTTCTAGGAAGGAGTTGGGCACTTATAAAATAATAATAATAATAATAATAAGAAAGGAAGAAGAAGAGAAGTGCAGATCGGGTATTGGGTTAGCGTTAAGTACGGCGCGAGCATTCGATAGTGTATGTTGATTTTTAGTATGTGAAATTTTAAAGTACAGTACCTTAGGCTATATTAGGATTTCTGGTAAAATTTTATAATTTTCTAAAATCGTATGTATTTTTAGTATTTTCTGTAATTTCAGAATTGTAAAATTCTGTTGGAATCTTTAAACTCATGAAAATGTTCTGTAAATATTAGAGTAATGTTTTTGTGGTACAAATAAGTCCCATATTAAGTTTGGTGATTTTTAGAATTGATTTGCTATCATTGTGTATCGCATTTTATTTAGTAAAATAAAAAATTGAAAAATAGTTTTGATGTCTTTTAAATTTTGATTTCAATTTCTCTAATTTTTATACATGTTTTTAGTTCTTACAAAAATTTTAGGAATTTATTTTCAGCTAAAAATAATTATGGGGGCTAGTTATGGGTTTTAATGTAATTAAAGAAATTATTTTAATTAAAAAATATTCAAAATTTCAGAAAATTAATAATTTGACTTTTTATAATGTTTTAAGCTAGAAAAGTGTTTTATTGAAATTTATGATGAATTTTAGAGTTTCGTTACATTTTAAGGAATGTAGATGGTTCTCGATTAGGTTAGTCGTACGCAGAACCCGGTTCGATTTGGTTCGAGTTGAGAGTATCGAAGTGAGTAACATTTAATAAATTATCTTTGGGTCCATAGTTTATGAGCCTATAATTTTATTCTGATAAATAGTTCGCCAATATAGGTTAAATCAAAGGATCTGTACAAGGTTGCTTAGCCGCGCGCATAGCTTGGATCGAGGTAAGAATTTTCTCTCTGAACCCTATTTTACTGTTCTAAATTCAAACAACTTTTTATTGAGCTCTGATTTTTATGATTGATATATAAAAAAAAATAATTCAAATTGCCTATGAAACCCTAGCTTGAACCTTATAGAGATCGTTTGGAATTTTTTTGTTTATTCTCATCCGTTTTATTGATTCAATTATCATAAAATGTTTTGAATCCTATTTATTGCTTCTTAATGTTGACATGAGTTAGTAATGTGAGAATTATAAGGATGGTCTGTTGGTTGGGTTAAACTAGTACCTAAATAGACTAGTCAGTGTACATATGCATATGTAAAGCGTATAGAGCACTGCCGGGGTGGCTTTGCTATAGTGTACTACTCATGTTCAATGTTTCCCGTTTCTATTTTATTGCACTTGAAGTGTTTTGAAATGATCAATGATTTAAGGGAATGAGTTGATACTCATCCCTATGTTTATATTGAAATGTTGTGGTTTCCTTTGAAAACCCTTTTAAAATTATCATTTGATTGTATATAGAAAATCATTTGAAACGTTCTGTTTCTCCATTTTAAAAGTTGTTATTTGGTTTAAATGTAAAATCGTCCTAATCGTTTTGTTGTTTTAATCTTTGATCGACTTTACTGGGCTCTCAAAAGCTCACTCCCCTTTGACTTCATTTCTGCAGGTAGTAACCATCGTTAGATTACTTGAAACTGGACTAGAGGCAATCAAGCTAGTGAATTTAAGTTACTGTATTGTCCATTAGAACCCCTGGGTGGGTGAATAGTATTCTTTTTATATTTTTCTTAGACTTAGATTTGGTATTTCAATTACGACAGTTGATTGAGAGTATGATTTGATTGACGGTTAGTTTCTCTGACAGTTTGCGGTGTTATTTGGTTAAATTTTGAGGATACTATTGTCTTAGTGTAAGTGATCGAGCGAGTGTTAACGTTCCGAAAATTCCGGGATGTTACATAATACCATTCTGTAATTTTGCTCGGGGCACGCTATAAAATGACTTGTTGGGTGGTTTTAAATCCTCTTGTGTCACACAAAGCCAACAATTTCTTCTTGAGTTCAACTCGGTATGTAGGTTTTTGTGGTGATGGTGGTATTTGTGGCAATGTTAGTGGTACTTATGCTATGTTTTGGGACATGTTGGTTTAAGAAGCGGAGGATTCATTCAATGTTTGCATGGTGCATCAGTTTTAGTAGCATATACATCTAGACTGATTTTTTCCCCTGTTGTTAGCTCTCTTTTACTTCATGTTAGCCTTATGGTTGGATAACCTAAGCTTACATCTTATTTTGATGATAACTACACATTGATTATGTTCTAATGTGTGCTTTGAGTGTATTCTTAGTAGGTTTATACATGCACACTCATGAAGACACATTTGAGAAGTTGGATAGATGGATTAAAGCCAAAGAAGCTTAAAGTTATAGTGGACATGCTACAGAAGCTTCATCAAGTCCAATGTCGAAGAGCAACAAAGAATGCACCGGCTAAGTTACTATCGATTATAATTGATCTTTCCTATTATGTAACCAGTCTTGGTTTGATGCTTGGATTGATGACTATGACCTAAACAGACCTTAGGACACCTTGTGCATTGCATGTGAGTTCATAACTTTTCACACAAGCGTGGTTCTTGAAAATGAGCAAACTTTGGAGCTTACTCAGATATTCTCAAAAAAAATTTTGGTGCTAATATTTCCATATGTTGATAAAACTTTTCATTAACTTTCCAACGCAAAAAACGGCACCTCAATCCGATTTTTCTAGAGAAAGTTATGCCCAAAATAGGAAAGGGGGTTCCGTGAGGCAGCCGATTGAAAGTAGGGTAATACAGTCGACTGTATTTGAATCCAGTCGACTGCTTTGGTCAAAATTCAGTTCCAACGGCTAGTTTCGATGAAAAAACTCCAACGGCAAATAGAGCATCTTTCTGAGCATTTCTTTGATTGAGAGTGAGCATACTTCAAGTAATCAATTCTCTCATCTCTCTATTGTACTAGAGCTTCATTTGTACTCATTTCCTTTCAAGAAGATTTCTTTGTACACAATTGATCTTTGTAAAATGATTGTGATCAAGGCTTGGGTTTGTCAAGTCTTGGGTGAGCTTTGTGGATTCAAGGCTTGTGCTTGGTGTGGGGATATCACCAAGTGTTGTAAGGGTTTTGATCTTGACCCGGAAGAAGATTGTTGCTAATGGATTCTAGTGCTCTTGCAAGGGACTTCCTTGAAGAGGTGGATGTAGGCTTGAGGGTAGTTCAAGCCGAACCATTTAAATCTCCTTGTCAAGTATCTCTAACTTAATCTCTTTACTTATTACTCTTTAATTGTTTGAGATTGTTTAGTTAGCATCTTCATTGAAGTATTACTTGGTTTGTTTGAGATTTATGATTGTGCTTAGTTTAAACTCCCCATTAATTTTCAAAAATCCTATTCACCCCCCTCTAGGGTTGTTTTATTGGTTTCACTTCCTAATCATGCTTCCCTAAATGTTTCAACTGCAAGGCAAGGGTGGCAGAGACCAAAAAAAAAAAACCAAAAAAATAAGGTTCCCCCATGCAAATGGTCAAAAGAGCAATGCTCAAGTAAGAGTTAAGATAAATTGTCATATACGTTTTATGATAACTATAAGTTAAGTGAGATGAATTTGGCATGTAAATGTTTTTTAATTTGAATGTAGCTAAAGAATCGTGATGATAGAGACTCTTCTTGTTGTCAGCTAGTTTAAGGGTACACAAAAGTATAAGGCACGTGAGAAGAAGGGGCAGTATACAGTTGCCGAAGTGGCTGAAGCTGTTGTATGTGTTTTTCTCCTTATTTATTTCCAATTGCTATTGACATTATAATAATTCAACCATGTTTCAGTTGTAATGGACTTTTTCTCTTGTTTGCACAGGATGAAAGTGTACAATTTTGCATCTGGCTTTCCAAGACACTGCTTATGCTTCGTTACTTTGAAAAATTGGGTAATGAAATTTACTCGAGTCAATAGATGTTTCTGACACGGTTGTGTCTTTTCTTTTGTATAGAAAATGATTAATTGCATGGGATCTTGTTTTTCAGGCTTCTCAACATAAAAAGGCAATGAAGAATTTTGTAAATTTTAAAAATTAAGGTGCAAAAATGAAAGGGGGTACGTAGATGAGCCTTTATCTTTCTTAATGCATTATGTTTGTTGACTGGTTTTTAGGTTTTCGACTTATGTTATACCAGTTAATTTTATAACTTTCTTTCTTGACTTTTTTATTTTCAGGTTTATATGTCGGGAAGACATACATCAATGCTTTTGTTGGACTTAGAAGAACCGATATGCATTATGATGACATTTTGGATGAGATGTGTATATCTTTAGGTTTGGTTGTCACCAACATTACATTTGCATGTTTTTGAAATTGAGAATTTCTTGATGGTTATGTAATTAGGATGTGAATGTTGGATATGGTATGCTTGAATAACATTAACTTGTTTTTGTAATGATGAGTTTATTAGCTTGTTAAAATCGATTTGGTTGTTCATGATTTGTGTTAATTGGATTGGAGTAGAGATTACTTAAATACTTCAATTTTACATCTTTTTTAGGGAAATGTTGCTATTACCGGTGTTAGGCCAATATTTTCTTGACAAATTTCAGAATGTGCCAGACAAAAAACTGGTGACAATTGCTTAAAAATGCCGTAAATAGGAACGACATTTCAAAAATAATTCCGCTAAACAAAAACTGGCACTTAATAGAAGTGTTGCTAAATTAGTAGCATTAAGAACGACATGTCAAAGATAATGCCGCTAAATAAAAACTGACATTTTAATGGAAGTGCCGCTAACTTAACGACATTTTTTTCAAAGTGTCGCATAGTTAAGTTGACTATTGACCCCATAAGAGGCACTTGAAAGTGTCGCACAAAAGTGTCATAAGTTTAACGCCGACGTGTCAAAGAAGTGTCGGGAAATTCCCGACGGATGAATTTGTGACGCTTGTGAAAAGCGTCGAGAAAGTGTCGTGAAATCACTTTGTGACACTTACTATAATTGGCAACACTTTTTTAGTGTCGACTAACCCCAGCCCCTCCCCTCTTTTTGGAGTGTTCTAGTTATTCTCATTCTCGTCAACATGTCCACGTTTCACGACCACCATTAATGTTCGCTCTGGCGGAATTATGCTACCAGTCACCGCCAGGATTCGGCTCTCTTCTCCACCACTTGCCAATGCTCTATCGTGAATTGCAGTTGGTTTTTGTCCTTTGAGTGCTGGAAAGGATTTCTGGCAGATGGAGTACTCGTGGGTCCTAATCTTGTTGTTGATGGCTGTAGCTATGTGCGTGTGTTTGTAAGGCTGTATGTGCAGACTTGTGTCTATGAGTGCACATATGGGTTTGTGTTTGTGCGCTCATGTATGCATGCATTTGTGTGTATAGATTAGTGGTGGTGACGTCGTAATAGTTAGTGGTGTTAGGCATGTGCAATGGTTGTGGTTGGTGGTGTTGGTATGGATGCGGTAGAGGTTGTTGGAAAGGCGCAAAAGAAAGCGACAGAGAGCGTGGAGAGAGAGAGATATATCTATAAAGCATCAGCATGTAATCTAGTGTCAAAATACTTATTAAAGGTAGTGTTGACGTTTTCAAAATATGAAATGGTCACGTCAGTCAAAATCGTTAGTTAGGGTCACGGAACTCTAAAGTTTGGGGAATCCAATATAAATTTTTCGCATGTTGGATACGGGTGTCTACTTTGTGAAACTGTATTTAGATTGTAATTCTTTCTTGTCTTCCTTCCGATCAAACTTCTTAAACTCAAGGTGTTTAATGATATTATCCCTATATTCAAAGTTGGTCAAAGCATTGTCTTTGAGAGTCAAACCTCGAACATCTTGGTCAATGGTCCGTTGAAAGGTAATTGATGAGCATGCTCCACTTTTTTGTTAAAAAATCTTAGCTAGGTTAAATTATTTAATGTTCAGTAGTGATAAATTAGAGTGCGAGTGGGAAAAAAAATTGTCATTTTACAACTATTAATAAAAGATCTATGTAAAATTACGCCGCCCTTAGTCAATCTCACAAAATAGCCTAAGCAGCTTGAATGACTAGCTTTCATTTAATGAAGGAATGCCTATATCCACGTCCTTTACTATTTGTCCATATAAAAAAATAGGTTATTATAACTTGTAGCCACAAGTTTAGTTTTGATAGCAGCAATCCAAATACGAACGGTTATAACATGATGAAAGCGATATTTCACTTTATAAACATTTTCATTGCTAAAGTTGGGCCTATAAAATGAATATCATGTAGGAACCAGTGTTCTTTGTCCAGACTATAGCAAGGAAAAGATATGTTACTCAGCAAGTATGTGCATACGCCATGCCCACACATGTCCCGATTCGTAGTATAACGCCTTCGATTTGCCACAACTTTTTCTAAAGAAAGTTCGCTTCGTTCCTACTTCATTAGTGGACCTAAAGAAACCCATTAAGTTCTTCTACCTTCTCCATAGGCTGAACAAAACCCATATACTGTAGAGAAACTTCATCAGTCCCATACAACCAACCGTTAAAATAAGCAAAGGAAGAAAAGAGGCCAACGTTTCTCCGCATCCCACAAGCTTTTGACGACCTAACTGCACTATGAGCATATAATAAACATGATCAGTCACTCTATTTGACACTTAGAGACAAATTTGACAGAAGGCTTGTGTAAGTGCCTTGCTTACCAACCCACACATCAGTGGTGTTGTGTTTAAAGAAACAAGCCATCATGAGTGTTTGGACATATGTCAGAGGACAACAAGAGATGTAGATTAATTAGAGCTCAATTATATCCACTAGCATATATTTAGTTCTCATTGGAGGCATTTTGTTGGCTTTTCGGGGGATTTAAGAGTCAAGAGCATTTAGCTAATGACATTTTGTCATATAAACATGCAACTGAAGATTTTTACGATTAATTACGTGCTTACTCTTTTACGAACGAGTGACGAGCTCTTGTATCCCCAATGTTTCATATTTTGCAGTATTTGCTCCCTAGAAGAAACTGATTGTGATATTTCATTAACCGTGTTGATGTAAGTGGGTAACAAATTTAAGATTGAGCAACATACACGAGGAATAATAATCGTTTTTGAACTGCCGTGGAGAAAATCTATAGGGATTGCAAAGAATTCACGAACGAATTTGCACGACACAAAATGATAACTTGCCGGATGGGATTCAATAAGATCAACTGAGTTAGCTTTTTGTCTGGACGAGCAGGTCAACTAATCCCATGAAGGAGCTCACTTGCTTGTCTGGAGGAGCATGCCTGATGAGCCCTTGAAGGAGCTCATTACTTGCTCGTCTAACCGAGCAGGCCAAGTGAGCCCGTGGAAGACATTAATTACCTGCTTGTCTGGACGAGAAGGCCAAGGCATGAAGGATCTCACCTGCTTATGATGAAGCTCATCTAAGCACCTAATTGAGCCCATGAATAAGGAGACGGGCAGGCCAAGTGAGCCCTCGAAGGAGTTCCCATGCTCGTCCTTGACAATCAGGTGTATTGTAGGAATTTTGCCATAGCCATTGTTTTGGGGATGCGTGCATGAATGCTATCATGGCAAGCTTCCACAAAGAAATGAAAATTCATTTAATCTAAACCATTTGATCAAAGCGTCAAAAGATCCTAGCCATAGAGGCTCGCTTAGATCAGGCTTTCAAGTATCATTTTCATCGTGAACAAGAGAAAAGGCAAGAATACTTGAGAAGTTCTAGAGAAATTTTGGTTTTCCCGTCAGAAAATCCCAAGAGTCGGAGTTCTGCTGTCAAAGAATCACATGAATTGACACATTTACCTATTTAATATAATTATATATTTCATTTATCATTTGAGCATTTATATACCTATTTACTATTGATAATTTTGTATTTTATAATGAAATGTTTACGTGTCTGCTATTATATATTTATGATCATAGTGTATGGGATAGATGAGAGTACCTCTTTTCCGGTGCATACACATATTGATAATGATCCTGGTAAAACATACTGTATAATTAAGGGATCGTTCCCAATGTTAGATGGAACTGGACAACTATCTAATACATTGTAGAATCCAAGGATCATATGGTTTATCTTGGTCATTCTACATGTTAGTACAATAGATGTATTGAATGGGTACTACCTGAAATTATTTATATGGGCAAATTACACTTATATCCCTGAGGTTTAGGGGTAATTACAGCCAAGGACAATAGTTTGGATAAATTACACTTATGTCCATTGACCAAACGGAATCTTAAAAACCCTAACGGTTTTAATGAAAAGACTTTATTACCCCTAAGTTGGAACCTTATTTATTTTTCAATGCCATTATTTCATCTTCTTATTTTTAATGCCATTAATGTCATTACTCCCCCCCCAACCCCCAAGCCCATTTGGCCATTTCTGTCTGACAGCACCCATTCGCCTGTCGCCGCACCCTTCCCCTTCCCCTTCCCCGTCGCCCCCACCCTCCCCCTTCCCCTTTCCCGTCGCCGGTGTCGCCTTCCCACGAGATGGCGCCGGTGATAAATCACGGGCGGTGGTGGCAGCTGCGAGATGGTTGTGGCGTTGAGGCGTTGGTGATGGTGCTCGGTGAAGGAGCGTGGGGCTGCTGATCGGAGTTGCTGGCCGGCGACGGGCTGCTGACCGGACGGTTGCAGTGGTAACGGCACGGTCGCATCGGCGCGATGCTCGCAGAGGCACGATGAAGGGGCATTTCGGTGAAGGGGCGGGGAACGGAGTTAGTCGCCGGCGCCGGCGACCGCGTGTGCTGCCGGTAGTAGGGCTGCCATGGTGTGTAAGAGGGAAGGGACTGCCGGCATAGGGCGAGGGGAGGGGGCTGTCGGCGTGGGGCGAGGGGAATGGGCTGCCGGCGAGTTAGCCGGGGAAGACAATAATTATTCTAAAAACCTTAATCCAAAAATCCTTAATCCTAATTTGAACATTGGATATTTTTCAAGAAAACCCTAATTTGCAAATTAGGGTTTTAAGAAAATCCTAATTTGCAAATTAGGATTTTCAAGAAACTCCTAATTTGCAAATTAGGCTTTCAAGAAAATCCTAATTTGCAAATTAGGGTTTCAAGAATATCCTAAAACTAAAACTGATAAATAAATCATATATAATAATAAACATATATTTTTCAATATATACAGTACAAGGGGTAGTATTGTCATTTTAAAAATACATATTGATGACATCATACAAAAAGTACAATTTTTGGATGGAACCCTAACGGATGGACACGGCTGATACATTTTAAAAGTGTTTGGTCACGGAATGTTACATTTTGAAACTCGTTGTCCTTGACTGTAATTATACCCTAACCTCAGGGATATAAGTGTAATTTTCCCTATTTATATTTAACTTACTGTGACTTTATAAATAATCTATATAAATAATATTATGCAATATTCTTAATCATATAGGGTGTTGTATCTTTAAAGTCATTAAGCGGAAGCTTTGATATACCTACAAGTGAGATACATTGTGCATCAATACCTTGGTATGTTCGAATTCCGTTTGATGTATAATGAGAGCATATACTCTTATATGACATCCACCACTATAGATATTTCCATTTGATGACATAATAAAGTTGATCATCATGAATCATGACCACGTCTTTTAATAAGGTACTTCTATCGGTTATTAAAAGGTTGATTTATTTGATCACATGCATTACTATCATGAGACATATTAAAAACAAAATGTAGTTACTAAGGGAGTACAGTAATTCAAGGCCCTAATGGTAATTACAAATATCTACAAAGGGGCAAAGTTGCATTAATTGATTAGTAAAGTTAAAGTTGTAATGTGATAAAGTCCTTGTCTTAACTAAATTTTATTTTTTAACTTTTCAGTAATAATTATTCAAAAGAATTAATTATTACTAAATAGGTAACTCAATTAGATTGAATTACTAGCTATGCAATTCAGTCGTATTAGAGTTGGAATTAAAAAGCCCACAAGTCCGCTTGCTAGCCCAACTTGAATCCTAAAGTCAAAGGGAAGTCTTGAAAAGATATGAATAGAATTAAAATATATATATATATGAGAGGGGAACCATAAAAAAGGTTACTATTCACAAACAATTATTTACCCCACCACTTTGGAGAAAGTCTCTCTCTCTCTCTCTCTCTCTCTTCTCCTTTTAGTTGCTTTCTCCTTCTCTCGTCTTCCCTGTACTATGTTCTCAATGGCTTAGAATTAATTTTTAAAAGCTTATATTGGAGAATTGCAAAGCCCATACTCTTATTCAACGTAGGTTCATAACAAGGAAGACTAGCTAGTGTCAGGATCAACATCAACGATTTCCTTCAAGTTCTAACAAGAATGGGAAAGTATTATTTAATATATGTCTTGCTTACCGCTATGTAATATATGGATTTCAAGGCATGGTTTCTCTCTTTGCGCTATAAAAGGTTTTAGTACCGCGGGATCCAATTATCACTATAATCAGTATCGGAACCTCTATTAAAGGTAACCATATGATTCTATGCTGTAGATATGTATTTTATCTTAGGGATTATATCACTTATATCTCTCACTTTAGGGGTAAATTATAGCCGAGGACAAAGGTTTGCGTTTATATCAGTTATATTTGTTGACCGGGCAGAATATGGACGGTATTAATTAAAATTTGCAATAAAAGGTCGTGATTGCCCTTCAGACTAAAATGAGAGGGAATTGTGAAGCGGAACGGATCGCACAACCAATATTATTCTACTTCTATCCATTCTCAAACCCATCAAACCACCAATATCATTCACCTTCTACAACCTTTTCAAACCCACTTCCACATCGAATAGCCATGACCACCACCATATGGAAAATCACCATAATTCTATAAGCTAAATCAGAATGAGATTAACTCTCACTAATGGTATTTACATGTCACTTAGGCATTTACCAAAATTAAAGAACTTAGGTATCTACCGCTACTTCTCCTCCGGTAGTAATTGACTATCATTGCCCAACACCGCTGTCGACCACCGTGTGTAACCACCGCTGTCACAAACCCAACACCACTGACCACTGCTTCAGCACCCCAACCTTCCAACGAGGACTACCATTAGACCAACCGAACTGCCGCTACTACCACCATTGAATTCTTCACACATCTCCACTGTTGCTTCCACCGCCGATCGTCATTCTACCAACCCATCTCTCTCTCTCTCTCTCTCTCTCTCTATCTCTACTTTATGTACTCCAGCAGGTAACAATAGCTTCATATCTATGCAAAATAAGAAGTGGTAATCTGGTATTTTGTTGTGGATTTTTGTTATTGATTTTGTCGATGGTTGCAGGCTTGGTGAAAGTGGTAATCTCGGACGGGGATTTTGTTAGATGAAAACTATGTGCGCAGAATTGGAGATGTGGGGTTGGCAAAACTCATTTTAGATGCTGTGCCAAATGCCATCACAAATACATATTAGAGTCCATCATTGCTGGTACCTTCTTTTACATGGATCCAGAGTATCAAAGAAATAGAACCATTTGACCCAAATCTGATCTATTCGCGTTTGGAATCATAACCCTTCAATTGTTGGCAAGTCTGATGGGGATGCTTTAAGTACGGTGGAGTAGTGAGGAGGCGATGACAGATTGGGTTGCCATGGTATGGTGATGGCAGCGTTGCAGACACTGCTTGGGTGTGTAATTATGAACGTGTATGCAACTATGATGTTAGGGTGGGATTTTCCAGACAAATTTATTGGGCTGTGCAGTAGTTATGAGAGAGGGTAGAGGAAATGGGAAGAAGAAGAAGAGGGTAGTATTGTCATTTTTAAAATATGATATTGCCACATCAGCTAAAATCGTTAGTTAGGGTCACGGAACCGTAACGATGGGTATATCTGATACAAAATTTTCACATTTTGGATATTAGTGCAAATTTTTTAAACCTACGTCTTTGACTATAATTTACCCCTAAAGTGAGAGACGTAAGTGATATTATCCCTTTATCTTATACCGGGAAGAAATTTTTTTCTCTACATCATAGATTTATTGTATGGTTTGGTTTGTCCTTTCATTTAGATATATAATATTATTGTATTATATGGGCATAAACTAGTCTTTGTATTGGAAGGTGATACGGAACCTCTCATGGCCACATGCTTTTTTTTTTATCGTTTTGATAACTTTGTAAGTTAATGTAATCACATGATTGTTTTTGTTTTATTGTTACTAAAATAATTTTGTAAGCTCGTTAAGGAGTAAAGAAATTTGGTAATCGTAATTATTCACCAGACTGTTCACCGACCAGGGGCGGAACCAGGAATATTTTTTAGGGGGGGCAAAAATTATATGTCCGATACCAATTTTTTTTAAAATAATATTAAAAACAAAGTGTACTTATAAAACATACAAAAAGTATTATTAAGTTTCACGAGAGTCATTAAAGACTCTTTACAAGTACAAAAAAAAATACAAATACAAATTATACTCCGAGCATTACAAGCAAAATTACTAAATTACTATTCGATGAGGCCCCGAAGATTGGTAGCGATTGACATCTAATAATAATGTGCTTATTTAAAGTTATTTTTTAATGTGAACTTTACTTTTGTCACTAATCACCAATTCACCATAATAATTACTTTTGTCACTAATCACCATAATAATTATTTTTTAATGTGAACTTTACTTTTGTCACTACTTTTTAATGTGAACTCTATTTTTTAATGTGAACTCCCTAAGTCTTATTATATTTTGAGTTCATCTGCAGACCTTTGCTTTTCATATTTGATCTGATTGTAGATATCACTGAACTAACCTTTTGACTTTCTTGGACAGTAGCCTCGGAAGTACTGATCTTTTTTTTTTATCAAACGACAATGGCTTTCTTGGATAGTGGTAGAATTTTCTAGCAAAGCCTAGGAACTGATCTCTTTTTTTAAATTTAATTCGTATGAAGAGCCAATAACTCAAGGACATCCTTCACTGTTGGAACTTGGCCACTTGGGAACTATAATATAAAGCCAACTAGTACACTGAACTAGCCAAGACAGAAAAAAGAACCCGGCTCATATAGTCATATTTTGACTAAAAAGGGAAGATTGGAAACTGGAAGACAGGAAGAGAAGAGAATGTACCAACTACGCCACTACGGTACCAAAGCTCCAAAACAGGGAAGACTGGAGAGGCAGCGGCAGCACCTGCACCGCAGCAGCCGGCGTCGCGTCGGCGTCGGCGTTGGCGTGGGACTCGCGGCCGCGGGACTGCGGGTCTGCGCCTCTGCGGACTGCGGGAGGCAGGGGAGGAGGGTCGCTTCGCTGCGGGAGGCAGGGCTGCGCTCTGCGGTCTGCGGACTGCGGGTCTCAGATCTGGTTCTTCTTCTTCAAGAATCAAGCGTCGCCGACTCGCCGGAGTGAAGCCGTGAAGGAGAGTCGCCGGTGAAGCCGAAGGAGAGAGTCCGTGAGAGAGAGAGAGAGAGACGATTGTGTTTGTGGGTCTCTCGGGAAACGGGGAACGGGGTATTGGGGATTGAGCCTCGGGGAACGGGATCTTGGGAACGGCGTCAGCGCGATTCCCGAAAAAAAAAAAAAATTCCCCTGAAGCCAGGAGGGGCTTCAGCCCCCCTTGCCCCAACGTGCGTCCGCCCCTGTCACCGACACTGTTCATCGCTAAGGGTCTCCACCCCTTGTTCTTTTTCTTGTTCTTTCTTTATGCCTTGGATCTCGTCTCTTTTCCTAAATCTCATGGATTTGCACAAGGAAATTTTCGTTGTTGAAGGTTTCGTAGTTGGAAAAGGATTTGGTCATGAGAGAGTTCCCAGGATCCTAATAGGACTTAAACTGCTTTAATTTCTTGTTGTGATTGCGAATAGTAGCCTTATTGATATGTAGTTTGCATGTTTAATGTCCTTGCCATATTAGCTAATATTTAATCCAAATTGATTGATGAATCATATTATAATGATTATTTTTTTCTAATTATTTTTATTGGTCATTTTTTTGATTAAATGTTGATAATGTAATAATTCTATTAGATATTATTAATTAGAATAATTAGTTAATTTAATATAGATATTTATCCATGCTTCTCAATGGAAATGCATGTAAAAAACCTCAACGTCAAAATTATAAGTGCGAGAGTGTGTTTACACCCGTGGCCTCCATTATTGTTTACTGCAATGGTTTAGTGTATCTCATTACCAACCTTGAATGCTCCCTTAGGAGGGTGTAGTAATCAAGAAATTGCTAAGTTAAACTTCCTAATAATAAAATTTTATGGTAATGAACTACATACACCTCGTCACCAACCTTGGGTGCTCCCTTAGAATGGTGTACTATTCCTCAGAATTACAAGCATAAAATTTTATATAAAGGTTATACACTTGTCAAAAAATTTGATGCATGGTTCCCCAAAGGAGTGTCTTGTGTTAAAGTATTTGAGGCCAAATGTTTA
Source organism: Escallonia rubra (assembly GCA_033065855.1). NCBI lineage: Eukaryota > Viridiplantae > Streptophyta > Magnoliopsida > Escalloniales > Escalloniaceae > Escallonia > Escallonia rubra. The sequence goes on along the minus strand of JAVXUO010001574.1, from coordinate 344,192 downwards.
ATGGTAAGTTTTTCTTTTGGTGTGAGCTCACATAGATGAGGAAAAATAATCATAAATCGAAAAATAGTATCTATCTCCTAAGAGATTTGCTATTCTAGATTTTGATCATCAAGGTTTTATCATTTATGTTTTTAGGATTTTTTTCGATAATATTATGTAAGTATATGTTCATTCATTGATAATGATTTTTTTTATATTTTTTAGATATGTCGTCTTTTAATCCACTACGAATCATCCCTAAATAAAATAAACTGCATGGAACTGACTATGTTGATTCAAAGAGGAATTTAATGATAGTGTTGACTGCTGAGGGTCACAAGTGGGTTCTCACTACTCCTAGCCTTCAAGCACCACCTGAAGGTGCATCAGAGGCCGAGGTCCAGGCTTTTGCCACATGGAACAAGTTTGATGACATGGCTAGATGCTATATATTGGCATCGCTAGTTGATATTGTAGTCACAACATCAGGTGATGGAAGTTGCTGCCAGCATTATGCTTAACCTGGAGGATATTTTTTGCAACAAAAATCGAGTCGTAAGACAAAGAGAGATGAAGGCCATCATGTCCACCAAAATGATTTGATCATTACCATCAACTTTTGATCAGTTCAGGGTGAACTATAACATGAACAAACATCTATTCACTCTCCCACAACTAAAGCATGAGTTGCAGGCTGCTGAAACCATTCTTAATGCCGAAGGCAGTGTCCAGGTCGCTAACGCAAGATCTTCTATGCCGAAAGATAAGCACAAGAATAACTAAAGAACCAAAGCAGAATAAGCAAAGTACCAGTGTAGCAAACCGCCTCGAGAAATTCCCTTTCGGGACCCGGGAGAGGCCCCAAGAGGAACTCAGAGTCGCCATCTTACTTTATTTAAAAAAAGGTACAATAAGAAAAAAAAAAACCTCTAAGGGTAGGTTTGACACTCTTATTTTTTTCAGTTTTAAAAATTGAAAAAAAAGGAGCGTTTGGCAATCTTTTTTTTTTTCAATTTAAAAAACCCGTTATTAAACAGAAGAGTAAAAAAATTTTCCAAAAACTGTTTTTTTTTTTTAGACCACCACCCTCCCACCGCTGGCCGTCGGCGACCACCGCCGGCCGTCGGCGACCACCGCCGGAGACTGCCGGCAGCCACCTCTGGCCGCCGGCGGCTGCCGGCAACCACCTCCGGCCGCTGGCCACCACCACCACCACCGTCGACCACCGCTACGCTCCACCACCGCCACCGCAAACCACCAAAAAAAAAAGTCAAAATAAAAAGGGTTACCAAACACCACAAAAAAAAGGGTTATCAAACACCCACTTATTTTAATAAAAAAATAAAATTAAGCTGCTCTTTAAAAATTGAAAACTAATTTTTTTTTTTTTTGTCAAATGAACCCTAAGATGCCAAGTAGGCTTCTAATCTACTGAAAACAGAAATAATGGGTTCGTGGACTCAGTTACGTGGCGGGAAGTTATTAGGCACCTACCATACCCTTTCAGTCTCTATTTGTTTGTATTAATCTTTGGCCTTTTCATACATAACACGTAAATCTGCATAAAACACATCCTACTTCTTACTCTCTATTTTTGGTTTGAATTTGAGAACTGAAGTCAAATGGCATATGTACCCACTCAGACAAACTAGGATCAAACCGTTGTAGTTCAACTGGACCCTGCGGGAGGCAATCTAAACAAATAGAGGAAAATAAATTTAAAAGACTCTTTTTGTGAAAGTTGTTTCGTTAACTGAAATTCGGTCACGCAGAAGGGAATAGACTAGAATTCTCTAGACTAACCTAGAAAGCGAAATAAAATTACATCTAGATGACAATGGCTCTTGAGATAAATTCACGATGCAATGCATATCACCAAATTATAAAGAGAGTGGACAAAATTTAACTTAATTATTTTAAGTAAATTAGGCTCATTATATTATTAGCTTAAAACCGCGAAGAATAATTAACTTTAATTATTAATAAACCAATAACAATCAATAAATAAAAAGACTACAAAAATGAGATGTCTACAAAGCGCGTTGGTGAGGCTCGCTACGGGCTTACATCACTAAACCAACACATTTTTTCTAGTGAAAACACAAAAAGACTACAAAACTCTAGATGGACTTGGAAATGACTCGCATATTTGAGGTCGGTGAAAGGTTTCATACGTATAAGATCAACGTAGTTCAAAAGCCAACAGTAACAACGATTAGTCGTCGAGTGACATTAAACTTCCTCCAGAGCTGGAGCAATAGTGACAATGTTGGTCGCCAGGCAAACGCGTATTCTTAGAAATCAGACCAACATAACAATGAATAGTCGTCAAAGAGTACCAAAATAACTTAGGTCTAAGAGCCAGAGCCAACAGTAACACCGATTGGTCGTGTAACCGTAAGGCGCATCCTTAGATATCAGAGCCAACGGTATCTATTGGTCGTCCAAGGATACTAAAAATCCATGTCCAAGAGTCGGTGCCAACGGTAAAAACAATTGGTCGTGTAGATGTCTCTAAGACTTATCACTAAAAGTTGGAGCCAACGGTAACAACATTGGTCGCTTAAACATGAGGATACATCCCCAGAAGCTGGAGCCAACAGTATCAACAATTGGTCATCTACAGATAAAAATTGTACCTCTGTTCGTTGTCGGAGCCACTGAAACGATGGCCGACGAATAGATGGCATATATTTAGATGCTGGAGCCACCCAGACGATGGTCTTCTAGATATACTTAAAGCATAACTATGTCTGTTGCCAGAGCCACCCAAACGGTGGTCAACAGACATAGGAGGAGTATGCCTAGATGCCGAAGCCACCCAAATGATGATTGTTTGAGGGCCTATATGACTAAGAGCCAGAGCCAACAACACGTGAAAACAATTGATCGTTTAGCCATAAATGGTGAACCTAAGAGCCGGAGCCAACAACGCGTGGAAGTGGTTAGTCGCTTAGGTACATTGGAATATATCGAGAGACAGAGCCAACAACGGGTCAAAGCGATTTGTCACTTAGACATATGGGTCTATACCTAAGAGACATAGTAAAAAATGTGTGGAAGTGGTTGGTCGCTTATGCATAAGGATCTATATATAAAATTCGAAGCCAACAATGTGTGAAAGTGGTTGTTCTCTTGGACATAGGGATTTATATCCAAGAGCCGGCGCCAACAACACGTGGAAGTGTTGGTCTCTTGGGCATAAAGATGAAAACTGTAGGAAGATCACTCAAAGCCGGAGGCAATGATGTCTAATAAAAGTTGGTTGTCGAGTGTCGGGCCATATCAATTTATTCCTTATCTGATACAGATAAAATCTTGCTTCTGGCAACAAAGGGTAAGAAGTGATGTTGGCCTGACACCGTACAACATCACTGAATTGAGCAATAGATTGGGATAATCATAATTTGTCACTGAGTTTGAAGGTACAAGCAGCCAAACACATAATCATGCAATCACACAAGAGCAAGATGCTTAAAACTTTACACATGCAAAACATGCAGGTGAAGGGAAAACCTCAAGTAAGCATACAAGAGAAACAAATTCTCTTTTTGTTAAACCAAACAGTTTTTTATGTTAGTTTAATGAAAGTGTTTAAACATACTAGAACCGAACGGTTAGTCAGCGAACATGAATAATGAAGATGAACAGGCTGGTTAGTCAGAAGACTAGAAGGATTTTAACAGAGAAGCTAGACGGATTATCAGAAGGTTTAAAAAATAACAAGGAAAATGGACCCTTTTCCTACTTAGATTATTTTCACCAACTTCGCGAAATTATTTGTACTGAGAATCACTGAATATCTGTACTATTGTCATATGCATGTCCAACAGTATTTCCATACCAATAATCAAAGTTTCATATGCTGCTTGATTATTTGAACAATCCTGCTCAATTTGAAAAGCAAATTGGTGGATATTCCCGGTAGGAGAAATTAATACTATTCCTGCACCAGATCCTTGATTAGTCCATCAAACATCATCTTCCAATGAGTGATACCAAGATAAATTCAGTGTCATCACTTGGATGATTTGCCAAGAAATCGGCCAAAGCTTGTCCTTTCACAACTTTCTGAGAGATATAAGTTAGGCTATACTCTATTAATGCAAGGACCCATTTCCTCATTTTTCCACTTAAAACTGGTCTTGATAGCATGTACTTTATTAGATCAGTTTTTGCTATCACTAATACATCAAAAGGCAAATATAATGTCGAAGCTTAATTGCAGTATAATAGAAAGTTAAACATAGCTTCTCTACAAAAAAGTACTTTTGCTCGGCTACATTTAAACCTCGACTAAAACAGTAGATAGCGTGTTCAAAGCCTTGATTGTTCTTTTGGGCTAGCAAACTGCCAAGCGATGACTCCACAGTCGATACATACAGCTTCAGTGGCCTTCCGATTCACAGTGGCATTAAGACATGAGGTTTATCAGGGCTAATTTGGATGCATATACCATCTTACTAAGTTATTAATTCGAGTAATATGGATCTAATTATGTTAATTAGGTTTTATTAGGTTAATTAGGGTTTATTCGGGCTAATTAGGATTTAATCAGGGTTTACTTAGGGTTAACTGGTTCAAATATGATTTGGTGCTGATTTTTTTCCATAAAAGAAAGCTCGTAAATCTTCTTTTGGTATCCTTCGTTCACACACGTAGGTTAGGGAAGGAGACTATTTAAACAACGATGAAAGACGAGGCTAAAAAAAGGAAAGTGAACTTTGTTCCATTTTTTAATATACGCAATTACCAAACTGATCAAAGAAAATAATAGGACCCTAATTTTTTTTGGTCCCCGAAGCCATTAAGATTTTCGAACAGACTACGCTAAAAACTAATCAAAGCTAACAACTAATTTCATGTAAAAGACTTGTAATTTGAACATACACACAAAATTGCGATCACATTCATGGCACATGGCAAATCCTGCAAATAAGTAGAAATTACCAGATAAGATATTGTTTAGTTTTGTAATTAAGGTAAATTAACACTACACAAAAAGCACTGCGTGGGGATGATGCTTAGCTCAATCTGAATTAACATTTGTCTAATCAAGGGCACGCAAAGGATGCATTTGCAAAATCATTTTGTAAAAGATAAACGCGTACGATCATTTTCAACATTAGTTATGATAGCAAATTAAATAAGGAGTCCTAAATAATTTTCAATGAAGTAGAGGTAGAAGATACTAAATCATTCTAACTAGCCATAGTGACCAGAGTACCATTAACTTTTAAAATTACCATGATACCTTGAATCGATTAAAGCTTGTATTCAGATCCATGTGTGTAGTTAATCTTTCTTCCGTTTCCACGATACGCTTTGGCTCTTAAGGGTTTTCTCTCTTTCACTGGTCTACCCTGTCTAAGTCACTTACTTCTAGGGGGCCATCTAAAGGCCTAGGATAGTAAACCATCGCAAGCAATGCTCTCACTTCTATGTTCCTTCTTTAATCAACGTATATGTAAACATGCACACCTTTTCTTATTCAAATTCCGTCACATAGTACACTGATGTCTCTCGCCTGTGACCTTGTGATTCCATCTCTGAAGATATATTTTAGCACCACTAACCTATGCTGTGTAGCGATCCTACCTCTTAGAGAGGAAAATAACTTTTCTCTACAACAAGAACTACTCCTAAAAGTCATTCATTATACCTGAGTATCTTTTCTTGAAAAAGGTGTTTGCTACTATTACATCAAAAGCCTCCGTGAAATCTAGAATGTTTTCTCTTGTTTCATTTGATATTTTTTTTATCTCTTCCTTTATCATCTCCAATACATAATCCTCCATGAACACCGTCAAAACCTCCACTAGTTCTTATGCCCATCTGAAGCTCCTCTTATAACCAACTTCTATAACATTAGTATTCCCTGTGTAACTCCATCCATATCTTTCAAAAAAAAAATCTTCAGAGAGCTAAACCTTGTAGTTAAAGGGCACGTGCACATGGGGCTTACACACTAACAACCGATCATATCAAGTTCTCTCCTTTGCTATCACTAATTCAACTAAAATAAGGACTGCAATTTGAAATGCATCACTTATCTGGAATGTGAGTATGTTTTTTCAGGATATTGTCTGGGCTTTTATACGTTCTACATAAGAGTAAATGGCAATAAAAGCAGAACATATAAAGAATATCCCATGGTCACTATGTGTCTGTGTCACAAAACAAAGTTCAGATTGGAGAAGATTAGGAGTTTATGGTCGTACCTTGCTAGCTTAAGAGATACAAGGTTGGAAAAGATCGATGGCATGGCCGGCGGCAGTGGCAACGTCCACGGCTTCGTGGTGAGCTGGGCTTCTCACCTGGGAAGGGTTCGGGGAGATTAGGGCTTGCCGTCAAGGAAGGGTTCGCGTCGGAGACGTGCTCTTCAGCGGCGGTGCACGGTGGTTGGGAGAGACAGAGGCAGCATGCAGTTCATGTCATTAAAATTGGTCGCTAACTTTAGGGACCGTGACAGCGGTCGCTAAAAGCAGTCACTAAATTACGTTGCAACTTTTTTGATTGACCTCGTCACATTTTGACCGCAACTAGCGACCGCTAGTTAGAGCAGTTGCTAAAGCGGTCACTAAACTGTGACTTAGTGACTGTTTTTTGGCGGTCGCTAACTGCGGTTGCTAAAAGCGCTGTATCTTATAGTGTATTACGAAGTCTATAATTTAAATACAACGTCCACATACCTGATGACTCATAAAAGATTATTACAAAGTCCGTAAACTAATGGTCCACTTTATTTTCCTCGGCATCATCTTCTTCCTCGTCTTGCAAACCCCCTGGACTTATCCCCGGTGCCTTGTAATGGTTCCGTTTGTTATAGTTGGTCATTTTGTTGCACAATGCACACCTTCTAAGTTTTTTAGGTTGGGTTGCTTATTCAATAGAGCTCTTCATCCTTGTAGATCTCATGCGGCCTTTTGTTTGCGATATAATTGGATCCAAAGGCTGGATATCACTGTCTTCTTACTCAATCAGCTCATCATCTTCTGATCCCTGCGTAGGCTCAGTGTCAACCACATTGCTGACTCAAATTACTTCAAACTGGTCGACGATGGGTTCTTGCTGCTCTGCTAGTTCGCGGAGATGTTTGTATCCAGCCATTGTAGCAGCACCCTTTACAGACAACCGTGTGAACATTGTCACCACGTGATTATACCGCATCATTTCTGATTCTTCAAAATTAGTATACGGATGCTCCAAAAAGGCACTGGTACCATGCAACCTATTTGCAACCTTAGTCCACCGCCACAAAACGTATTTATCGGGGATTGCCTTTATATTCTTTTCAGTGAAAACCCAAAAAATATGCCGACATAGCATACCATAGAACTCAAACTTCTTGCAAACACATGTCACTGAGTCCGTCTCTGTGTCATGGCTCACCGTATACAATTTACGCACCTTCTTAGGGGCGAGGTCGTTCATCAACGAATAAACCTTGTATTCATGTGTAGACGTTTCTGCCACCTTGTTTATATTGTATCTTCTCGATTTTTGCATCTCTACTTGGTATTGCATGAACAAATCCCTCGTATAGACTTTTGCACCATTCACCTTCAACGGGGTCTCAAGCAACCTTCTTCTTTGTTTGTACGTACTTGCAAAGTTCACAACCCTTTCTTTCACGAATATTTGTGCAACCGCTTTTTGGGAACTTAGGATGAAACTCTTCAAATTCGTAGTTGTACCTACATAGTTATGGAACATCGCATTCATAGATCCACTCCTGCCCGTCGTTTTCATGCCTCCAAAAAAATACCTTCTCGCGTAAATGCCAATGCATTGCTCTTTGAGCTCGTACAAGTGTTGGAGTCACTCGTGGTCTTGCAATGAGTAATCCCCAACAAGCTTTTTCCACCTCTCTTTAAATTCCTCGATCGTTAACGACTTGTTAACACACCTATCAAAATCATGTTTAATGTCTAGATACTTTGCATACACGTGATGCAGACGTTCAGGGTATTTGTTGCTTATGTGCCAAGTGCCCAAGTTGTGTTGAGTATCTGGGAAGACAGTAGCAATAGCCTTCTTCATTGCCAAATCTTGATCGGTGATGATAACTTTAGGTGCTTTGTTATTCATGGCCTCCGACCACGTCTTAAACAACCATACAAAAGAACTCTCGCTCTCATCCCTTAACAATGTGAACCCAAACAGGATGGAGTGATAATGATGAGTAACGCCTAGGAAAGGAGCGAACGGCATCAGTACTGATTGGTACGGTAGGTGGTGTCGAAAGTCACAACATCTCCAAAATGCTAATAAGCAAGTCTTAAACAACCGTCGACCCTAAAAAATTGTGGTAACTCAGTGCTCGTCGTGAAGTTTATGCGGGGGTCCTCCATCTGCATCCGCTTCAATAGGCTCATTGTCAATTGAGCATCATTGATGTCATACGCATCTCGTCATTGGGTCCGGATCACATTACGAACGTCTGTCGTGTTGAAGTTCAGATTTTGAATTCCCCCAGCATGTTCAGCAAGAACATTAACAATGTCAGTAGGTCATATATGTGCGTTACTCATTGTATGAATCGGGCTCCTTGCGACATTATCCATTTTCTTGTGTTGATGCATCTGACTCACCTTCGAAGGAATTACTAACGGGTGATTGTGTGTCAATTCCAAGCTAGTAATAAGCCAATGATCTTTCTTGGGTTTATGGCTTACGAACATCTTGGACTTTCAATTTGTGTGCGCAAAGAAGTCCTGTCTTTGCGACGCACATCCTATTTCATCATCACTGTCGTCATTATCGACGTGTCTGCTCCTATGACACTCATATAACCGAGAGCATATTTTTTTGTAATGGGTGTCTGCTCCTATGACACTCATATAATCGAGAGCATATTTATTTTATTGTGTTGTTTGTTCTAGCTGTCTTGATTCTAATGTCAAAACCAACCTCAATGAATACGCTCGAAAACATTCTTCGGCTTCTTCCATTGTTCGAAACGTTCGCCCTAGATACGGGTCACTAACATCTACTGGGGTGTTCGAGCTTGACACGGAATCAGACATTGTGAAACAAAACCCGTATAGAAATAAATTATGTTTAACTATAATATTTGTAAAATTTTTTAGGCATGAAAATTAATTACAAATATAATTTCTTGAACATAACAAATACAAATTACTTTGATGACTAGACTAATTTAGCATGCCAAATACAACAAACATAATCTCAAAAAAAAAATATGTTTAACTATCAAATTGTAAGATTTTTTAGGTATGGAAATTAATTACAAAAACATAATTTCTTGAACATAATAAATTAAAATTACTTTGATGAATAGATTGATTTAGCATGCCAAATACAACAAACATAATCTCAAAAATATTTATATAAACATAAAAAATATATATATCACTACAAGAAAGAAAAAAAAACTTACGCCAGCGGCCGAAAAACGCCAGCATAGGCACAAGAACCGCCGGCATAGGTTAAGTCGACGCCACAAGAGCGCCGCCTTTAGTCGGGTTGCGGTAAACTATGCCGGCGGTCGAATGGGTCTATACCGGCATTGCTGTCCCATAATCCAATCCCTAATGCTCGTTTTGTCGACGGTTGCTATCTAAGCCAGCGGTCATTGGGCACCACCATTGATAAATATTTTTAATTTAAACATTAAATTATTTTTGGCAACAGGCTGACTGCCGCTATAGGCTTTTTTAAAGATTCTTTTTTCATCTAAGCCGGCGGGCATAGGCGCCGTAATAGCTATTTTTTTAATTTAAACATTTAACTAAATTATTTTTGGCAACGGTGCTGAGCGCCGCTATTAGCTTTTTTAGATTTTTTCCCCGACGCCACCAACCGCCTCCATAAATATCCATTTTTTAATGCAATTTATGTATATAAAAAAGGACCTACACAAAACCAAGATTGAAGTAGAAGAACAAATTACATTCATTACACCATTAACAACATTTTCAAGATCCATCATTCACGATTCAAGAAATCTAATACATCTAGATAAAATGCATCATAAGCTCTCATACAACTTCAAATTGTTCAAGAAAACCATCATTAACCCTATAGCAGCTTGCTCAAACACTAGACAAATCCCACGCAGTCACAAAATTATCAGGATCTTGCACATCATCAATGGTAACTCCCAAGTCTGGCATCTCTACGTACATTTGCATTCGCATCCATAACAACCTTTTACAAAGAAAAACTTGCTCATTATGCTGAAAAGCACTCTAGTCTAAACAATATAATTATGCTAGCGAAGACTATACGACTCACCTTGGGAGCCACTATCTATTGCATATGGAGGGAAAGAAATACAAGAATTTTCAGCCACACAACCAAACCACCTCACATTCTCATCCAAGACACTAAAAAATTGTGCTTGCCAAAGTCATGACATGGAAAACACAGCCTCTAAACTATGGCAATTGGATTTTGCTTAAGGGGTGTGGGATACTGGACTACACCTGGCCAGCTTTAATCAGTAGGGTGGTTGAATTTTAATGTTTTCCCTTTGCATTTTCGCTCTTAAGGATGGATATCCGACAATAAAAAAATTAACGAAAAGAATCCTAATTCAATCACTTTTGGAGTAGACTCATACAAAGAATTGTAGCAAAGAAACCAAAACTGCCAACTTTGTAATTACATAACCTAACTCTTCATATCAAAACTCATTAGACCAGAAAATAGGAGCAGGACAGTTTGAGACACACAACCATAGACAAAACTTGCAAGTTATAATATCCTTGTTCAACTAAAATTTGATTAAACAATACTCCTTAGCAAAACAGACAGCACACATCATAGTGTGCGTACAACATAGTGGCATAGTGTGTGCACAGCAAGAGATGTAGCAAAGACGCCACTTCTAAGGAGGGAATACAAGTCTACAGCATATATCTAATGAAGCAAAAATGGTACATTTTCCACAAGTCAATACAGTAGAAGTAGAACATGGGCGTTCGGTTGTGGATTGCTCGCAAATAAGATGATTGATGGTTTCCTGCATTGAGGCAATTGGTGCCCTGAATTCACCCATCTCTTTCAGTTGAGCTTCAAGAGAATTGACCTTTTCAGTTAGTGCCTTCTCTTTATTGAAAAAAGACCTTAACGTTATCGGACCAATTATAAGGCTGATGTAAATTACATTTCCTAACCCAAATGATCGGTCAAGAAACCATAAATCATTAAAGAATTGTATCATACTTTTATAGTAACAGATATGAATAAGGGAAGAATGAGATATGTATACACACTTCCAGTTGCCACCAACAAAGAAATGCATGAAAAGAGAGAAGGCAAAGCTCCAAAAATTCAGTAGTAGGGGTAAAATGTAAAAACTCAAAGGACAACATCAATTCAGGACCATCTCGTTCCCGAGATAAGATATGTATTATGCATTTGTTGCAAAGGGTTCCTTGTTTATGTTGTTTTGCGAAAGCTGAATGTGCAGTTTCTAAACCATTTTATTTCCTTTTTTTGTAGGTTGAATTAGGGTCAAATACACGTAGGTACCCTGGAACTATCACAAAGTCTCAATTAAGGGTCCCAAAGTTTAATTTTTACACATAAGGGCCTGTAACTCCAAATTTGCAACAAGTAAGGGCATCCATCCACTTTCTTAATTATCCAAGCTTTTCCGTCAGGGGCATTTTTGGGTTCCATATTTGGGTGTTTCAAAAGCCGCCCACTCACGACCAACACCACCGACAACACCATCCGGCTACCATGCCGGCAACTGTCCCTGCCATCGCTCCCCCATCACCACGATCCACCGCCGACCAACGCCGTTCAGCGACCAACACCGCTCCCCCATCACCACGATCAACCCACGACCAATACCGCTCCCCCATCACCACGATCCACCATCAACCAAAATCGTCTGGGGACCCCGCCGGTAATGGCCCTGCCACCCCATTAGCACGACCAACCGCCGGCCACAACCACAGCGGCACACTTTCGGCCGCCGGCCACCACCAATCATGCCAACCCACCAACAGCCACCGCCGGTGAACTAAATCAATCCAGATCCCGGCAAACCCACGACCACCAATCACCACAGATGCTTACCGGCAAACCCACGACCACCCAAAACCTTACCTGCAAACCCACGACCACGACCATCAAAACCTTACTTACAATTGTTCCGCCGGTGAGACCCTCCGGCAACCACCACCCAACTACTCAACACCCTCCGGCAAAGACCACCCACTGCTCGCCGCCGGTTCGAATCCTAAGCCAATTCCGTCCATTTTTCGCGATCTACTTTGGCCTCCATTTTTTGCGATCTCCTTTGGCCAATCCAACTCATGTGTACTAAAGACCCATCTGAAACAAACTCACTCTCTCTCACAGTCTCTCTGTCTCACAATGAAACCCAAATATGGAAACCCAAAAATGCCCCTGACGGAAAAGCTTGGATCGTTAAGAAAGTGGACGGATGCCCTTACTTGTTGCAAATTTGGAGTTACAGGCCCTTATGTGTAAAAATTAAACTTTGGGACCCTTAATTGAGACTTTGTGGTAGTTCCAGGGTACCTACGTGTATTTGACCCGTTGAATTACTATTTGACTGGCAAAAGCAAGTAAATCAACCCAAACAGACTACACTAATAAATCAGTTACTCCAACTCCATCCCTCCTATACCTTGGAATTATTTTGTATCCATTTTGGAAGGATACTTGAATCAAGTAGATTGTACTAATTCTGGAAGGTTAAAAATTAAGTTATGTACTACTACGATAAGTCACATATATACACAAGCAAGCAGCATATCTGTGATAAAGATGTCACAATTAGATAAAAGTCATACCATAGAACTTAGACACCATGGACGAAACCATGTAGTCTAGCAACTGAGATATGGTAGTTAGATTACTACTGAAACTTATGAATCGTGGTGACCTGCTATCTATTGACATTAAGGAATAAGAAGTTAAGAACATATGGCGATACAACACACCTAAAGCCTTTAGATATGAAAGAAACTGGAGTAAACACGTAACTAATACTTAATCAAGGTCTTTCTAGTTTTCCCACTTGTAACAAGGTGATACATAGAAAACACAGACCTGTTCTAAAAGCATGTTATTCGCTTCCTTCTCAGGTACCTCAACCCTTTTAAGATAGCAAACACATATTAAACCCCAAAGCAACATTCCTTTTGTCACTTTGTAATATCTGGTCACACTAAGCAGTAGAGCACCCAACGTCATATGAAAGTCGACAAGCATAAGTTAAATTTTTATTAAATACATGTCCTCGCCAAGGCACATTAATCACATTTTACAGCACTAGCAGATGTTTCCTATATATAAGGTTCCGGTTAGATAGACACTTCGCATGTTGTAACAGTTGCTCTCGATATATATCTAGTTTTCGTGTTCGTTTCAACATTCATAATTCACCATTTGCACAATTACTCATTGACATGAAAGGGGTAGTTATATAACTGGCTGAAACATGTAGCATACCGGCATAGCTCGACAATAAATTTAGAGTTCTCCAAAAACAAAACCGTATGCAGAGCCGTCACCTGTGCCATTGCGCCTCTCATCAGCATCATCAAGTGGAGTCTCAATATTGCGCCTCTCATTGATATCACCAAGTGGAGTCTCTACAGGTGGCATCCCTTAATGTTGCAGCCAGCCGCCTCACGGCGTTAGTTTCGAGTCGATATACCATATAGATACTATACACTTAAATGCTATAAGTAAACATTTCCAAAGACATAAATCAATTTATTAGCATAATCTAAATAACATGCAAAAGACAATCATAAATTAGCAAGTTGGATTAAACAAGGTTCACACAAAACTAAGAAAAATTAAACAAGACCTAAATGTTTGAACGTAGATCATAAAATCCATGCCAGAACTTCTTCCATGAATACTGCAAACTGGTTATCAGAAAAAGAAAAAATAAATCAAACTAAAATGGAGAAACAAATCCCAAAACAACACAAAACAGATTATGAACCCTCAAATCACACAAAAATAAAGAAAAGACCAAACAAAACATGTAAAGCATAGAAAGCATCAAACAGATCTGCCCAAAATGTAAACGTAAAGAGGAATCATCACGAAAACCCATTTACAAAAAAATCAAACAAAATAGTATCAGCAAGACAGAAAAATATGATCATTAGGTCTAGAGATATATTACATGATTAGAGAGAAGAGAGCGATGTTGTCAGCGAGAGGTGAATCAAGCGACGGCAAAAGGGACTGCCGGCAAGGGTCACAGTCAAGGGCGGAACCAGAATTTTTTTTCAGGGGGTGCAAAAATTCTATCGAATGCACCAAAAAAAAAATTTATAATAAAATAATATTATATAGAGATTTTTTTAAATCTCTATATAATCACTGAATTAAACGCAATATAAGAACTTTACTAAATCTCTATATAATCACTGAAATTAAACTATACCAATGTTTCGATACTCAAAATTTTAGAATTAAACTATAGGTTTATGATACTTTTAATGTAGAAATATATTTGTATTGACATCTATATACATGCAAAATAACCCAAGTCTGTAGCATAAGCATCGACATACAAATATAAAATAAATAATAACAATAAATTAACGATAATTTACCAAAACAATGGGCCACTTCGTCAAGCACTCAAGTCTCAAGTAGACAACACTCAACAGACAACAGACAAATTCACCACGGTTGGATGCAGCTCCACCACGAATTGGGATGAAGCAACATACAATAGACAGATTCCCAGCAGCAAATCCCAGCAATCGTCTGTGCAGCAGCTCGCGGCAGCCGGCAGGGTGACTGGGTGAGGGACTCCGTCAAGCAGATCTGGTCGCGTGGTCGGATGACGTCAAGCAGTTGCATTCCGTCAAGCAGATCTGGTGACTGGTCGCGTGGTCGGATGCCAAACAAAGACTCAGAGATCTGGTCAGCGGTGGAGTGCCGTTTCTTCAAGATCTGGTCGCCGGTCGGAAATCTACAAGGTGGGTTCAGACCGTTTAGTCGCGTGGCGTCGCCGGTAATATGCAAGATCTAATCGCCGGTCGTTACGTCCACTGTCCACCGATGAGAGAGAGAAAGAGAGATAGCGCGTCGAGTTGTGGTCTCAGGGAACGGGGTATCGGGGATGGGGGAACGACATCTCGGGAACGGGGTGATGCGATTCCCGAAAACCAAAAAAAAAATTCCCAGAAGTGAGGGGGTGCTTCAGCCCCCCCTCGCCACAACATAGGTCCACCCCTGGTCACAGTCGAACTCGAAGGTGGTGGCTTCACGGATCAAAGTTGGAGAAAAGCTGAAAAAGTGGAGCACTACCAGCAGTGGTGGCGACAAGAGGCGCTACTGGCGACATCAACAACCCCATGAGACCTAAATGTTTGACATAGAAATTGGGAATTATAAACTTTCTAAACATCAAATTGGATGCATTTTAGAGCAGAAACAATAAATCATTTCTTAATCATGGCTGGGTGAAAGAAAATCTTACCTGAATTAGATGAATCCGACAGTGGTTGATCCTACAGCATATTGGAGGATCAATTGAGAGGAAGAGCAGAGACTTCATATGTGATATAGAGAAGAAAAGATAGCGATTCAACAAGAGGAAGGGATTCAATGAGGAGGAGTATAGAGGAATCAAGAAATACGAAGGGAAGAAGGAAAGAGAAGAAAAAGAAATGAGCAGGAGTGTGCTGTGTTTAGAAAACATAAACAGAAAATAGGAAAAAAAAAAAAGAAGAAGAAAACTTGGATATAACCAAGCATAGGTGGTCAACGCGTCGCCTAAGACAATTAAGCTGTCTGGATAGGGCGTGCTTGGGCACTAAATTTTGGCGCCCATATTTTGGTGTGAAAATACAGTCTATAGCGGCATTGATCATGCGATCGCCGGCTTAGAGAGCCGCTATAGATACTATAGCAATCGTCGTCATAGAGGCGACGACATATCCCATCTATAGCAGTGCCTCCGTGTGACCGCCGGCATAGGGCGTCGGGACTAATCACTTTTGTTGTAGTGTTAATTCACCATTCTATCCATAAGATTTTGAGATCACAAACTTATTTTACTTGAGTGAAGCTTGGTTACTTGAAACTTGGAACTTGAAGGAAGCTGAAAATGGAAGCAGGTGGATCTCAAGAGCTGAGAAGTAGGACACTTTTGGGTATATCTACCACTCCGCCCGCCACACTGTGTAGCGAACGGAGATGGGGACAATATGTGACATGTTGTCAGCCAAAAGTCGTCCGTTACATGGTGTGGCGGATGACTTTTTTACTGACAATTCTTAGCGTCAAAAAGCAGACGAGCACGCGGGGGCATTTTGGACAAAGTTACCATCCGCTACACAGTGTAGCGGGCAACTTGGGAAGGATGGATGGTAAGATCGCGCGGCGCGACCAATGGATCAGCTCCCTACACATACACACACACATGTATTGGGAAAGTTTTTGTGTTGCTATATGCCATAGGAAGCTTTTCTATGGAAAATAATAAAAAAGAGAGTTATGTCTTTATCTGAAACTCACGTGTTAGTTCATTAAGGGTAAAAAAGTGCTTTTGTTTAAATATGCAACTCTAATGTAACTCAAATTCATTTCTCTTTCTCCCCCTGTCGCCGCCACCATGACCTAGCCATCACCACATATGTATTGGGAAAGTTTTTGTGTTGCTATATGCCATAGGAAGCTTTTCTATGGCAAATAATAAAAAAGATAGTTATGTCTTTATCTGAAACTCACATGTGTTAGTTCATTAAGGGTAAAAAAGTGTTTTTGTTTAAATTTGCAATTCTAATATAACCCAAATTCATTTCTCTTTCTCCCCCCGTCGCCAACACCATGCCCTAGCGATCACCACCATTCTCCCCCCACCCCACCCCCCCCAATTGCCACCATATCCAGTCGCCGCCACCATACCCCTGACCATCATTACTATTACGTGGGCAGCCCCTATTGTTACCCCAACCACCATGGTAGGCCCCCATATGACTGCCCCACCCAATATCTCAACTCCCACAACCTCAACCCTTGCCACCTTGGCAACGAACCGGGGGGGGGGGGGGGGATTTTACCTGCCATTCACTTTCTCACTATGCTGAGCGTTGCAGCTATCGTCACCCCGGCCTCTGTGCCCTATGGATGGTGTGACAGCCGGAGAAAAAAGTGGAGAACTAGAAATATTGTAGAAACTAAACTAAAATTGACTTAGGTAGATATATAAAAAAAAGTTTGTCTTTTTCATATTACATACCTTAAAAAAATCTTCAAGTCGGTTTCCCCATAATATATCTTATTTCTTCCAAAAGGAATAATGAGAAAACAAGGAAGCCTTTTGTTGCGGCCGCTTTCTAGTGGCGCAGTTGTTTTGCATTTAGCCTTGTCACCGGAGGAAGCTTTTTGTTGCCATGCATGGCTGCCGCGTGTAGTTTTCAAATTCACAGAACTCGCCACGAGATCCAATCGAGTGGTGCATGCAAAAGTAATGAATAAGACTCTGAATTCAGGTACATAAGAACATTAGCGACGTGGTCTCTGCAGTGATAGGCGAGATAATGGAGACAACAGCCATTGAGACGAGTGCCGGTTCCGCAGAGAGTAAGGCGGAACGGAAGCAGATGAAGGTGTTGGTGGCCATCGACGAGAGTGAAGCGAGTTTCTATGCGTTGAAATGGGCGCTTGATAACCTCTTCAGGCACTGTACCGGTACTACGTTCCAGCAGGCAGACTCCGACATGATCACCGTCGTCCATGTCATTCAGCCCTTCCAAAACTACCTTGTTTCTGCTGGACCTGGTTCGTAATCCTCGACCTGCTTTTATTTCTTACCATGTTACAGTTTAAGGTAATTATTGGTGCTGCAAGGATAATATGTACCCAGATAAACCACGCCAAACAATTTTAATCATGTTGGCACAGTAGACACATATGCATGAGATACTATAAGAACATATGTATACTGTCTGCAATAATTCCAATTATTTCGAGAGGAATTACGGATTAGAGAAAAGGTATCCAAGAATTGGAACCTGCACAGCTAGTGTTAGAATTACACCTACTATGCCCTCGTGAGGCGCTTGAGTGTATCCCTTCCGTCCACCGATTATGTATCCGTTGTTAACTCGTACTATACTTTAAATCTGATGGTGGTATATATGTCCAGCTGCTTTTGGTGCCAAATGCTTTTTGAGTGGCAATTAGCCATTTAGTGGTGGTGTTTATCCCTCAAACTACTATACTAAGTGCATTTTTAGAGCCAGATGTTATCTCACCTTAGGTGGGAACTCCACTTTCTCATTTTATCTATCGGAATTGCAAAATGTGAGCACATTTCGCCTAAATGAGCAAATCCGTATCTGGCTTGATTAATTTTTTGCCTTGCTACTATGATAGACTGAAGTACAAGAGACCAACTTGAGTAGTAATTGAAGAATACATGATAGATGTTGAAGGCGCAAGAGCAAAAAGACCACAGCTTGATTAATTTTTTGCCTTGCTACTATGATAGACTGAAGTACAAGAGACGTGAAGGTTGTACATAGTTGCCTTAATATCTCAAGTAGCTGTGATTATGCCCTGCTCCTGGAGTAGCATAAATGAGTTCCATAATTGCATGTACTACTGAAATAACTACACCGAAGCATGGAGCAAAAGAGTTGCAATTATAGTCTTTAAGTGCAAACTACAAAATGCATATGCAAGTATCATTGTAGCAAGGCAGAAAATTAGAAGGGAGCATGGAGCAAAAGAGTAGCAATTAAATTCTTTAAGTGCAAACTACAAAATGCATATGTAAGTATCATAGTAGCAAGGCAAAAAATTAGTTTTTTTGCTCTTGCCCCTTCAACATCTATCATGTATTCTTCTATTACTACTCAAGTTGGTCCCTATTCTTACAGATATCATTTCTTCCGTGTTTTTCTTAATCTTCTACTTTAGACTTTCAGCTTGGTGAGTCATGGTTATCTAGAATCAGTCGTACCTATTTTTTTTCCCCCATCTAATCTCATAAGCTAGCTAGATCATCTGTAGGTTCTAGCATGAATATGCTTATAATAATCATCTCGAGCTAGGTATTTTCTTGAGTTCTCTAAAAGTATAAGAGGGTGTTTGGGATTGATTATAGACTAGCCTAGAATCCCGTGCCAAGCACGGGACGGTTTATTAACACTAATTTATTTTAGTAGTTCTGAAATACATAATAAAATATATTGAATAATTTTATAATTTTATACTTATTTCATCAAAGGTAGTTACTTTAATTTTTGGCTTGAAGTTTCATATAATAAAATAAGTTAACCCTTTTGGTGGAATATCAATAAGTAATGTTCTTGTGCATATACCTAATTCTGCTTTGGTAACCTTATATATGAACAAAAATTAGAAGTTTATTCAGTACAATAAAAATAAAAAGTAAATTCTAGTGATAAAAATATGCGGAGAACATATTGAGATCAATTTGCTATTGCTTAAGAAATTTTTATTTTTTTAAAGTATCTTTTAAAAATAATTTGTACGTTTGAATGCGTTGCCCATAACATTAATTACACATTAGTTTAATTTTGATAGAGAAAATTTTGATCCATATATTTGATTATAGCATGTGATTTATAAAAGTTAATAAACACGACTAATCAAGTAAGGATGATGTGGTATTCTTAGAAGTAAATGTAATCCACTAATAAAGTATATAGAGAAAATAGTAATCAGTGCACGATGTAATTGTATAAAGTTTAACAAACATGACTATATAGGATAGCACAAAAACTCGTAATAAGAAAATTGTTGAAGATAATTTAACCATAATTTAACAAATTATACAATAAGCATGTTTACTAAGTAAGATTTATCTTTAAATATAATAAGGTTTTCAATCTAAGTTTTAGTCTACATTCATCATAACATAACTAATATCGTTTTAGATTTTATATGCAATTCTATTCAGAATTACAAAAGTTAACATGGAATCATAAATGGTTTATTGCTACTGTAGAATTTAGAATGCTCAAGAGTTTAATTACTCACAGTAAAAATATTGTAGAAAAAAATTGATTCAAAACTTTTCGACCATAAAATTAGTTGAATTTAAGAAATGGTCACATAATTAAGGTTTTGAATTTACAGTATTTTTTTAATATATCTCGTATGGGGTCTGCATATTAAGGTAAATATACATTTAACAAATACGACAAAATATGATACCGCAAAATCTTAGAGTAAGAAAATTATTGACCAAAATCTTTAAACAACATATTTATCAAGTTAGATTCATATTTGAATTTATAGAAAACTTAAATATGAATTTGAAACGGTACCTCATTTTTCTTATTAAATCCCTTAAGTAATTTTTGTTTAACAGTTTAATATTTCATGTTAAAGAGCTTTTTTGATATATAGTATTCAAATAAAATCATAATAGGTTACTATGTTGGTTAGAAAATTTTGAATGTTTCAAATTGATTTTTGAATTGCATAAGGTTTATTATTTAAATGTTTACTGAATTTGCCAATTTAATTAATTGTAAAATTAAGAACCCTGTTCAAAACAATGTTTAGAGATCTTTAGCAACATTAATATGTTTAACATTAGTTTTTTATAACTCTTATTATATCAGAAACACAATGCAATGAGGTAGATAGCATTGCATTTCTCGCCTCTGTTATTAGATATTATAGCTCAGGATCCCAGGTCAAGCTTGAGTAAGTTAATAAAATATTTTAAAAAGCTAGAAAAAGTGTAGCAATGCGTACCGTATTTCAAGAAACAAAAAGATTAACATCTTATTAATATATATATATATATATATAGACACACACACACACACACTTTAGCTAAAACTATAGTTATTAGTAAGAAATTTTTAATACTTTATTTGTAACAGTTTCAAGTAACTTGTCAAGACTATACTATTATTAAGTTCTTTTAGTGGTCCAACCTATAGCGTTTCAAAATCAAGTCTTTTTGCTTGAAAAGTTAGGTTAAGAGTTCTTTATCTTGGAAATTATAAATGTCACGGTCCATTCTTATCTTCTTCATGAATCGTTGTTTCAAGAAATCACCTACTTATTAGGATACAAACATGATATCTAATAGAATATTTAAAATTGCAACTTTAATTAGATAGTCATGCAATTGTTGCAGAGTATTTGCATTGGTATATATATTTGCTTTAGTTTCTCTGAACTATAAGTTTAAAGAATAATGAATAGATTATGTTATGTGTCGTCGCTAGATTTTATGTACTTTAAACTTTTATTTTACATCGTCAAGCAGTAATGTAACATGCACAACCTACTCATTAATTGTCCTTTCAACTTACAGTTTAAATGAGTTAAAGCAAACATATGTGCGTATACAAATATTACGCAAGAATTGCATGACAGTCTAATCAAGTTTTTAATAGTCAAAACCAAAGCCTAATACGTAAATATATGTCTGCAGCATAGATTTTAAACGTTATACAATTGATTTTCTAGATTTATAAGGTTTACAGATATCGCGACAATTATACCTCGAATTGTTCAGCAATAAATCCTAGTAAAGAGTTTGATTTGCTTTCTAAATCCTTATATATGGGATATAACCAGTTTGGTGGTCATAAGGTCTTATTTCAAAATGTTGACTTATAATTTGTTTATTAAATCTATATATCTTATTATTCCATTTTAACGATGAGTATTTTATGTATATTATGTATATATATGAATAATGATAGTACATTTAACTCAATTAGAACGTCATTTTTTCCCTCCTAAATCTAATATGTTATTTTCGTTTTTTCGATGTATGAATTTTTATATTCACATTAAAGAGTGGTTTTAAGAATACAATAGTCAAAATTAAGTCATAATAAGTTAGTGTATTAATTAGGATGAGTTCTAAAATATTTAGAATTAATTTTTAGAACTCTCGTTATTCTTGTAAAATTAATTAAATTTAAAAATAAGGTACCTATCAAAATTCAAATCAATGTTAGATCATTTTTTTCTTCTAAGTCTCATATGTTGTTTAATCTTAATTGTAACATTGATTTTTCTTTTAAATTGAAAGTATTATTTTCGTTTTATTATTTAGAAAACACTTTTAAGGACATGGTTGTCAAAATGAAGTCTTAATAGATTAGTATATTGATTAGGTAGAGTTTTAGAATTATTAGAATTAGCTTTTAAATTTTCTTCTAAATCGAAAGTATTATTTTCGTTTTTTACATATATGAGTTTTTATATTCATATTAGAGAGTAGTTTTGAAGATACAATTGTCAATATTAAGTCCTAATAAGTTAGTACTATGAGAAGGTTGAATTATAGAATGATTAGAAATAGTTTTTGAATTTTAAGGGCATAATTACCAAAAAGAAGACTTATATAGATTAGTATATTGATTAAGTAGAATTTTAGAATGATTAGAATTAGTTTTTAAATTAAATAAGACTTACTAATATATAGGTCAATTAATCTTAAAATAAGGATCTAATGACGTGTCAAATAAAGAAGCGATGATGTGTCGCACAAAGAAGCTATCAATGTCTTTCTCGCTTCGCTTATTATATATTATATAGATTTGTCAAACATGATTAAATCTATATTAAATTAGTTTTGAAGTGTTTGGTAAAAAAAAGTAAACTGATTAAATCTGTTTCATTGTACTCAAAATTGATTAAATCCATAATTCACATTTTCTTGGATTAAGATTTAATCAGTTTTGGAGAATCAGGTTTGACCAAGAGATCTACCATAATATCCTTACATATAAACACGGTGAGTCTACAACATTTTAACTTGTATAATTGTATTGGCCATCATGCATTAAACATGGTGAGTCTACAACATTTTATTGTAATTTACACACGTTTTCATTGTATTGATGCCCATCATAAATGTTACTGCCCCGCAATTGGAATCATATGGTTGACATGTCCCAATAGTTACATGTGCTTACAAGTGTGGCTGGCCTAAGAGAGCAAGAGTGTATGTATTGGCACCCTATTTTGCATGTGGGGGCTACTCTCTATATATGTTACCATTTTATCAACTAGACAGTCGGGTCAACTCACAATCGTCGCATCTAAATCAAACGCGTCTTATTGGGAAATCAAAGGGTGAAGTACCGGATCCAAGATCCATAAAATCATGGCTTTTAGAGACAAACCAAGAAGTCCTTGTAGCGAAAGAAAGAGTGGATTACCATACTAAGTTGCTAATAGATTTAGTTCCTGAGAAGAAAAGATACTGAGAAAATTCTGTGCACTTGAAAACGTGGGTGACTATACAGGCATTTATTGGTATTTAGAATGAGAAACAGTTTTTCGTTTCAAGGAGTAATTAAATGTGCTTGACTGACTAGTTTCAATGCAAACAAATTCTCTTTACAAGGACATCACATATGTAAGAGTGGAAGTGAATAACTATGACCCCTAAAAATCATACCTTATATTTTGTTATATAACGAAGTGCTTATAATAAGATACGGAGTCAGAGTATTTAACTTAACCCTTTTAGCAACGAATCCTTGCAAAGTGCCTGCAGCTAGAATTATTTTGAGCATAAAGGATTTATGTTCTCTAATTGGAATGTGACTTTTGTATTTGGGCTCAGAAGTTCTAAAATATTTAGCGATACTCCCTGCCAACAAACCGAGGCTTACATATTTTATATGCAATCAACGTTGGTTCTCAAAACTAGATTATTGATGTTATTAACATCAAATTTCAAAAGCATCAGTAATCTATTTGTTGAGCAGAGTCTGTTGAAAGTTGTGGAAGGTGTTAGTATAAAAACTGCTGAAATTAAGTTTGTGGGCTTGTAAAAGTTGTGGAAGGTGTTAGTATAAAAACTGCTGAAATTAAGTTTGTGGGCTTGTAAGACGCTTATGTATGTAAGTGTAGAACATGGAGACAGATACAAGTAAAAAGCACCTAAAATGATATAAGAGTAACACGATCTTACCAGAACTGTTGGTTAGCCATATAGGGTAACGTAGAAGTAGAGATCGGAAACACCTGGTTGGATCAGGAAATTATGGCACTAGAAACTGGACACTTCCCGATTAATTTGTGAAAGAACGAGAAGATGCCAAACCGTTAAGAAGAGTTTGACACAGGTCAAGTCCAATGATGCTTACGCCTCAGAACAAAAGGCGCAAAAAAAGTTGTAAAAGTGCAATAGGCGTTGGCTCAGATCAGATGGGTGAACACTTTTCCAACAACTCACCACCCGAAAGACGCCTTGATGCAATCTGGTGACCCTCGCCCTAAGGCGCTCTTCGGTGCACACATTACAATGCCGTCTAAACACTAAGCCACTCAAAGAAGAGGGGCCCTTTGTTGAAGGAGTGGTTGGCGTGTTTAAACCTGAGAAGATGGACTTTATCTAAGTTTTTATACTGGCTCAAGACGGGAAGATGATTGCAAAAAGAGAGAGAAAGGAGAAAGAAGCAGGGCGAACCACAATATTAATTGACTCTGTTGTCACGGGCGAATCGTGAAAATCTAATTGAGAGGGGCCAAAAAGGCGTAAATTTTTTTGATCATATTATAAATAGCGTCACTCCTTGAATACGTTAAATGCATAATAAGGTATTCAATTGACTACTAATTATTTTAATTTAATATTCATAGTGATTTGTTTAACTTGGTAAGGTGAATCAATAATAAATTATTAATCTTACATGAGTGAAGCTTAACGCTTCCTGTATAGATGTATTATTAATGTGATTATTATTTATATGAGTACAATAGTGCATGTATAAGTTAACATTTTACAATAATTCAAACTAAAAAAAAATAAAAAAAGAACTAACCTTGATCATTCGTAGTTTTTTGTAATTCAAAAATTTGAAATTTGAAAGAGTGAAGATGGAGCAAAAGAATGAGAAAGAAGAAGACTATGACGGCCGATTGTACAAAGAGTTAGAAATACAATAAAACGAAATTCTAATAAATTATTTTAACAATTATTAATCTTGCATGAACGAAGCTTAACGCTTACTGTATAGATGTATTGTTAATGTGATTATTACTTATACGAGTACAATAGTGCATGTATAAGTTAACGTTTTACAATAATTCAAACTAAAAAAAAAAGAACTAACCTTGATCATTCTTATTTTTTAGTAATCCAAAATTTTGAAATTTGAAAGAGTGAAGATGGAGCAAACAATTGAGAAAGAAGAAGACTATGACGGCCGATTGTACAAAGAGTTAGAAATACAATAAAACGAAATTCTAATAAATTACTTTGACGATATAATGGGATTTTTGTAAATATGTTAAATATGAATATCATTTATATAAAAAACAAAAAAAGAAATCCCAAAAATTGGGAGGTGCCATGCCCCACCCCAACCCCCCCCCCCCCCCCCCCACCCCCGCGTCAGGTGATAGTTCTGCCACTGTCTGTTGCTTTACACTTTGAGTTTCAAAGGGGGGAGAAATTTTTTGAGAGAATGCCAATGTGGAGCAGCTTATTTGTGATTTTTGGGATTGTTGAAGCATATATGACTAGTTTCTTGGTAGTAAGACGTTTTCGAGAAGCTGCTGTGGTAAGGGCGAATAGAGTACATCAGCCTTTTCTTTTTGGATGGGAATAGGGTGCACTATTCTTTTTAAATTCCTTCTGAATTTAAAACCAACGGAATTAGAGAAGAAGCAGATTGGTACTGGATTTGGGAGGGGAGGGAGGGGAATGCTGAAGATCATGTCAGTTGCTGAAACTCAACATTCAAGTTTGCATAACCATGACCATATTCACGAGTCAGTTAAGTTACCATTGCCAATCATCTGTTTGTTCCCTAGAAACTTAGAGCTGTCTTTAACTTTCTAAACTTAATGTGATGCTACATTCTTTCTGAAATCCGTCATAATTCGTCTTCAGTTTTTTCAACTTCTACAGCTGTCGTTGCAACAACTACAGTGATCGACTCTGTAAGGAAAGCTCAAGAACAAAATGCTGCTGCATTATTAACTCGTGCAATGCAAATGTGCAAAAACAAACCGGTTAGTATCAATAGACCATGTTCCTCACCCTTTTTGTCTTAGTATTTGGTGGAAATAGTACAAAAAGGTACAAATAATTAAACACAATAAAGTAGAGACCAACATGGCGAGACGTAAGTAGATTACGTTAAGATGATTCGCGCTCCTTCGAATTATCACTTGGTGCGGTAAGGCATCTGAAAATGTATACTAGATTTTGCACCAAGAAATAAAAAAAAGAATTGAAAACAAGAACAGAATATAAAAGCACACAAGATTTACATGGTTCAGTTGAAAGTCTACTCCACAGTGGTAGCAACGAGATTTCTTGTCTCTCTCAACGAACTCTCTATAAGAACGGTTCATCTCTCTTGACCTTATAACACAATACAAGACAACTTTTATATACTTCGAAATAAGTAGTGACCTTCTCTAAATAATCAATGCAGGACAAGATGAATTATATACTTAGGTCAAGTCGCGACTTATTCTGAATAACCGATAGGGACGCCCACGCATTAGCCAATTTTTCTGGTCGCTCAAGTCGTAAACTGGTTTTTATCCAAGGCAAATTATTACAAATCTCCACCTTGACTTGGATAAAACAAGTTATAAACAACCTGAAAGTATCATCTACTGCTACCACACCTGCCCCTTAGGGTTGTACCTTAAATACTGCTGATACCGATCAACTCTAAGCAATGCTTAAACTTGATCTCTTGAATATGCTTAGGCTTCATGTCCGCGATTTTCAACATTGAAAATCTTCTCTACCATAACAGTAGCTTGAGAAATCACATTCTGAATAAAATGAAAGCTGACATCAATGTGCTTAGTTTGCTCACTTTGTCTGTCGCTGTGAACAGTGTTAGACTCCTGCTTCAACCCCAAGTAACTAACCAAGCCCTTCAACTAAATGGTTTCCTTCACTGCTTCGGTCGCTGTTATATGCACCTGGCTTCTGTAGTAGACAAGGCAACAATAGTCTAAAGAATAGCCTTCCAATTGATCACACAACTCGAAAAAGTGAAGACATAACCTGTTAAAGATCTTTTTCTATCCAAATCTCTAGCGTAGTTTGAATCCACATATCCAACAACTCTACCATTCACATCACTGCCTCGATGGTAGACCAAACCAATATCCGCAGTACCTTTTAGGTATTGAAATATCCACTTCACTCCCTGCTAATGAACTTTCCTAAGATTACCCACGTACCTGCTAACCACACTGACCGCATGAGAAATATCGAGTCTCATACAAACTATAGCTTACATGAGAAAGCCCACTGCACTAGCATATGGAACACACGCCACGTGTTCTAGCTTCTCCTGGGTCTATGGGGAATTAGCTACTGAATGCTTGAAGTGTGCCACCAAAGGAGTAGTCACAGGTTTGGAGTTTTTTATACAAAAGCCTGCAGTACTCGCTCAATGTACTTTTCATGGGACAAGGACAAAGTTCCTACAGATCGATCCCTCTGAATCTCCATCTCTAATATCCTCTTTGCTACACCCAAGTCTTTCATCTCAAATTTTCTTTTCAATTGCACTTTCAAACCGTTGATATCTGACTTTGTTTTTTGCAGCAATCAACATGTCATCAACATACAACATCAAGTATATATGAGAACTATCCACGAGCATCTGGTGATACACATAACTGTCATAAGCACTCTTGGTATAACCTCTCTCTGCTATGAAGTGGCGAACCACTTGCACCACTACCTTGGAGATTGCTTTAATTCATACAAGGATTTTTTCAACAAACAAACATGATCTTTCTTATCCTGGATCACAAACCCCTCTGGCTGATGCATGAATATTTACTCTTTTAACTCATTGTGTAGAAAGACTGTCTTGACATCCAGCCGTTAAAACTCCAAGTCATACAGAGCAACCTTAGCAAGCAAAAATCTTATCGATGTCTTATTATAGAAGAAAATATTTCATTGTAATCAATACCTTCTCTCTGAGTAGAACCGTTAGCTACCAATTGTGTTTTATAGCTTGCATCTTCCATTCCAAGAATTCCGTCCTCCTTTTTGTAGACCCATTTGCAACTAACAATCTTCTGGCCCATAGGCGGTTTGACCAATTTTCACGTTTGATTCTTATAAAGAGATTCCATCTCCTCACTCATAGTAACGGTCTACTACGCTGATTTCGTGCTCTTGATGGCCTCTTTATATGTAGCAGGCTCTTCAACCTCAATACCTTATGCCACACTAAGAGCATAAGCAACCATATCCGCATAACCATACTTCTGGGGAGGTCGAATTTCTCTTCTCGCCTTTTCTTTTTAGCAATACTATATCGATGTTATGAGGTTCTTCATTCTCTTGGTAGAATGAGAACCATCTTCCTCATCTGTGGAAATTTTAGGCAAAGCATTTAGAGCTCGAACCTCCAGCTTTACCTTCTCCCTGACACCGTGGTCTTTCCCTGCATCAATCAACTCCTCTTTCTTCGAAACCATCGAGGACTCATCAAAGGTCACATCTATGTTAATTAGGAACCTGGATGACTTATAATCAGGACACCATAACCGGTACCCTTTTACCCCACTTGCATAGCATAAGAAAATGCACTTCTTCGCTCTCGGCTCAAGTTTACCATCATTAACATGAGCATAAGTAAGACAACAAAATATCCTTAAATTTTCATAATTTTCATGCTTACCAAACCAAACTTCTTCAGGAGGCTTGCAATCAATTACAGCTGATTGAGACCTATTCATCAAATATGCAGCTGTGTTAATAGCCTTTGCCTAAGATTTCTTCGATTATCTGACATTTGAAAGCATACATAGAGCCCTCTCAAGGAGATTTCTATTCATCTCTTCGGCAACCCCATTCTGCTGTGGTGTTTTTTCTAGCAGTGTGATGCCCCATTGTGCCTTCATTCTTATAGAATTCAGTGAACTCATCCATACAGAATTTCATACCATTGTCACTCCTCAAGCACTTATTTTCTTTGCCGGTTTGTTTTTCAATCATTGTCTTAAACTACTTCCACTGAACAA
This sequence comes from Escallonia rubra, assembly GCA_033065855.1. Lineage (NCBI taxonomy): Eukaryota > Viridiplantae > Streptophyta > Magnoliopsida > Escalloniales > Escalloniaceae > Escallonia > Escallonia rubra. Next base: position 315,242 of record JAVXUO010001574.1, on the reverse strand, counting down.
AGATATCACTCATTATTTTTAAAATGTACACCAAGACCTTTCTTGAGAAGTCATCAATAAAGGTCAACATATACCTGTCACCACCTTTAGAAGGAACCGTAGAAGGACCTCAAAGATTCGAATGGATATAATGCACCATACCTTCGATTGTATAAACAGCCTGACTGAATTTTACCCTGCACTGCTTTTTGAAGCACAATGTTCACAAAAATCTAGCTTTCTTGTGTTTCTTGCATCCCAACAAACCTTGTTTTCTCAGCATATCCATACCCTTCTCACTCATATGCCCAAAACACATATGCCATAACTTGGTAGTGTCAGAATCTATATCAAAAGAAGAAACGGTTGCTGCTCCTATAACTGTGCTACCCTTGCAATAGATAGAGATTATTTTGTTTCAATCCCTTCATCACAACAAGAGCATCCTTCATTATCCTTATAACTCCACATGTAGCCCAAGAGCTACAACTATTGGACTCAAGTATACCCAAAGAAATCAGATTTTTTTTCTCAGCTCTGGAACGTGCCCCACATCAGTCAAAGTTATCACAACACCATCATGCATTCTAATCTGAATTGAACATATCTCAACCAATTTACAGGCAACATCATTTCCCATAAGAACTTTACCACCATCAAATATGCAATAAGTGGCAAACCAATCCTTATTGGGACACATATGATAGGAGCAATCTGTATTAAGAATCCACCCTCCATTCGAAGAACTGATAATAACTGAAAGAACATCCGCACCATCAAAATTATCTTCTACTACTCTAGGAATATTAGTTGTCTTGAAATTATCTTTTTTCTTCCCTTTACACTCAGGATAATCCTTTCTATAATGCCCTTCCTTGTGACAATTGTAGCACTTCAATTTTCTGGCCTTTAACTGAGACCTCGATCTTCCTTTATTTTAGAGCTACCATGGTCAGTGCTTTGGCCTCAAGACATTAGACCATCACCCTATTTTTCTCCCCTATTTTTTGAAACCTTCTTCCTTAATTCTTGAGAATTTATCGTAGCCTTAACCTCCTCCATGGAGATAATCTCCTTCTCATACAATAATGTAGTAATAAGATGTTCATATAACGGAGGTAAAGGACATAACAACAGTAAAGCTTGATCCTTATCTTCTATCTTGGTATCAATATGTTGTAGATCTAAAATCACCTTATTATCTTCATCAAGAGGATCATTAATCGAGGTACCTTCTTTCATCCGAAGAGTACACAGCCGCTGCTTTAAATATAAGCAATTTGTTAGAGACTTCATCATGTACAAGCTTTCCAATTTCAGCCACAATCCAGTCGCAGTCGTTTCCTAAGAAAGCTTTCACAACACGTACTGAACACAGCAACGGGGCACTATTGTCTCTCTAACATGTCTTTTTTTTATCAACATACATCGTCTCAGGAAGTCCTTGATTCCCCTTTAATACTTTCAACAACCCTTGCTGAATCAGAACAGCATGCATCTTCATCCTCCGTAAACTGAAATCGTTCTCTCCAAATCATACTTCGGCAAAGTATTTGGCGCCATTTCAAGGTGCTTTCAATCTAAAGTAAACCTTAGCTTTTGATACCACTTGTGAAAATTTATACTAGATTTCACACCAAGAAATAAAGAAAAGAATCGAAAACAATAACAGAAAATAAAGGCACAAGATATACGTGATTCAGTGAAAGCCTACTCCACGGTGGTAGCAGCAATTTTATTATGTTTGGCAATGAAGATTACAGATTTATGTCTCTCTCAACAAACTCTCTCAAAGAACTGCTTCTCTTTCTTGACCTTAAAATACAATACAAGACAACTTATATATACTTAGACATAAATACTGACATTCTCTAAATAACTAATGTGGGACAAGATGACTTATATACTTAGGCCCAAATTTCTGAATAACCGATGTGAGATACCCACATATTACAATTTTTCTTGGCGCTCAAGTCGTAAACGGGTTTTTTTCTAAGGAAAATTATCACAAGGCATTGACGTGTCGCCTTCAGGATACAAGAGCCTAGCTCAAAATATCATGTTATCTAAGGCAAATTAACTTTGGATCTTGAAAATGGTAGGAAATAACTCTTTTTATTGGTGAGTTAGGATACTAAGGCTTATTGCAACTGTAGTCGTTGGACCTAGGTTATAAAAAGTTCGGTTAATTATATTTTCATCCCCCGTATATGAGATGTTAGCACAACTACCCCCCCCCTCCTCCCCCCCCCCCCCCCCCCCCACAAAAAAAAAACAAGGCAAGGATAGCACCGTTATTATTCTCTTAGAACTGTTTCAGCTAATCCCTTATTGGAAAATTTGTCTCCAAAGGTATGGAGCGAAAAATGGGAAAGACTGTATTCTATGGCTTTTGCAAATTTATCCTCTGAAGTATATGCCTTTTCGTTTAATAAGTTTTTGCTCTAACTTTGAAAAAGTTTAAGAAAAATTTGTTGAATTGGACATATGATTGCAAGGTTGGCACTATGGTTTTATGAGTGAACTGTAGATATTTTTTGCTTACTGTTAGTACTTCTATTTGTGGTTGACTGCTTAATAAGGACATGGAGTAACAAGCATCGCGACATATGACAATATGACGGTTTGATTGTCGTTTACTTAGAAACAATCACAAGGTATTGAGCATGATAGAATTTGTTATTTTTTATGGGGAGAGAGTGATTTTAAGATATTCAAATATATATTATATATATAGAGAGAGAGAGAGAGAGAGAGTTTTTATGTGTGCGCGGGTACATGTGTGTGCTCGAATATAGAGAGAGGAAGAAGTGGACCCATTTTTATGTATGTAAAACGTTAACAAGAAAACCCCTAAAATTTTATGTTGGGACCGTGAGAAACCATATTGCTTCAAACTAAGAGAGGGTAGGCATGTGAAATATTTGGGATTGACAAAAAGTGATAAAGGGAGCTCAGAAAAATGGAGAGAGAGAGAGAGAGAGATGTGTTGAAAAACTTGACCTATTTGTTTATACTCCCTCCAACCAAAATAAATTGATCCCATTTGACTTGTACACATATTAAGAAATTTAATCAAATGTTGTTTGTTTCCCTCTCTACCATCAATTATTATGCAATATTGTTTTTTTGGGCCCCTCTTTTTTCTTTCTCCATCCTTTTAACATATCTCCCTTCTCTCTTTCTTCAACCGTGCAAAGCTAAATCTCTAACCTAGTTTATTCACCTTCTTTGTTAAGACATTGAATTCAACCTGCAATGAAGCTTAGGACCAGCGTGAGACTTGAAGGCCACTTCTTTAACTCACATCACATCATAATCTTGTAGGTAGCGTTGCAACCCAATTACCATTCATTCCCAATTGCCCGTGTCAAACCCTCAATCCTCCCACTCCCCAAATTTGTTGGTTTTGGTACTCAACTCAACTGCCTTATATTTTTTCTAAGAAGAATGCTTGAACGCACGTCGATCTAGGCCAACTAGACTGCCTTATATTTTGTCTAAGAAGAATGCTTGAACGCACGCCAACTAGACGAATGCCCATATCGCCTACGCAAATGGCTCGCGATTGCCCCTCACCTAGGCGAACGCCCAGCAACCCCCCCCCCCCCCCCTCCTTAAGCTTAGGCAAACAACTACCGATTGCCCACCTTACCTAGGCGACCCACCTTGTCTAGGTGATGGCTTGTTCCTTATGTCAATAATCCTATGCAGACTCAAACAACCACTTGCAACTATTGCTAGTACCTCAGGCGAACACCAATGTAACATCACTTTTGCGACACCATTAGTTATAACAATGAATCATGAATTTAATTATAAGTTCAACATTAATGTAAGTGGTCAAACGATCTTTTTCTTCCGTTAGACTGAGCGGCTTCAAGGCCCAACACAATAACCTTATTGTCACTTCCTCGTGGACAAGACGGACTGACTAACTATGCAAGTGGACACTAAATTAACGATTACAAAAGTAAACATCAATGAAATAAAAGAAATTAAAATCACTAACATCAAATGAGGTCAATTGTATTGTAGACTTAACTAAATACGAAAGACTTTAGAGCCATACCTCCGTTTTTCCAGTGATCAAATTCTAATGGCCATTCTCATTTTGATGTCCAGTCATACGGGATGTTCATCTTAGTCTCAGGTAATTAGAAGAGACAATGTCATCAAGAAGAGAATCATATAGGATGTTTGTCCCTAACCGTGTTATAGCTTAACAACAGGGCGGATTTGGGAGAAACTTTAGCACAAGTCCTCAACAACGTTCTTAAATAGGAAAAATATAAAAAAGAAGCAAGTATGACAAGGCCGTTCTTTAAGCATGAGGTGGTGACCTCATAGCTTAAGAGAGGAGGGCATCAAATGGTTTTGATAGATCATTTGGTATAGAAGAAAATCAGACAGAAGAAAAAGAGGAGAAATAGGAAAGAAAGGAAGAAGAGAAAGAAGGGAAGAAAATCAAGCTTTACCAATGTAATACCCTAAATAATCTCATTAAGAATTAGATTAATTAAGGGAGTTATTTTTATCAATAGCATTATTTTTATCGATAGTCGAGTAATTAAAATAAAAATAAGGGACTAACTTGGCTTTGGGGCCACAGTGCAATATTGCGAAAAGTAAAATTATGGAAACATTGCACTCCAACACTTTAAAAAAATGATAGTCGAGTAATTAAAATAAAGATAAGGGACTAACTTGGCTTTGGGGCCACAGTGCAATATTGCGAAAAGTAAAATTATGGAAACATTGCACTCCAACACTTAGAAAAAATTCAGGCTTCTTATTCTGCTCCACTGTCTGCTACATAATGTAGCGAACGAGGGAACATAAGCATTGCATACTGCACTACCGTCCGGTACGTAATGTGGCAGACGGTAAAACAACCCTTAAAACCTATTTTGCCTTATTTTAACCCACCATCAACATGTTTCAACCATTCTCAAATCAACCACACACACCCCACATTCTCAAATCTATACTAAACTATAATGCATCGATATTCAACTATATATCGCACCACATTCATAAATCAATACTCAACCATAAACACGACATTCTCAAATCTCATCACACAGTGAATACTAGAACGAAGTGCACAAAATGAATCATATGAAATGGGATTTTATTACATCAAAAACATATGGCCTTTGGTTTAGCTGGAAATTCAATATCATTAATTGCTCTAGGTTAACATTGTTGAATCTTCAAAGCTATCCTATATCAAAAATTGTCTATGTCGTCCTGGTTTCAATTAGCCTTCTCGATGCTCTTGGACCGACATATGAAGTCTATGTACATCAACATATGGACATTGCAGTTCGAGTCATTCTTTTGTATGGGCCAACTTTTCTTCACCCAAGTAACAAGCTTCGGTCTTGAAAGTACTTGAAGCCCAGAGAGGTTGTGAAGAATGACATAAAACAAATCATGCGGAATAATAAAAGAAACGTAAGCTATGAGAGTCAAATTATAATTATTAAATTAAGATATAGATAAACTATAAAGACAACTGCAATGACCACCATAGCTCCCAATTGTTCTTTGTAAAGGTCTGCAAGAGGTATCCACTGCGTATCGTTATGGAGACTGTGGATGATTCAATTTATCCTAGCCGATGGTTCATAGCAATGCAAATATCAGTGGTTGTACTCTATGCAAGATGCTAGAAAGACATCCGCGTTAACGAAGCTCACCGAATTCATAGAATTCGTGAAAATTTTAGTAAGCGCGCTAGGTTGACGTCATTGCAACAATGTCCGCCTACCTCTCACCCTACACCATTCTTACCAATGTCCACGGACTAAAGAACTAAAAATCACCTCAAACATAAAAACTAGAGGATACGCATCTCCCCTATCCCTCTGCTTACAAATCCGAAGCTTAATGTAGGCACTTATTACCCTATCTTCCAACCAATCATAAGGCTTGAGGGTGTACACACTGTCCACGAGACGTCGTAATCAATCTCATCCGATTGAACACGAACTTGAGAGCGTAGTTGGGGGAGGGGGGGCTTACTAAACCAATGTTTGTGGATTAGGGCATGTTTTATCGGCTTCAGAGGCTTCAATGGATGACCTTTCAGATAAGAGGGATGGGATCGACGCAGGGGATGTTTTTGTCCTTGAGGCTCTTCGAGTATCCTAAGGCCCGAAGTGGAAGTTCCTAACCACAGGATGAGCTGCAGTGACTTTGAGAAGTTGAAGTTTACGAAGCCAAAATCTTGTGTAACTTGACTCCGGGGATCTGGTGTAACTGAGTCCTTAAGCAACTCAAATGACGGCTGACTCCACTTGTCCTAATGAACCATTCCTTGGCTCATTCCGGAAGGATGCCCCCATGCATCACCCATTCCCTGTCTCAAGGGACCACCAATTTCCTCGCTCACCCCTGAAGGTTGCCCCAAGGGTCACCCATTCCATCGCTAACACCCGAAGGCTGCCTCGAGGGATAACCCATTACCGAACTCATGCCCGAAGGCTATCCCCGATAGCTCTTAACAAAATCCCTGCAGTTATGCACCAAGATCTCAGCCTAAGAGCGACAATCCGCTCTCATGTCATCTAGAAGATCCTTCCGCTCATTCAGTTTTTGGAAGAGAGCAAGAGAGGTATCAACCTACATCAAGTTAGATCATAAGTAAATTTAACCACTACATGAAATTAAATAGGAAACTTACGAGATTGAATGCCACATGGAAGTAAATAGGAAACTTACGAGCTTGAATGATCTCCGCTGATCAATTACACCCCTGGGCTAGTATTTCTTGCCTCTTGCCCACTGCACTAGGTGTACTCTTCTCCGAGTGATGCGGTCATACCACCCCAGATACTGCTCAATGCTGACCACATAGTCGGTCTCCGACACAATGGCTGCCAGCGTGTTCTGCCAGGATTCCCACAGTCCAATCTAGCCAAATCACAATTTGTGGGCATCCACTTGACCAAACATTACGATATCCTGTTAGGTTTCATGTTTGGGGCATCCACTGGCAAGCCCCTGCAGACACTCTAATTGTCGCATGGCGAGATCCGGTACTTTATATTCCACGATCTCTTAATTGATCAATGGAGGGCGCTGCAACCCAGAGAGTGTAAAAATGAACGACTTTTGCATCTGGGCCTTCAATTTCTAGTACGGTAGGTAACATATTTGGCCCGAAGATAGTGAGTCGAACTCCCCTCCAATAGAAGATAATGTTGTGATGGGGATCATCTCTCCTCGAGTAGTGGTTGATAACAAAGACAAACAGGCAAAGTATGGTCAAAATTAAATGTGGTGATATGATATACATGTAACAATGAGAGACATGCATATATAGCTTTGCAGTCGGGCCTCGTTGTCTTGTGCATAGCGCGATACAAGTATGCAAGTGTGGCTGCACCCGAAGCGTACTCTCCAACCTCTTGTAAGTTACCCAACAGAGCTAAATACTTCAGGTGGAGTATGTTCTTTATCATTTTTGGGAATAGAATGACCCCCATCACCCGTAACAGGAAAGCCTTTGTATGCAAAACAAGCATCCCCTCCCTGAAGTCTTCCGGCAAGGCTCGAAAGAATTTACCAACCACTTCAGCTTTATTCCACCGTGCCCAAATTCATCCTTGGGTATCGAACCAATGAAGTCCCTAGCAAATCTCTTATTATTCGGTCCAATCTTACCAGAAACAACTGGCCATTCCGTCAGGAGTAACCCAAAAATGTACCCTACATCTTTTAAGGTTACTATCATCTTTCCAACATGGAAGTGAAACGTATTCGTTTACTTCTCCACCTTTCAACAAGGGCAAATATTAAGGTTCGGTCATGTTGTGGAAATATATTCCCATAGGTAAAAATCTCAAACCCTATTCCACGCAATACTTTTTTCTAAAACGGGTGCAATGTCCACTCTCCAAAAGTATCAGTTAGTTCTATTGGATTAAGTGTACTTCTTTCCTATGAATTAACAAAGTGTATTTAAGCAAGATATACAATGTTCATGATTGAAATTGAATAGATAATTAAAAATTTTGTATCTTACTTGTCCGTTTAAATTGTTGTACTAATATGGTTTACTTGGCCATACAAGACGGAGACATCTTCGGGTCTGGGGTTAAAGGCAATTTTTGGGACTTAAATTATGCAAATACATCAAGTTCAGAAATTTATATCAAACATTGGCAAATTATATATATTAGACACTTACATACATACACATATATTCATATATTACATCTCATCAAAATCATGCGCAATACTTAAAATTCAAGATTATACACAAATAAAGTATTGGTTTGTGAACATGCATGATTAATTGTACGATTTAAGGAATTCTTTGGAAGATTCAAGGGTTGAGGACACACAAGTCGCAATCTACTTGCTAGTACCAGCTAGGAAGATAGTGAATAATGAAGAAAACTTCCAAAATTAGGGGTCCACCACACACACTGCCTTCCCATCGGCCACATAATGTAGGGGAAAAGAAGGGACAGATTTGACGAGTGACAGGGAAAAGGTCGTCCGCTACATAATGTGGCGGACAACTTTTGATTCCACAACATGTTAGACTAAAAGTCGTCCGTTACATTACATAAGGGATGGACATTGTTTCAAAAAAAGGACGGGGATCTAGGGGCATTTTGGACAAAATGACCGTCCACTACATTATGTGGCAGACGACTTTTTTCTTCTAAAGAAACTAGATGTAGTTCATCCGTCCTTTAAGGATGAACGGCCAGATTGCGAGGGCAACTTAGTGACGTGAGTAATGGATCAGCTTCCTATATACACACACACGCGCGTGTGTGTGTGTGCGCGCACACCTACATACATATCTATGTACTGTAAAAACAAAATTACTGAAAGAAAAATATTATGCCTTTACGACGTTAAAGTCACTTATAACGCATACAATCACGTGTTGAACTTTCCTTCCTAACTCATCCTTGCTTGAATATCGTACTAGCAAAAAAAATAATATATCATTAAAAGACTGAACCATCTTACATCATATAAAAAATACAAAAAGAAAAGATAATTTAAACATGATAAAGTAGATATCAACATGGGCTAGGCGTGTACTAGGTTGCTTTTTAGGATAACTTGGGTTATTTTGAATAATCACCCGGTGTAGCAAAGTTTTAATGCCTCGACTTTAGCATATAACAACTAGCTTAAACAGTTGACCCAATCCTATTTTGCACAAATGAATAAAATAGAAGTTTCACTCGATATGGTACCATATATGACCAGAATTCTAAGTTTAGCAAAGTAAATCATGAAAATGTGTAAGACCTAATGCTTAACTTGCGATCTTGAAAATTTTAGGGAAATGCTGTTTTTATCATTGAGTTAGGAGGCGAATGTTAAATGCAAATATAGCCATTGGGAATAGGTTAACGAAATGTTAACTCTGAAATTCATATATAGTAATTAAAGTTGGTGATAAAAAAATATAGTTGTTGGAAATGTACGTTAAAAATAGTGGTGAATAAATTATTAAACTATGAAACCGACCATCAAAAATGGGTAGCCTTGGGTCTATAGTATTTAGCATAAAAAAATTGTGAAATAGTCTCACATCAAGCTCGAGGAAGTATAATTCGTATCTCCTGCTCCCCCTTGAGCATGTGAGAATAAGACTCGAGCAAAAGTAAACATGAAGACTTCCCATGTGCGACAACTGTTTCAAAATGCAAAAGTATGTAACAAAAACTAATAATGTTGAACTAAAGCATATAAATGATTTCTACATAACTCTAATGTCTTTTGAAACAATTTTTGCTACTAAAGGGGATAATTTTATGTCAAAATACTCCTTTTTTTTCATTTGGGGCAGCGAAAGGAATGTAAATCTTCCAAATCAAAATTGATTTTCTTGAAGAGGCTACTACATATAGCTGTTGAATTTTAATGCTTAGATTTTCCCACATAGGATAGTACAATTTGCAATTGTAACACGCCGACTCGTGTGACTTTTGGGTGGCGTCTCCTGTAATTTGCCTAATATATAGTCCATAGTGGTTTCAAAACCAACTTCCAAGATGAAAAAAGGTAACAAGCATTACTTGTCAAATTGCGAGGTGATTCTTGCTAATAGCATAAACCGGTGTAAGCAAAGAAGTGCTCGTATGCACATGGATTATATTTAAAGTTCAACAATGCTTCTCAAGTTTGTGGAGAATGGCGTTTCATATCTCAACAACATTTAGCGGTCAATTTAAGTTGTACAGTTGGACATTGGAATGAGATACAATAACAATAACGGTAGTACAAGGCATTGGACGATTTTGCACAGAACATACCAATTACGACTGGGAAGTAAATAAATCTAGAAAATTCAGAAAAACACAATGTATAGTTCGTGTTTGAGGAAAAGAATAAAGCTTTGAAGTTGACTATTTTTATTTGGATCTAATTTTTTAAAGTCATTCTAAGCTGATAGTACTTCTACTGACTGCTATGTAGGTAAAAGCAGAAACTTTGATCCTTGAAGGAGATCCAAAGGACATGATCTGTGATGCTGCAAACGAAATGCATGTTGATGTTCTTGTTGTAGGGAGCCGAGGACATGGCATGATCAAAAGGTAACTTCCGGGTGCATATAATTTGATAATACTTGCTAAACTTTTTACTAATACCATCAGAACTCTCTATCTTTGGTACATACACAAACCTCTTTGCCGTGGTGGATACTCAAGTTCATGTTTTATTTCACCTTTTTATGGTTTCTTAGAAATACGTAAACGGAGGAAATGAATTACTATTTAGCTACTTTGAAATATGTGTGTCACCTTTTATGTAGTTGCAAACGTAAGAACCACTAGATTATTGAGTGTAAAATTGTAGCATAAGAAAATATTAAAAAGGCGCGTTTGTTGCTAAAGTGGTGACAAAATTTGGGTATAGCAGTGAATGCCATCCTTTAGAGGCAATTTGTACCTCGGAATTTAACTGCACAACTTCAGGATCAGAATTTTCTATAAATACCCACCTATTTTAAATCATTATGTGAAGAAAACTGGGAGGCAGCTCCCCGAGTTCACTAGACGAAATCATGCTCTGCCGAGACTAACACGCGTCTTGTCATGCTACTTTCGGCCGGGTTATAGCAAAGGTTTCTGTCATTATTAGAACGATGACCTGAACGAGTGACCACCGGGTGGGGTTCCGGGAGGAGAATTCTCCGATGTTTAAGTAAGAGCACAACTACAGGATAAGAACTCTGAAAAAGCATGAAAGACAGTATTTGTGTGTGTAAACTTGTTCACATACTTGGGGGAGACACCATTTATATATGCATGGACGTAGAACCCTAATAGAATTATGAGTCATGGTTGGACTTTGAACCTTATCCTTGAGGATCATATTAGAATCTTTAATTACCCTAGTGTATCTAATAAACCGTAGTTGATCCAGCTTGACTGGGAATACCAAGTGTCTCCCAATAACATTATATTTGAGATATATCATATACATAACATTCTAGCATCATATGGCGATTGTGATGTTCTCAGTATTAGATGGCTTTCTGAGAGCATCTCATTAATTTATTCTCGTCTCAATACGAAAAGTCCCAGGTATAGTCATCTCATTTAAAATGCGATAGAAACTTATTAAGCATGATTCTCTTAGACCGTTTTGCTAAAAAAGCTGTTAAGTTTCTATATTGACCATGTGCTATTAGGAACAAATTACCACATGCTTTCGGTAAAGAAGCTGTGAATTATTTGTACTGATCATTCAGAAGAAGAAAACTAACACATTCATGGTCGACCTTCAGTTTGATAGGTATATTGGAGCTAGCGGTAGGTTGTAGTATTAATTGGTGGCAATTCAATAAATTGTTAAGCTCAACAAAAAAAATAATAGGAACATTGTTCAATTGAACTTAGTCTAAAAAGTTAAAGAATAGGAACATTTTCCCAACTTCTGCTATAATCTAGTGTAATATCCTGGAATTTTCGAAACGCTAACACTCACTCGATCATTTACGCTAAGACAATAATACTTTCAAACTCAACCAATATAGTACCACCAGCACGTCAGAGCAACTAAACTATCAAATAAGATAATACTCTTAATGTACTGTCATAATTGAAACATCAAGTCTAAGTCAAAATTTGTAAATAACAATACTGACCCACGCAGAGGTTCTAATGACCCAGAATAAAACTTAAATTTTCTTTCCCTCGCTGGGCTCTAATCCATACCCAATGTAATCTATTGTTGGTAATTACCTGTAGAAGAGAACATAAAAAAGGATGAGCTTTTGAAAGTTCAGTAAGATCGCTCAAATTTCAATAGAGGGATACAAATGATTTACAGATTTTATTTCAATGACAATATGAGAAGAGATTCAACTCTCTCCCTTAAATCAGATATCAGCAAAACAATTTCGAATACACTATAAACGATGATGACGATATTGAACATGAGTAAATTTACAAAGCCACACAAGTAGTGCAGGGTAACACTCAGCAAAGCCACCTTGAAACCAAGACCCTTTCGCTTCAACTGTCCTGGTTCGGCTCCGATAACGCAATTCCGGGAGGAGTCGGTAGTTGGGCACTGGATCCCTTCGGACCTAGAGAACGTGTGACGCTGGGTCGGGGTTTGGTGAACCAACGGGTCGCTCCTCTAGTTGAAGTATCGGGCCCCTTTTTCGTTGCCTAGGTTACACCTTCGGAATACCCCAGAAGGGAATTTTGCTCTACTCCCAAAGGCGATGCTCAATAACCCTGATAACTACATATGCATATGTACACTGACTACTATTAAGGTAATAGCGTTTCCCACAATAACAGACCATCCTCATATCACTCCAAACACACAACATCCTTATAATGCCTCAATACACTAACTCATGTCAATATACAGAGTACAATAATCGCTGATTCAATTAATAAATCGATGCTTGATGAGTAACAAATTATGAGCATCGATAAGAATTTTAATGAACGCTTAAGGCTCAAAACAGGTTTTAAAGGTAATAATGCACACTTGTATCAACCTAATAGAGTCCAAATGAAAACGATAACAAATCAGAATGAAACACGAAATCAATTATGAAAAATTGATTCAGATAAAAAGTCTCTTACCTCGGTCCGAAACTATCCTTTGAATTAACCTCGGGATACGATCTACATTGTGATGTTATAAACCCGGTATTAACTTCCTAATTACTTCTCATCCCAACTCTCGAAATAAGATGACTATAAGCGGTTCATTTATGGTAAATAGAGTTTTCTCAACAAAAAAAGAAAAGAAAATATATACGTTGTATGTACACTAGATAGACGGAAAGGTCACTTACATAATACCATGCATTTCCTCGATACCAAAATCACGTGTTATGATTGCTTGCTACATCTGACCAAAAGAACTTCCCAATTCATTCCAAGCTCCTCTTGAACGAGCCAATAATATACGTGCCCATCTCCACTTCTTCCAAAACTCACTTAGAGTAAATCCTAAAATACTCAATTAATTTCATTCTCCTTCTCTCCGTATGCGTCCGACTCATCTAGCTTTTCTAACTCTTTGACTCACTCTCTTGAACTCTACAAGACAACGAGTAACACAGCCCACCTTCTCAACAACCTATACCAATACACATCTCCTTTCTTTCTCTATGTCACTTTCTTTTACAAAGACGCACACAAACCAACAACACAACACTCCCTCACAGTCATAGCACTCACATGAAAATCCATGTAAAAAATAAACAAATGCATGCATAATGCACACTTATACAAGCATACAATAACTTGCGCACGATACCACTAAATTCAACGCAGGCAATAAAAATTACCAAAATACCCCTGACGTATGTAAAATTACCAAAATACCGTTGACGTATGTAAAATTATCAAAATACTCCCTTTCGGCCATCGCACCACAAAAATTTTAAAATACTTCAAAACAGTTCTATAAAAGTATTAAGTTGAGATTAAGCCAAAAAAATCCTTTGAAAGACGTTCTTTTATTCCAAAAACTCCCTCTAGTTCTTAACGGTGCAAAAGGAGACCAAAGTCACTATACATGATAAACGAAACTGAAAAGTCTTGAAACTTTAGACAGTGCGACATTTCAGTGGTAAAAGGTCACTGTGAAATTTTCAGAGAAAAATAATCTAGTTTGCTATTTTTAATAAATCAAGAACCCCATTTTTAGATAAAATCATTTCACGCTTCTCGAGGACATGAAAAAATCCAATAAAATTGCATATCATATAGATCTTGCAAAAATAATAAGAGTTACTGTTTTGTACTTAGCCAAAATCAGAGCAAAATTGACTTTTAAAAAAATCAAAATCTAGACCGTAAGAAAAAATAGACTTATAGCAACACTTTCCATTTTCTTCTTCCTCGAGACCCGCAAATCATACACATTGTTCACCCACTTTCTCAATTTCTAGCCCCACACATCTTCACGTTACAGCACACATAGCTACACAAATCATTACACACATACACCCATTAAAACACTATAGAAAACCACACACTACACACACACACACACCAAAACTCACTGATTTATACACACTACACACACAGAAACTCACGCACACACATTGGTTTTCACACATTTTTTACACACATACACATGCATATTTCACTCACACACTTATCATTTTTACCCAGACAAAAACACACTTGATTTACACACAAACACGCACTCACAAAACATAGCCGCACACCCTCCCTCGCAACAATTACACACACATATACCACCACAATTCAGCCCATTCCAGCCATTGCAAGAACCATCATGATACCATTCCAGCCGCCTCAAACACCGCCGTGATACCTCTACTCCACACCGCACCCAAATCAAAACGCCGCCACTGCACACATTCACCAACAACACAAGCGCACTACGGACACCCATTTCACATAAATCAGCCCCCAACCTATTGTATCGCGGCTGACATCCAGATTGGGCCGCCGACTGTGACTTTGAAAGGGCAGACAGCGGAAAAAGTGCCGTAGTTGGTCTCATCGGCGTCCTTTGCCACGATCATCGCCGTGATAGCCTGTAAATTTCCATATACATACACACTTCGTCACACTTACACATTCTCTAACGCACAACACACTCACAAACCTCATCTCTCCGTCGCGGACCTAATTGCCGCTGGTGCTCGTCGATTTTATGTGTCGATTGGCAGCTGATGGATGCCATTTACTGCCGATTTTCGGCTTTCATTACCCTTGCCAACGGTCATCGTTCCATTCACTGGTCGTTGACCGTTGGCGGTGAAGGACTCCAGAGATTTGCAGCGGCGCTACACGATCTAGGGCAGGCTGCCTGCTCGATCTCTCTGCCTCTCTTCCTTTAGGTTCTCTTTATATTTATATTTAAAAAAATGACCCAATTGTAATTAAAAATTTTCAAAGTCATTCCCTTCAATTTCATTTATTTCTCTATTGCACCCACTTTTTTATTGCAACTAATGGTCACTAGAATTTTTCACTAATAATATTGCTCACGCTACTCGTCGCTAAGGACTCCAAGAATTAAATTGTCGCATTGTACGTTTTATGTCGCTAAAGAAATAAGCTATAAGTCACCATACAACCAGCTTCATCATCGTAACCTATAATAAAAGAAAAATTGTCGCTAAAGGTCCTAAATGACACCGCTCATAATAATTGTCGCTAAAGATTCTAAAATAATTGCTTAGAAAAATTACTACTAAAGTAGAAAGCTAATTTATGGGAACAAACCTATCCCTAGGTTCGGTGTGTTACATCTAGCCTCTATCATTAAACACCTGATCTTGAACTCCCGTTACTTAGATCTAAAACCGTTAAAGACTGGGGTTCAAGTGAAGTCTTATGATGCAATTCGTTTTCATTTTGACATGAAAAATGAGGTGAGAAAAAAAATGTAGGTGTAAGAGACAAAACAATGGTGGTCGGCGTTCTCGTATCTCAGGTGGGATTGTAAGGAATTAATGGTAGTGGTGGTGTTAAATCATGAAATAAGGAGAAAGAATGAGAGGGGTGGGTTGAGGTAGTGGATTTGGTCAGAAGCAAAAATAATAAAGGGTGGTTAGCGATATGCTGAGGAGGAAGATGGTGCATAACTGATAGTTTAGGGGTGTCTTACTTTTCCTTGATGAAGATCAGATTATCCAGACCTTAGGGGAAATGTCGGTATAACACATGATATGATATGGCGTGGTCCCTTTTTGTGATGGTTTTTAAATGGGAGTGGGTTTGGTGCAAGACAATAGCTAGCAAATCACAACGGGCCGAGAGTAATTTTCAACACCACATGCAGCCGAGCGCAGTAAGCAGAAACCTCAACCGTGCCAAGTGTAATTAACCTGAAATATAAGTACAAGTTAGAAAGGTTATTAGGGACTTGTTGCTACAGCAAAAGCGGTAGCCTCCTAAAGCATGGGTTAGATGTCAGGTTATATATTGACATCACTGCAATGAATGCCAAACACTACGTACTCTCTTTCATATTCGATGGTTGTGCATATCTCTTCAACTTCATGATCATATTTATGCTAGTTTGGCCCTTGTTTGGCATATCATTTGGTATCTAACTTTTCATCTCCACCGTGAAGAGCGTTGGAGCGGGAAAATTTACGATACACCTGTGTCCTGGTGATAGCAGTTTTACTTTCTTCAAATCCTTTAAGAGTTCTGTTGAAAGAAATTGCTGGTTGCAGGGCCTTCTTGGGAAGCGTAAGCAATTATTGTGCACATCATGTGAAATGCCCCATCCTCATCGTTAAGTCGCCCAAGGAGTCACATTAGTAGTGCAGTGCAGTGATACGGTGAGTTGAGAAGGAACGAACCAGCAGTATGATGTAATTAAGCTATGGAAACTGAGGTTCAGGCTGAACCGAAGATTTGTGGGAGTAATTCCCAAATGACATAAGGTTTGAGGTTAGGGAAAGTTTCATTTATTAGTATGCTTGTAATAAAGGTAAAAGCAATCCTTAGGTTCAGGCTTCTGAGAAGTGGGTTGACTTTGCTTGCTTTTATACCTTTTCTAAGAAATGCTATTTTCATTCATTTATATATATATATATATATATATATATATATATATATATATACTTTTTCACCATTTTTTGTGGCTAAAAATATAATTACAGTGACAAGTAATGATATCCTAGCAATAAACGAAGCATTGAATTAACGTATTACGAAGTCAAAAAAGCCTCTCCTTTTCATGAAAATGAGGATAAATAAATAGTGTGTTTGATAAAAATCTTGAAAAATAGGAGAGATCATGTGGCATGATGTCAGTCATGTCATGAAGGAAGGGAGATAATGGAACCGATTGTGACTTGTGTGTTCTCGGAACCGAGAATAGTGTCCTCGTTGAAAAAAAGAAAAAAAACAGAAAATTGTATCTTCTGTACCTTTATTTATCTCCTGCTGAACCGTTGGAAATAAGACTACAGCTTTAACTAATTTGGCTACGAGGAACTAGAGGTGGCAAAATGGGTGCGTGATAGGGTTTGGGTATTGGTTCAGCGAGTTAGCTATAAACAGATAATTTATCCATTTTCATTCATTTAGTGATGGGTTAATTAAACCAGTTTTTTGAATGGATTGGTTTGACCCATTAATCTAACTAGCTCAGTAATTCAAGTCAAGCTCGGACCAATTTATAAAAAATTGTATATCATAAGGTTTTAAAAAATGTATCAATATGTACTACATATCGTGAGATAAAAATGAAATTAGTCTTATAAAACATAACTTATTTGGCCATAAATAATAACTTTAGTACCGTAATCAATCATTACTAGCTTATTTAAAATATTAAACAATGAATTCACAATTGTATTACTCCTGACTTTCAATTATTAAGTAGTTTTTTTTGTTTGACTAAGTTGTAAGCAATTATTATGAGATATTTGTATATACGTGTCTGTTTACTTGTCTTATTTAAGCTTTTGTTTTAATTTGTCAACTAGTATTTCAAATGAATGTTGACTTAGCACTTAGAGTCGTAGAATAGTCATGCTGATGCCATATAATAACAAATAACATTGTAGTTGTAATTAGAGATAGTTACGCTACCATGTATCCCTTTTGAAGTTCAGAGGGTTTTAAGATGTTATATGTATACATAATCATGAGGTTATTATAACGATGGTATAAATCTAAAATAAATAAAGTTATATTTCAAATTTAACAGGATTTAAGCATACACCTTATCACTTTCAAATAAGTTATTATTTTTTGCAAACTAAATTTAACAGAACGATCACCTAATATCCAATTTTTTCATATATATATATATATATATATATATATATATATATATATATATATATATATATATATATATGTATGTATTTTTTTTTAATTCTTGTAAGCTACTAGTACTGTGAACGTTCAATTGATTAAGATGACGTGTTCTTATTTCAGAGTGTTAAAATTATTTTCCACGACTTCTGTGACTACTATTTGTTGCCAAGTTATAGTTCTTATATCTGCTAACTGTATCTAATGGTACTTTCTCATGTATGATACTTGTTTTATCCTAACATAATACAACCTTTATATACCAAAACATGTCATGTTATACCTATAATTATAATGAGGTTAAAAAGGATAACAAAAATTATTAAATTTGGCTAATATTATAGGGTGAGCATTAATCAACCACTTGCTATTCACTTCGCAAAATAATCACAACTCATAGTTACAATCAATTCCATTATAATCAGAATTAAGATTTAATGCTTATAACTTGTCTAAGATTTACTAATTAGTCTTATTTTTTCTGAAAATTTAATTAAGTATAAATAAAAAAAAGTCTTTTTATTGATCTTGAAGCGTAATGGTATGAGTATAGTCGGGAATGAACGAATGACTCAATGTCTTTATCGCAGCTTTGAGCTACGAGCTACGCACTAAGAGTTACGGGCTCCGAGCTCTGAGCCACGAGCTATGAGTTCTGAGGTAAGAGCTCCAAGGCCGCTACTCCGTAATCGAAATAAAATAAGGCATTTACATTCTTGAGCTGAGTACAACCCAAAGCCTCTATTCCTTCACGAGAATATTTTCGTATCTTAAAGGTTTTGGATATCCTCAAATATAGTACCTAAGAGCTATTTGATTTAATTGTACCATTTTCCTATCAATACATATATGATTACGGTTCAAAATCTCATATATGCTATATAGCCACCTTGTTCGTGCGGTCTTATCAAAGTAAAAAAATTGTCCTATTATCTGATTATCAAAATTATGCATTATACATTTTTTTTTGCAGTCATTATGTTATATGTAAATGGATATATATTTATTAAACTATAACAAACTTAAATTAACTGTAACATAGGGATCGCATCTAAAATAACATTTGCATACCTTTAGATTTGTTGGTCGTATGGTCCCACCCAAAAAATATCGTCAATTGCTAAAGTTAACAAAATATCATAATATGTTAGTATATTTGCTAATGCAGAACTTATAATATTTAAGAGTTTAATTACTCACAATAAAAACACCATAGAAAATGATTTATTTAAAAAAATTTCAACATAAATTTAGTTGAATTTAACTCAGGCTCACATGCTTAAGGTTTAAATTTATACTATTTTAAAATAAATATCATATAGAACTTGCTTAGTATGATGTTTCTACATCTAACCAATGCTACTGAATAGGATAGCGCAAAACATTATAGTGAGGAAATCATTGACGAAAAGTCTTGACCAATATATTTATAAAGTTAGATTCATCTTTAAATTTACCAAGGTTGACAATCTAGTTGAAATATAAATTGACCATGCTAACTTTATTTTGTTTTATACGTAACTTTAAAATGAAATTATACAATAACTTCTTTGTACAATACATCATCGCTTATCATCACATTATGTATTCAATATGAAATAAAATTTACAAACACTATATGTCAAATACAAAAGTGCCGCTAAAGAGGTCAATACTATCTTGAATGGGGTCCTTATCTCTAGATTTGTTAATTTCTATATTAGTAAGCCTTATATATTTTGAAAACTATATTTAAATAACTTAAAACTCTTCCTAATAAACTTATTAATATATCAAACTCAATTTTGACAATTATATCTCTAAAAAGCTTACTCTAATATAAGAATAAGTATCCATCGATCTAAAAAATATAAACAAATTTTGATATTGTAAAACAAAATATTGATTTAAATTTGATAAGGTCTTTATTGTTAAATTTAATTAATTTTACGGGAATAATATTAGGACTTAATATGACTATTGAGTCTTAATAGATTAGTATTTTTAAAATATGTATGTATGCAGTATGCGCGCGCGCGCGCGTGTGTGTGTGTGTATATATATATATATATATATATATATATATATATATATATATATATAGAGAGAGAGAGAGAGAGAGAGAGTTCTTTTAATTTACAGAGTTTTTTTAACTAAATAATTGAAATAAAGTCTTATTATCTTCACGTAGTACTTATTTAGAAATTTAAAATGCTTAATATTGAATTAGAAGTAAAATAAGGACACCATAGAAAAAGATTAGTTTAATTTTTCTTCCCGAACAAAGTTTATCTAATTCAATTCATGTCTTATCTACTACATTGTGTAGAACCTTTATAAATTAATAATGCTAGTTTTATGAGAGCATCTGTCGATCTACATCCTCTTTTGCTTGTTTACGCTGTACACCTTGTTTCTTAACTAAAAGATAAAAAAAATTATGCTATTGCCTTTTTCATATGAAACTACGGTGTATAAGAAAACAATTCTGAGATTTATTTTCAAACATAATAAGGTTTTACTGAAATTATTCTTCTATTATAAATCTCATATGTGGTTCCTTTTTTAAATTATTTTAAATGTGCAGGTTTTTGTTTACATGTTATCTAGGTTATAATATTGGATTGACTGTGCGTTGAAATGTTCACGATGATAAAATTAAGGATCTTGTAAAAGAACATTTTGTCTATAGCCCATATACCATAAGGTTATAAAACTTAAATATGAATTTAAATTAGTATCTAATTTTTTTTATTAAATCTCTTAAGTAATTTTTCGTTTTACAGGTGATTATTTCATATTAAAGAGCATTTTCGATAAACAATATTGACTACAATAAGCTTTTTTGGGTTATTCTTGTTGACTACAATGAGCTAGTAAAATTTAGTAATTATCCTTATGTTAAGCTAACAATTATAGGGTGGAGATTAGCTCATATATAATTATTGTTGAGAGCATACAGCAATAACCACTCATAGTTATAATCAACTCTATTATAGTCAAAATTATGTTTGAAAACTTATAATTAGTCTAATATTCACTAATTAGCCTTACTGTTCATGTAAACTCAATCAACTAGAAAAATAATACAAAATATTGGTTATTATGGTCAATGGCAGAACCAAAATTTCATTCCAGGGGGTACTGAAAATATAGCGAAGTCACGAATTTTTTATATAAGTAAAATAATACACAAAAATTAAATGCACTTCTCGATTATACATGTAGCATGCGAGAAAGGCAAAATAACACATCATGAGAAGTCAAAGAAAATCGTCAGTTACTCTGTTCTTGAAGTAATTGTGTGAAACCCTCAAAAGCTGAATAACAAGTATATGCATAAAGAAGGAGGAGGGAAAAATTGTTCCCCCGAAAACTAATAGAGAAATTAATTTAAAAAAGAACTTCCAGCTTCCATCAATTAGCATAAGAACAAAAAAGATTTTTCCTGTCAACTAACGATTAAGCAAATAAATCAAACAAAATTTGGAATTCACAACATGAAGTGAACTTTGCATTTTGCAGAACTGAAAAATATATCATGTGTCCTAGCTTGACTTGCCAATATCCTTTAGATTTTGTAGAAAAATCAAAATAGCAAAATCTAATGGAACGAATTGGAGTAAAATATAACTTGCAAAGTACTTATTTAATAGCAAAAACATACTCAGAAACCCAATTTAACCTGAGCCCTAACCAAGTATTGTATATTAACCGCATCCAATTAATTACTTACGTATACATATAACCAGAAAGTTTATGGCAAAATAATAAATCAGTAGAGATAGAAGCAAAGTTGACACCTATCTTATTCGTATTTTCACGCTGGCCTTCGTCGTTGGTTCTTTTCATAAGATTCTCAGCCGGCTTGGTCAAACTTGGAAACTTGATTCAATTGCATCACAGTTGAGTCTGCTTTGGCAGGCGCATTTTAGTATCCATGAATCTTCAGTTCATGTTCAAATACTGCCAATTTGCTCAGGTATGGGAACTGAAACGCCATCACCACCAGGAAAATATACGCTCGAGATCAGATTCTTTTCGACATGAAAGGAGTTGACTGTTGACCGGTCACGGGTCACTGGTGAAGTCCAGTGTCCTCTTCGTCGTCACCGACAGAGGATGTTGGCCAGTGGAGTCGTCGTCGCCAGTCACTCGCCCGCCTTGCCATAACCGGTCTTTTGTCAGATCTGGAACAAGAAGGTCGGTCGGCGCCCGACGGTCTTCTCTCCAATCTCTCAACTGTCTAGAAGTAAATGAGAGAGAGATTGAGCTGAGGCCAGAGAGAGCTCTACCTTTGGGTCGCCGTCCGTTGTCGCCCGTCGCCCGTCGTCGTCGGTGAGTGGTATCAGGCCGTCCGGGTGAGAATGAGTAGGGATGGCAATTCAACCCGCACCCGGCAGATATCCGCCCTGCCCCGCTCCTATAGGAGCAGATTTTTTTAACTATAACAGGGTCATGGGGCGGATTTGGTATTTAATTTTAAAACCCGCAACGGATACGGGGCGAGTATGGTTTTCAGTGTCACCGCCCCGCCCCGCTCCCCTTTATACCTTGATCAAGGTTTAATCTCAACCGTCCATACTCCATTTATATTAACTATTGAAAAAACCCGAGCCTCATTTCTCCCCATTCCCTTTCCCTTCTTCTCCTACAGCCGCCGCACTCCCAAGCAGGTACGCAGTCGACCGGTGACCCCAAGCACGTCACGAACTTGCTTCGCCTTCTGTCGCCTTTTGCCGTCGTCGTTCGCCTTTTGTCGTCGCCGTTCATCTGCTGTTCGCCATTCGGTTCATCGGCCTTCCACCGTTTCCTTCCCACGCACCTCCTAACCATGTCCTTGATGAAAATCTAAAAGCAGATCCGTCTGGAGACCGGACAACCAGTGTCCACGAACGTCGATTGTTGATCTTGGTCCATCCACCGGCGAATCCCCACTCCTCCGCGGTCACAGATCTGTCGCCGGCCACAGATCCGTCGCCGGATGAGTTCTCTAAATTTGTACTTTTAATCTTTAAAATGGAAGTGCGGGGCGGGGCCGGTTTACCAATAAGGCCATCGGATCGGGGATGGTATCATCATCTCCCAACCCGATGGCGGGGCGGGGCTGCATATTTGGCATGGCGGGGCGGGTGCAGATCTTGTGAAACTCGCATCCGACCCGCCCCATTGCCATCCCTAAGAGTGAGAGTAGCGCTGAGAGAGAGGAGATGAAAATTGGACAGAAAGATATAGCATGGGTAAAAAATATATTATTCTTTTTCAAAAGTTCAGGGGGCGCATTAGACCCCCCCCCCCCCCCCCTCTGTTGCAAAGGTAGTTCCGCCACTGATTATGGTCCTATTAAACAAAATAAGCTATTAGTCTATAGTCGATTACAATAAACTTTATAAAATTACTTAAAATGAATTTATTTTAAGAGATATATTTTCTCATATATACTAAGAGTACATGAATCTTATCATGTTTTTTCAAATGTCATATTTGATTTGTTTTCTAAATCCTTATAGATGAATATAACGACTTTGGTTGTCGTCAGGTTTTATTTAAAAATATTGACTTATAATTCGTTTATTAAATCTATATATCACATAACTCATTTTTATGATGACTATAGTATGTATATTACGTATATATCTATATATATGAATAATGATAGTACATTTCACTCAATTAGAACCTTATTTTTTTCCTTTCTAATTCTAATATGTTATTTTTGTTAGTTCGATATGTGAATTTTTATATTAACATTAAAGAGTAGTTTTAAGAGTACAATAGTTAAAATAAGTTAGTGTATTGATTAGGTTCAGTTAAAAAATGTTTAGAATTAATTTTTCAATTATATAACCCTTATTATTCTTGCTAAATTAATCAAATTTAAAAATAAATACCTCTCAAAATTCAAATCGATTGTTAGATTATTTTTTTCTAAGTTTCATAAGTTGTTTAATCTCAACTATAATATTAATTTTTTCTTCAAAATCGAAAGTATTATTTTTTAAATATATAAGTTTTTATAATCATATTAGAGAGTGATTTTGAAGATACAATAGTCAATATTAAGTCATAATAAGTTAGTATAATGATTAGGTTGAGTTTTGAAATTATTAGAATAAGTTTTTGAATTAAATAGGGCATACGAAAAATATAACACCCCATAATTTCGAAGCTTAGACACTCAATCGATCAGTTACGCTAAGACAATAATATCCTCATAACCAAAATGGCAACCATCAACAGAGCAACTAAATCGACAATCAAACCATACTTTTAGTAACCTATCTTAAATGGAACATCAAATCTAAGTCCAAAAAATTTTAAATAACAATATTCACTCACGCAAGGGTTCTAATGATCAATATTAACTTAACTCATTTTCCCTCGCTTGGCTCTAATCCAAACTCAGGTAACCTAATGATGGTTATAACATGCAGAAGGGAACATAAAAAGATGTGAGCTTTTGGGAGCTCGGTAAGATCGCTCAAATTTCAATAAACGAATACAAACGATTTATAGATTTTATTTTAATGATAATATGGGAATAGACTCAACTCAATCCCTTAAATAAGATATCAACAACGACAATTTGAAACACATTGTAAAAGATGCAGATGATACTGAACATGAGTAAATTTACAAAGCTACAAAGGCGATACTCAACAACACTGATAACTATATATGCATATGTAGACTAGCTGGACTACTAAGGTATTAGCGTTTTCCACGATAACAGACCATCCTTATAGCACTCCAAATACACACCATCTTTATAACGCCTCAATACACTAACTATTGTCAATATACATATTACAATAATTGCTAACTCAATGAATAAATTGATGCTCAGTGAGAAATAAATAATGAGCATCGATAAGAATTTCAAAAACACTTAAGGCTCAAAGTAAGGGTTTACGGGCAATAAAATATTCTTGTATCAATGTAACAGAGTCCAAGGAAATAGTAATAGAAAATCAGAATAGCACACTAATCAATTACGAGGAGTTAGGTTCGGATAAAAATATATTGCCTCAATTCAATCTATAAGATCGCTGCTGTATAACCTCGTTCTTAAAAACCTCGAATTAACCAAAATTGAAAAATTAAATATTAGAATACAATCTAGCCTTATAAAGTATGCACTCAATGCTAATTTCTTAAATGTTACTCACTCCGACACTCTTAACACAACTTAGATTGAAACGGGTCCCACGTACGCCCAAACTTAACCGATAACCCCGTACACTCCGTAAGGCATTAAGACACCCCAAAATTCATAATAAATCCTTATAAAATACTTTTATAGCTTAAAATAGTATAACAAATTACAATATGAATTTTTGAATATTTTGAATTAAAATGATTTTCTTAATTACCACAAAAGCCCAAAAATAGCAATTAATACTTCTAACTCAAATAAAAGTCCCATAGGTTTTACAATTGCTTCATATTATATTGTAAAAATAATGAAACTTAAAATAGGATTTAAAAAGCATCACAGTTATTTTAAAATCATATGTTTCGCTAAATCAAATGCGATACGAGTAATAGTACCAAATCAACTCTAAAATTCATGAAATTGATACAGAAACTTCCTTATATCACAAAAACTTTACTAAAATTTTCCTTGATATTAATAAGAATTTTAAGGACTCCAAAGAAAAATTAGAATAACAAAAATTGCAAAATTATTAAAAATAGTAGCCTAAGAAACTTTATGTAAACTTTTAGCATTTTACATCATTTGGAGTCCACTCC
This sequence comes from Escallonia rubra, assembly GCA_033065855.1. NCBI lineage: Eukaryota > Viridiplantae > Streptophyta > Magnoliopsida > Escalloniales > Escalloniaceae > Escallonia > Escallonia rubra. The sequence continues at coordinate 289,248 of JAVXUO010001574.1, read as the reverse complement.
ACCGCAAGCACAGTGTACCACTACACTGCACAAACCTATTTGTTGTCAACCCACTCTTCTTCTTCCCATTTGCCACAGCCCGGATCAATCACCTAGCTCACAGTTTTCCCTCCATTCCTCTCTTGCACCCACACATATTACACTACATTGCACACACTTCACACACATATTACATACACCCACACTCACACATACACTCACCTTATACATTACACTATACTTTACACTTCTAAGACTTCATCTTCACAAGCATCCAACAGTCATGGCACACTTACTGCCTCACGCTAGTGGCTTCTTCTTGCCCAAATAACACATACTCACACACATGCACTTTCATCTTCTTTCATCCTTTCTCATTTATCCACTTCACCCACAATACAGTCACTGATGCACATCCTCGGCATTCTACCTTCGTATTCTCCCTCTTATTTTTCCAAAGTAATCCACATAAATTGCCTACAATCATGATTAACCCTTTCCACCTTTCCCTTGGGAGGTATGGCGCACTTTCGAAGTATTTCAAGCTGGTTCTTTATAGTAGTCAGGTGATATTTTTCAAATTGTATTGGGAACTTCAATATATGTAGACAATCATCAGCAACAGAAAGCCAAAAAATCCGAAGTCTTATCATTGACCATTCGTATCAACTTACCTTCTATAACCTTTAGGATTGTATTTATTTCTCCAGAGGTACAGACACGTACCAAATACACCAGCACTATTTTATCTACACACACGAAAAGCAAACTATAATATACCAGAGTAAAGGCTTACCGAAAAATTGATCTATATTGCAAGATTCCGGCGAATCCTTTCTTCAGCCCCTATATATATATATATATATGGGGATCGATCCCCATCGACCGGTGGGAAATTTTTTTTTTCCCACCCAATCGCTGCTCTTTGCAGCGATCGCTTAAGAAGCAAAAACCCAATCGCAAGTCTTTCTTGCGATTGGAATTATTGAAAAAAAATCCAATCGCAAGAAAGACTTGCGATTGGAATTATTGGGGTAAAAATCCCAATCGCAAGTCTTACTTGCGATTGGTTTTGTCCTTTTTCTGTCCTTTTTTTTCTCCCCCTTCTCCCCCCGGTCAACAATCACGGCCTCATGGCCCCCACCCCTCCTCCCCACCCCCCCCACCCCTCATCCGGTCAACCTTCCTCCCCCCCCCCCCCTTGGCCCCCACCCCTCATTTCTTTATTTATTTGTCACTTAATTAGACAGTTTTTCACGAATTTATAAAAAATATCTAGAGCTAGATTTTCTCAAAGTGCAAAAAAGAGACCCTGGTTATTTCTAAAAGATCCGGAAACCCAATATCCTAGGGTTCTCAAAAAAGTTTCGCGCGAAATCGCGCTAGCTTGATATTTTAAATTACACTGCGAAGTTACAAGATTGCGCGTATCAGTTAACCCGTTTCCAGAGTTTGGAAAAATCTGAAATTTTTACCTGATCCGGATCTTTTAGAAATAACCAGGGTCTCTTGTTTGCACTTTGGCAAAATCTAGCTCTAGCTATTTTTTATAACTTCCTGAAAAACTGTCTAATTAAGTTTTCACCTTTAGCGACATTTAATCCCCGCGAATCGGCTTCAAATCAGCCTTTCAGGTGTTGTGCTTACATTTATGGACTGAGAAGTCCTTCGAAAAACTTGACACCGTAAAATTACCAAAATACCCCTCTCGGGGTGACAAATTACCAAAATGCCCCTGGCATCAGGAAAAATCTCAAAATTGCTTTAAAATGTTATTTTAAGCTTCCTGAGTTCATTCTTGATCTAAAAAGTATTTTACGGATTTTTCGCCCAAAAATCCCGAACCGGTGTCCGGATCGAGCGCTTAAAAGCCCGTTCGGCAAAAAAATTGCTAACGGCTTCGGAATGGCCCGAATTCCTGGGAAATGGAACTTCCCAACATCCTAGGGTTCTCAAAAAAGTTTCGCGCGAAATCGCGCTAGCTTGATATTTTAAATTACACTGCGAAGTTACAAGATTGCGCATATCAGTTAACCCGTTTCCAGAGTTTGGAAAAATCTGAAATTTTTACCTGATACGGATCTTTTAGAAATAACTAGGGTCTCTTGTTTGCACTTTGGCAAAATCTAGCTCTAGCTATTTTTTATAAATTCATGAAAAACTGTCTAATTAAGTTTTCACCTTTAGCGACATTTAATCCCCGCGAATCGGCTTCAAATCAGCCTTTCAGGTGTTGTGCCTACATTTATGGACTGAGAAGTCCTTCGAAAAACTTGACACCGTAAAATTACCAAAATACCCCTCTCGGGGTGACAAATTACCAAAATGCCCCTGGCATCAGGAAAAATCTCAAAATTGCTTTAAAATGTTATTTTAAGCTTCCTGAGTTCATTCTTGATCTAAAAAGTATTTTACGGATTTTTCGCCCAAAAATCCCGAACCGGTGTCCGGATCGAGCGCTTAAAAGCCCGTTCGGCAAAAAAATTGCTAACGGCTTCGGAATGGCCCGAATTCCTGGGAAATGGAACTTCCCAACATCCTAGGGTTCTCAAAAAAGTTTCGCGCGAAATCGCGCTAGCTTGATATTTTAAATTACACTGCGAAGTTACAAGATTGCGCATATCAGTTAACCCGTTTTGAGAGTTTGGAAAAATCTGACATTTTTACCTGATACGGATCTTTTAGAAATAACCAGGGTCTCTTGTTTGCACTTTGGCAAAATCTAGCTCTAGCTATTTTTTATAAATTCATGAAAAACTGTCTAATTAAGTTTTCACCTTTAGCGACATTTAATCCCCGCGAATCGGCTTCAAATCAGCCTTTCAGGTGCTGTGCTTACATTTATGGACTGAGAAGTCCTTCGAAAAACTTGACACCGTAAAATTACCAAAATACCCCTCTCGGGGTGACAAATTACCAAAATGCCCCTGGCATCAGGAAAAATCTCAAAATTGCTTTAAAATGTTATTTTAAGCTTCCTGAGTTCATTCTTGATCTAAAAAGTATTTTACGGATTTTTCGCCCAAAAATCCCAAACCGATGTCCGGATCGAGCGCTTAAAAGCCCGTTCGGCAAAAAAATTGCTAACGGCTTCGGAATGGCCCGAATTCCTGGGAAATGGAACTTCCCAACATCCTAGGTTTCTCAAAAAAGTTTTGCGCAAATCGCGCCAGCTTGATATTTTAAATTACACTGCGAAGTTACAAGATTGCGCGTATCAGTTAACCCGTTTTCAGAGTTTGGAAACACCTGAAATTTTAACCTGATCCGGATCTTTTAGAAGTAACCAGGGTCTCTTTTTTGCACTTTGGCAAAATCTAACACTAGATATTTTTTATAAATTCATGAAAAACTGTCTAATTAAGTTTTCACCTTTAGCGACATTTAATCCCCGCGAATCGGCTTCAAATCAGCCTTTCAGGTGCTGTGCTTACATTTATGGACTGAGAAGTCCTTCGAAAAACTTGACACCGTAAAATTACCAAAATACCCCTCTCGGGGTGACAAATTACCAAAATGCCCCTGGCATCAGGAAAAATCTCAAAATTGCTTTAAAATGTTATTTTAAGCTTCCTGAGTTCATTCTTGATCTAAAAAGTATTTTACGGATTTTTCGCCCAAAAATCCCGAACCGATGTCCGGATCGAGCGCTTAAAAGCCCGTTCGGCAAAAAATTACTAACGACTTCAAAATGGCCCGAATTCCTGGGAAATGGAACTTCCCAACATCCTATGTTTCTCAAAAAAGTTTCGCGCGAAATCGCGCTAGCTTGATATTTTAAATTACACTGCGAAGTTACAAGATTGCGCGTATCAGTTAACCCGTTTCCAGAGTTTGGAAAAATCTGAAATTTTTACCTGATCCGGATCTTTTAGAAATAACCAGGGTCTCTTGTTTGCACTTTGGCAAAATCTAGCTCTAGCTATTTTTTATAAATTCATGAAAAACTGTCTAATTAAGTTTTCACCTTTAGCGACATTTAATCCCCGCGAATCGGCTTCAAATCAGCCTTTCAGGTGCTGTGCTTACAACTATGCACTGAGAACACCTTCGAAAAACTTGACACCGTAAACTTACCAAAATACCCCTCTCAGGGTGACAAATTACCAAAATGCCCCTGGCATCAGGAAAAATCTCAAAATTGCTTTAAAATGTTATTTTAAGCTTCCTGAGTTCATTCTTGATCTAAAAAGTATTTTACGGATTTTTCGCCCAAAAATCCCGAACCGGTGTCCGGATCGAGCGCTTAAAAGCCCGTTCGGCAAAAAAATTGCTAACGGCTTCGGAATGGCCCGAATTCCTGGGAAATGGAACTTCCCAACATCCTAGGGTTCTCAAAAAAGTTTCGCGCGAAATCGCGTTAGCTTGATATTTTAAATTACATTACAAAGTTACAAGGTTGCGCGTATCAGTTTACCCGTTTCCAGTATTTGGAAAAATCTGAAATTTTTACCTGATACAGATCTTTGAAAACTAACGAGGGTCTCTTTTTTGTACTTTGAGAAAATCTAGCTCTAGATATTTGTTATAAATTCGTGAAAAACTGTCTAATTAAGTGACAAATAAATAAAGAAATGAGGGGTGGGGGCCAAGGGGGGGGGGGGAGGAAGGTTGACCGGAGGAGGGGTGAGGGGGGGGGGGAGGAGGGGTGGGGGCCATGAGGCCGTGATTGTTGACCGGGGGGAGAATGGGGAGAAAAAAAAGGACAGAAAAAAAGGACAAAACCAATCGCAAGTAAGACTTGCGATTGGGATTTTTGCCCCAATAATTCCAATCGCAAGACTTTCTTGCGATTGGAATTTTTTTCAATAATATCAATCGCAAGAAAGTCTTGCGATTGGGTTTCTGCTTTTTAAGCAATCGCTGCTAAGAGCAGCGATTGGGTGGGAAAAAAAAAAATTCCCACCGGTCGATGGGGATCGATCCCCTATATATATATATATATATATATAGGGGGCCGATCCACATCGACTAGTATATATATATATATATATATATATATATATATATATATAGGGGGCCGATCCACATCGACTAGTGGAACCGCAACACTTTATTGCAGTTGGTTTTCTTCTTCCTACCCCCCCCCCCCCCCCCGCCGCCAACCGCAACAAAGTGTTGCGGTTGGTTATCCCCCCCCCCCCCCTTTTTTTTTAATTTTCTTCCTACTTTTCGTGGCCCCCACCCCCCCAACCGCAACACTTTGTTGCTGTTGGTTATCTTTCCTTTTTTTTTCTTTTCTTCCTACTTTTCGTTGCCCCCCCCCCCCCACCCCCAACCGCAACACTTTGTTGCGGTTGTCCTTACCTTCCCCCCTGCCTGCCATGTGGCCAAACCGTAACAAAGTATTGCGGTTCCCCCCTGCACACGCCTGCCACGTGGCGTCAAAATTTGGATTTTTCACGAGTTTATAAAAAATAGCTAGAGCTAGATTTTGCCAAAGTATAAAAAAGAGACCCTAGTTATTTTTAAAAGATCTATTTCAGGGAAAAGTTTCAGATGTTTTCAAAGACTGGAAAGGGGTCAAATGATACGGGGAACCTTGTAACTTTGCAGTGTAATTTAAAATATCAAGCTAGCGCGATTTCGTGCGAAAATTTTATGTGAACCCTAGGATGTTGGGAAGTTCCATTTCCGAGTAATTTGCGCCATTCCGAAGTCGTTAGCTATTTTTTTGGCCGAATGGGCTTTTAAGCGCTCGATCCGAACACCGGTTCGGGATTTTTGGGCGAAAAATCCCAAAAAATACTTTTTAGATCAAGAATGAATTCATGAGGCTTAAAATAGCATTTCAAAGCACTTTTGAGATTTTCCGATGCCAGGGGCATTTTGGTAATTTGCCACCCGAGAGGGGTATTTTGGTAATTCTACAATGTTAAGTTTTTCAAACGACTTTTTAGTCCATAAATGTAAGTAAAACACCTGAAAGGTCGTTTTGAAGCTGATTTGGGGGCGTTAGGGTGATAATGAACCCCCGGGGGTATTTCGGTAATTTGCCGCTCATCGGGCGCATTTCGGTAACTTCCGAAAAATCTTGCACATTTTATCACTTCCTTTTTTCTCATTGCACCGTAGGCACGCTAATTAGCCCATTTTTATGAATTTTAGTGAAATTCGAGAGAAATATTTTTTTTGGTTTTCCTATGAAAATCCTATTCGCACACACTTTATCGCCCAATTCATAACTTTCGAAAAATCTTGTATATTTTTTTGTCAGTTTTGTTTTGCTCAATATACCTTAGGCACGCTAAGTAGCCCATTTCTATGAATTTCGGTGAAATTTGAGACAAATTTTTTTTTTGATTTTCCTATGAAAGGCCTATTCGCGCACACTTTATCGCCCAATTCATAGCTTCCGAAAAATCTTGTATATTTTTTTGTCAGTTGTTTTTTGCTCAATATACCTTAGGCATGCTAAGTAGCCCATTTCTATGAATTTCGGCGAAATTCGAGACAATTTTTTTGATTTTCCTATGAAAGGCCTATTCGCGCACACTTTATCGCCCAATTCATAGCTTCCGAAAAAATTCGTTTACTTATATTTCTGGACCAAAAAGTCATTTGAAAAACTTAACATTGTAGAATTACCAAAATATCCCTCTCGGGGTGGCAAATTACCAAAAAATGCCCCTGGTATCAAAAAATCTCAAAAGTGCTTTGAAATGCTATTTTAAGCTTTCTGAATTCATTCTTGATCTAAAAAGTATTTTTTGGGATTTTTTGTCCAAAAATCCCGAACCGGTGTCCGGATCGAGCGCTTAAAAGCCCGTTCGGCCAAAAAAATAGCTAACGACTTCGGAATGGCACAAAGTCCTCGGGAATGGAACTTCTCAACATCCTAGGGTTCTCATGAAAGTTTCGCGCGAAATCGCGCTAGCTTGATATTTTAAATTACACTACAAAGTTACATGGTTTCCCGTATCAGTTGACCCCTTTCCAGTCTTTGAAAAAATCTAAACTTTTTTCCTGATATAGATCTTTTAAAAATAACTAGGGTCTCTTTTTGCACTTTGGCAAAATCTAGGTCTAGCTATTTTTTATAAATTCGTGAAAAATCCAAATTTTGACACCCCGTGGCAGGCGTGTGTAGGGGGAACCGCAACACTTTGTTGCGGTTTGGCCACGTAGCAGGCAGGGGGGAAGGGAAGGACAACCGCAACAAAGTGTTACGGTTGTGGGGTGGGGGGTGGGGGCCACGAAAAGTAGGAAGAAAAGAAAAAAAAAAGGGAAAGATAACCAACCGCAACAAAGTATTGCGGTTGGGGGGGGGGGTGGGGGCCACGAAAAGTAGGAAGAAAAGAAAAAAAAGGAGGGGGATAACCATCCGCAACACTTTGTTGCGGTTGGCGGGGGGGTGGGGGTAGGAAGAAGAAAACCAACCGCAACACCTTGTTGCGGTTGGGTGGATAATATCCACTAGTCGATGTGGATCGGCCCCCATATATATATATATATATATATATATATATATATATATATATATATATGGGAAAGCGAATATAAGGCTAGCCTCACGCAACTTGCGTGAGGATAGTGACTAAAACGACGTACTTTTGATAAAACAAATAGTCCTTTTTTTTTCTCTTTCTCTCTCTCTCTCTCTCTCTCCCTACCTCCCTTCCTTCCCCCAGTTTTCTTCCCCTCCCCGTCTCTCTGTCGCAGGCCCTAGCAACCCACCGCCCCAACCTTTCTGCGCTGGCCACCATCACACCTACCCTCTCCCATCACCGCCCCAACCTTCCTATGTCGACCACCGTCACGCCTACCCTCACCCATCACCTCCCCAACCATCTTGTGCCGGCGAAATCTCATACCAAAATCACAAAGGATGGTTGTTAATGCTGGTGCCGGCGCCACCAATTTTTCCATCGCAAAGGTTGTATTTTACCTCTGTCTCAATGCTCGATTTTGACGCACATACTAAAATTAGCCACTGTCCGCGCTGTCTCTCTGTTGTGTTTCTCTGCAAGGGAATGATAGTCTATGTGGTAGTGATGGTGGGCGGTCTCTGCAGCGATGGAAGGTGATTGGTCTGTGTTAAGAGAAGGTGGGTGTGATGGTGGTGATGGTGATGCTTGCTGGATTTTGACGATAGTCCCGAAGCTTATGGGGGTGGAAACTGTAAAGGAAGTGGGTGATGGAGACCTTTTGTGGCAGATTTGGCCGTTGACGATGGCCGGTGATGGAAGATTGGTGGTCTACGGCAGAGATGGAGGGTGTGATGGTGGCGGCGGCTTGCTATGGCCTGTGACAGAGTGAAGAAAACTAAGAAAAAAAATAGCGAGACATTCTTATGAAGGGCTAATTCTTTGAACCACTACTGTACTAGTTTGCCAGGACGAAGGACGCCTTGTAGGATGAGTGGCGGGTATGGTTTTTCAGAGTTTGTCAGTTATTATTTGTTTAAAAAATACCTAATATTCAAATCAATCGTACTGATTGTGTAATTGGATGCCTTACAGGAGGGGTTTGAGTTGAGTCGCATGAGTAGCAAGCCTTGGGAAGGTAGGCTTTTTCTGCCTACATCGGCAAAAATTATCGGCGATGGCTAAACGACGGATGGGAGCAAGCGAGGAAGATACTGCCCGAGGGTGATGGAGGAGTGGAAGTGGTATCTTTCTCATTAGATCTCACCATCTATATGGAGCAGATAGGTGCTAGGTGGATCATTAATCCAGCCTAAGAGACGAATAATAAGTGTGGGAGGGAGAACATATAGGATCGGGATCCTACGCATGCGAGGGGGTCGATGCCTCACAATGTTATCCGGCATAGGAATGCGGTTGAGCACCCGACACTGGAGAAGGATGAGGTGTGTGCTTTGACGTACACTCAGAGGCACGTGAGGAAGAAGGATAAGGACGATGCATATCGGGTCAGGGACTTCGTTTCATTTATTTCCTGACAGATCGATGTAAGTTACAAATTAATTTGTTTATAGTTGAAATTTTGGCTATGTATTCGATGTCTGTTGCATTAATGATGTTAACGTGCCTTAATGATATCAATGTCAAATCACTATCTGCAGGCCTCGTATGCATAGATCAGGGGGTCTGGGCAACAGTTCGGACAGCCATCAGCGTCTACGAGTATGTCTACGAGTATCGAGAGATTAAAGCGGTGGCTGGATACTCTGGATGTTAGGCCGAAAGGGCACGTATGCAGTCTACCCAGCACGACTGCACTTGCTATGATAAAAGCGTCCCCATCCCTTCCTACGCTTCCACAGATGCAGACACCACCCGTGGAGGGACAATTACACTCGGACGATAATCGTCGCATTGCTGAAGAGGTGCTCCGAATGATCAACGCACATGGGGATCAAGTACAAACACTATATACAATTACTAAACATAATATACAATTACTATCGAGATTAATGCGTCCGTGCCTTTACATTCCCTCCCCTATTTGTATCCCCCTCCCATGCCCTCCTAGACTTGTGCTTCCCTCCCCTCCCCTACTCTATTTGTATCTTGCTCCCATGCCCTCCTGAACTCTGTGTACATTAATTTTTTTTTATTAGTATAAAATTTGTAAATTTATATATATGTACTATGTTTGTTTTAGGGTTAAATTATTACTGATCTATCAGCAATTATTTAACCCTAATGTGGATTGAGAATTTAAATTTGAATATTAAAAAATAAAAAAAATTCAAAATTAATTTGACAGACTTTTATCTGTTGCTAAAAGGCATTCATTTTTGCATACGAACTTTTAGAAACAGACCTTTCCGTCGCTAAAGTGTTTATGTACACTACTATTGAAGACTTTTAGCGATGGAATAAAATCCGTCGCTAAAAGTCAAATTAAATTTATTATTATTTTTTTAATACCCAAACCTGTAATTCAAATTCTCAATCCACTTTAGGGTTAAATAATTGATGATGGTCAATAATAATTTTACCCTAAAACAAACATTGTACATATAAATTTACAAATTGTATACCAATTGAAAAATAAAATGTATACAGAGTTCGGGAGGCATAGGAACATGATACAAATAGAGTAGGGGAGGGGTGGGGAGTACAAGTCCAGGAGGGGAAAGGCTCAAGGTTCGGCGAGACTGGGATCTGGATCATGTTGATCATCCCCGTCCACGTGGGTACTGTCATCCTGATCCGACTCAGTATATTCAGCAAAAATGCCCTGCATTTAAAGGCACAAACGCATTAATCTCGATAGTAATTGTATGTAGTGTTTAGTAATCGTATATAGTGTTTGTACATGATCCTCACATGTGCTAATCATCCGGAACACCTCCTCAGTAATGCAACAGATAACGTCTGGGTGTGACTGTCGCTATGCGAGCGATGTCTGCATCTGTGGAGGGGCAGCAGGAGGTGAGGACGCTCCTATCACGGCACGTTCAGTCGTGCTGGGCAGGCACGTACTCACCCTTTTGGCCTATTAACGACCCTCGGAGTATTCAACCACCGCTTCAATCTCCCGGTACTCGTAAACGCAGATGGTTGTTCAGACTACTGCCCAGACCCCCTGATCTATGTATACAAGCCCTACAATATCATTAAGGCAGTGTACATCGAATACCGAGCTGAAATTTTAACAATAACAATTTAATTTGTAACTTACATCTGCATGATGTTCATCGTCTCCCTGGCTGAAACGAAGACACCTGCCCGATGTTCATCGTCCGCATCCTTCATCCTCACGTGCATCTGAGGGTACGTCAAAGCACACCCCTCATCCTTCTCAAGGTTCGGGTGCTCAATCGCATTTATATGTCGGGCGACATCGTGAGGCACCAACCCCCCCTCCCCCCGCATGCGTAGGATCCCGATCCTATCTGTTCTCCCTTCTCTTCGTCTCCCTGACTGGATTCCTGATCCACCTATCAACCATCTGCCCCCATACAATTGGTGAGATCCAACGTGGGGGGATACCCCTTCCACTCTTCTATTGGGGCACCATCGGACAATATCTTCCTCGCCCGCTCCAGTGCATCATGTAGCCATTGCCGGTAATTTTTGCCGATAAAGGCAAAAAAAGCCTACCGCCCTAAGGCCTGCTACCCAGGCGACTCAAACTCGAACCCATCCTGCAAGGTATCCAATTACACAATCAGAACGATTAATTTAAATATTAGGTACTAATTAAATAAATAATAACCGATAAACTTTAAAAAATCATACCAACCATTCCTCCTACAAGGCCTCCCTTGTCCTAGCATCCTCGTCCTTCAAGTACAGTATTGGCTCAAAAAATCGGCCCTTCACAAGGACACCGATCTTTGTTTTCGCCAGACACTCCATGATCCTGATAAAGAAATACATCAATATCATTAAATAAGTGAACTGTAATGACGATCGAAATTAAATTGATAAGTACTGTAATAAATCAAAGTGTTTTACTTATTGGCCCTTCTTGGTGAAAGTAACTCTCTATTTCCCCTAGGGATCGATACACACCATGTGTGTCGATCCACGGCCTCGACGAGATCCTACAAAAAACAACACTAATACAGTTCAAATATAATTTAAATATAAGTCTAACATTACGACTAAATGCTAATATCAAATATACCTGAGCTCGTTGAACCCACTGAAAAAAGAGAACCAGCATGCGGGTGGGAGGGCTTAGTCTCGAGCTGGGGCTGGGGCAGCAGCAGCAGCTGATCCTGGGGCCCCTCATACTGCATGCTCGAGCTCTGTGCCTCGTTATCATCGGGCAACGCCGAGGTGGGAGCAATCGGGGAGGACGCTGTTTGTCGTCCACCATGACCACGAATTCCCGTAATCTATCCATAACTGACAACACAAAACTGACTTTGTATAGATGAATTGCAAAGAAACTAACATATTAAAAGGACAACGCGAAACCGCTACATTAAAACTGCAGAAACACTTTATGAATCGAATGAACGAGTAAGTTAACATATTGCTACGGAGTAATCAAATCACGTCACACTAGGAAGATGACTTCGTTATGTCGAATCATTTTGTGAAATATTCAAGTTACATAGCGCAAGAACATGCATGTTACAACATTACAAGTCAATTGTCTTCATTTTGAGAGTCAACTTCAGACTCATCGTCCTCTTCTTCTTGAGACTCGTCGTCCTCTTCATGTTGTAATTTATCCTCCTCATCAGTAGACTCAACCTTATGATCTTCAACACTTTCTGAATCTTTTGCATCGTCATCTATGGCTTCTTCTCCTAGATGAAATGTTGGTTGAAGAGGAAGATCGTTCTCCTCATTGTGTCACCTCAACCGGTACCAAGACAGGTGCTTGGTTGTCTTTATAGGTGTCTACCTCATTTTCATATGCGGAAGAAAATTTCTTGGACTTGATAACAATATACCAATGAGATTTAGGATTTGCAACGATTTCCGCGTAGAACACTTGTGAAACTTGACTAGCAAACACAAATAGTTCGTATGATACAAGTTTTGACTTAACATTGACATCTACAATTCCTTGCGAGTTAACATCCATTCTTCTACTGCATGTAAGATCAAACCAGGTACACTTGAATATTACTAAGCGGTACTGGCCACCCAGATATGTTAGCTCAACAATCTCATCTAGCTTTCCATAAAAGTTCACGCAATTCTCGTCATAACAGTTGTCATTGACCAAGACTTCACTGTTTTGGGTTTGTTTAGTTCGATCATCATCTTTTGTGTTAAACCTAAACCGGTTGACAATATAACCTCCATGACAGGATGCTTGTTAACTAGGGCCGCGAGCTAGTACTTTCAAACCGGAGCCTACTGGTTTGTCGACAGATTGAAGCTACTATAGAAGACGGTGAAAATTAAGGATAAATCAGCATACAAGTAAACCATATAGTTATATATAACACATATTCTAGTTTAGTTAAAGACTTACATATCTTTTGAACCATTCAAGAAATTGTGATTTCCTGATGAGATTCAAGTTCAGCAGGATCAATAATTTGAGATTCTACATCGAATTCACTGTAATCTAATATAATTAATGCATTGATCACACATTTTCAATTATTTAAAGTAATTATTTGAAGACAGTAACTTACTCAACGAAAGTTGAAACTTCTTCACAATTTAGAAGAGCATATATTGATTGTTGCAGCGCTATACTCTTCATCTAACAGCCACCGAGTATAAGTTTGTCCCTACCTGACTGCTTGAATAGTGATAAATGTCCTTCTAAGTGTGTGCCGGCTCCAGGCTTATTTCGGCCTAGTTGATTTTACCATGTATCAACATTAGACGCAAAATATTGGCTACAAAAGTTTAATACATATTGCACAAATATGATGATACGCAATGATGCATTGTACAAGGAAGCTATTGTAGAACTTCATTTTAAAGTCACGTATAAAACAAAACAAAGTTAGCATGGCTAATTCAGATTTCAACTAGATTGTCAACCTTTGTATTTAAAGATGAATCTAACTTGATTAATATGTTAGTTAAAATTTTTAGTCAATGATTTCCTTACTCTAAGGTTTTGCACTATCCTATTCAGTCACATCAGTTCAATGTAAAAACATCATAATATGCAAATTCCATATAAGATTTATTTTTAAAAGTGTAAATTTAAAGCCTTAAGCATGTGAGCATGAGTTAAATTCAACTAATCTCATGTTGGAAAATTTTTAAATAAATCTTTTTCTATGGTTTTATATTGTGAGGAATTAAACTTTTAAACATTCTAAATTTTGCATTACCAATATACTAGTATATTATGATTTTATGTTAACTTTAACAATTGACGATATTTTTTGGGTGGGACCACATGACATGACCAACAAATATAAATGTATGCAAATAATATTTTACATGTGATCCCTATGTTACAGTTAATTAAAATTTGTTATACGTTAATATGTGTGTGTGTGTGTGTGTGTTTGTTTATGTGTGTGTGTGTGTGTGTGTGTGTGGTCATAACATAATAATTGCAAAACATTATCTGTACAATACATAACTTTTATAATCAAGTTATAGGATAACTTTTTGCTTTGATAAGATCGCACAACCAACAAAGTGACTATATCGCATATATGAGATTTTGAACAGAAATCACATATATATTAGAAGAAATAATGGTACATTTAAATCAACTAATTCTTAGGTACGACACTTGAGAATATTCAAAACCTTAAGATGCAAAAATGTATCAGTGTTATTCTACAACACTAACTACAAACAAGTTCGTTTCTATATAGGGCCCTCATAATTAGTAATAAAAGACTTTTTTATTTATACTTAGTTAAATTTTCAGGAAATAAGACTAATTAGTAAATCTTAGAGAAGTTATAAGCATTAAATCAATTCTAATTATAATGCAATTGATTGTAACTATCAGCCGTAATTATTATGTGAATTCAATAGCAAGTGGTTGATTACCACTCTCTTTACGACATTAGCCTAATATAATGATATTTGTTATCCTTTCCAAACTCATTATAGTTATAGGTATAACCTCAACCTGACATATTTTGGTAGCTAAAGGTTGTATTATGTTGTGATAAGAAAGTATCATTAAATGCACTTAACAGATATAAGAACTATAACTTGATGACAAATAGTAGTAATAGAATATGTGAAAAATAATTTCAACACTTTGAAATAAGGGCACGTCATCTCAATCCATTGAACGTTCTCATTAGTAGAAGCTTACAAGAATTAAAAAAACAAATATATACGAAGATATTGGAGTCGTTCTGTTAAAATTATTTTTGTAAAAAATAATAACTTCTTTGAAAGTGATAAGGTGTATGCATAAGTCTTGTTAAATTTGAAATGCAACTTTATTACTTCTCCATTTCTACTTAATCGTTAAAAGGGATAAGTGATAGCATAACCATATTTGATTACAACTACAATAGTATTTGTTATTTAACTGTATATGGCATCAGCATGACTATTCTTCTACTCTAAGTGCCAAAATCAACATCCATTTGAAATACTATTTGACAACTTAAAACAAAAAGTTTGAAAAAGACAAGTAAACAAACATGTATATCAAATATCTCATAATAATTGCAAGCAGCGCAATCAAACAAAAAATGTTATTTAATAATCAAAAGTTACGACTAATTTAAGTGAATTGATTATTTAATAGTTTACTTAAGTTAGTCGTGATTAATTTAGGTACTAAAGTTATTATTTACACCAAAATAAGATATTTTTAATACGATTAATATTTCTTTTGTCTCACGATATTTGGTACGTGTTGATACACTTTTTAAAACCTTATTGTATACACTATTTTGTAAACCGGATCGAACATTACTCAAGTTAGTGGGATAGTTTAAAATACCAGTTGAAGGTCGATTGCAAAATTAATTAGCTGAAAGTTGGTTGATTTGGAGGAGTAACTACAGTTTACTCTAAAAAGAATTAAGTCAAACAGGATCTTAGCATGATATTTATAAACAGTATCACTACAAGAAAAGAGGGAATTAGCGACGGACTTTTAGCGACGGATTTTAGTCCGTCGCTAAAAGTCATTTCAGAGACGGAAATAACCGTCGGTAAAAGTCCGTCGGTAAAACTATTTAACAACGGAATTATTCCGTCGGTAAACACACCCGTCGGTGAAAGTAGGGTTTTACCGACGGACTTTAACCGACGGGTGTGTTCCGTCGGTAAAAGACTTAAAAAGATCAGATCCCCAGATCCCCTTTCTTTTCTTTCTCCCGTTGCTCTCTCTCTCTCTCTCTTTCTTTCTCCCGTTGCTCTCTCTCTCTCTCTCTCTCTCTCCCTCACCGGCGATATTCCTTCTGTCGCCGATCGTCGCAGAACCCGTCGCCGGTCGTCGCAGAACCCGTCGCCGGTCGTCGCAGAACCCGTCGCCGGTCGTCGCGTCGCATAACCTGTCAACTCCGGCCGGCCGTCAGCTGCTCCAGTCGCCAGCGCTGCTTCAGAGGTCAGCGGTCAGCCACCGCCATTGCTGGTCCAGTCGCAGCTGCTCTGCTGGTCCTCTTCTCCATTGCTGGTCTCTCTCGGGTGAGCTTCTGCTCCATTGCTGGTCCAGTCTTGTGCCCTGTTCCATTTCCCCTTCAAGTGTTGGAGTGCTGAACATGTTTATGACTTTATGTATATGAAATGAGATTGAAATGAGATTACTGAAACTGTTTATGTATATGAAATAAGATTGAAATGAGATTGCTGAGATGAGATTGGAAGATATGTATATCCTAGGAAGAAATGTAAATTGGAAGATATGTATATCCTAGGAAGAAATGTGATAACGGTGAGTAATAGGGCATAGGTTGTCTTGTGATTGGTTACCAAATGTAAATTGGAAGATATGTATATCCTAGGAAGAAATGTGATAACGGTGAGTAACTATGCCCTATTACTCATCGCGTAAGCATAGGCTAAAAATTCTCTCACATAGTCTTGGAAATGTAACTAAAACCTACTTCACACTAGTTATTTAAACTAAAGATTTAAAACTCCAAATTCCTTCTTCAAAGACCCCAGGGGTACAGCTTATTTAGTTTTATGTGCAATATTTATGTATTGGGTTATTTTGCCTTTTGGTAAAAATCGATTGAATTCTGTAACTTCACCTAACAAGGCTTGGAGAAGTATTTGTTCTTTCTAACTGCACCCTAAACCCTAAACCCTAAACCCTAAACCCTAAACCCTAAACCCTAAACCCTAAACCGAACCCTAAATTGAACTAATTGAACCCTAAATTGAATGCCTCAAATCAACCGAACCCTAAATTGAATCAATAGAACCCCCTAATTGTACCTAAATTGAAGTAATTGAACCCTAAATTGAATGCCCTAATCGAACCGAACCCTAAATGAAACTAATTGAACCCTAAATTGAATGCCCTAATACAATCGAACCCTAAATTGAAATAATTCAAGCGCATCGGATATGTGAATTTTGAACATTTTTTAAAAAATTTGAACATTTATCATTTGTTTGATAATTTTAGGTTGTTAATTGTGTGTTTTATAATTGTGATTATTGATCGATGATTTTAGGTTATTAGCTGTGCATTTGAAGTAATTGCGATTATGAATTGATGATTTTAGGTTGTTAATTGATGATTTTAGATTGTTAATTGTGCATTGAGCATTTGAGATATTGAGATTATTGACGGAGGATGGGATCCAATTGGATTGAATGTGTGATTTTTGTTAATTTTTATTGCATTGAGCATTTGAGAATTGAGAATTGAGATTGTTGACGGAGGATGGGACCCAATTGGATTGAGATACCTGTTAGTTAGCGCAGACACGGACACCACGTCTGATCGACGGTGTCCGACATTTAGAAAACAAATTAACGTATGTCGATGTGTCTGGAGGTGCGTGTCGCTGGGCATCGGACACGTGTCCGGAGGCGTCGGACACGTGTCCAAAGGCGTCGGACACGTGTCGGTATGTGTCAGACACGTGTCGGTATGTGTCTGACACGTGTCCGGAGGTGTCAGAAACGTATCGGACACCATATCGACACCCTATATGAGGTGTCGGAATTGAGGTTGTTGAATGTGCATTAAATTTAGGTTAGTTAGGTTAATGCGACATTTTTAGCATGCACCCCCTGGAATCTAATCGTGGCTCCAGCGCTGGCTATAATTAGCCCTAATTAGTCCTGATTAACAATATTTTAGTAAATCAATTAACCCTAATTAGCTCTAACGAGCCTAATTAGTTTTAATTAACCCTAAGAACCTGATGAAATTCAAATTAGCTGTAATTACCTCAAATTAGCCCAAATGAACCCAATTATGCGCATATTGATTGTAGTTAGCCTAATTAGTCATAATTTGCACTAACATAACCCAATTACGCCTAATTAGCGCTAGTTAGGACTAATCAACACTACTCGGCACCATCAAAACCCTAATTAGGACTAAATAACCCTAATTAGTCCTAATCAACCCTAATTAGCTATAATTATTTGAAACTAGCCCTCACTAACATTAATTAGCTCTAACATAACCCAATTAAGCCTAATTAGCCCTAATTAGGACTAATCATCACTACTCGGCACAATTAAACCCTAATTTGTCATAATCAACCCTAATTAGCTATAATTATCCGAAACTAGCCCTCATTAACATTAATTAGCCCTAACATAACCCAATTAAGCCTAATTAGCCCTAATTAGGACTAATCATCACTACTCGGCACAATAAACCCTAATTAGTCATAATCAACCCTAATTAGCTATAATTATCCGAAACTAGCCCTCATTAACATTAATTAGCCCTAACGTGTTAATTATCCGAAACTAGCCCGTTCATATATATATATATATAGTGCCGATGATGATTTATGCCAAGATTATTGTTTTTCACGTGTTAATGTCTTTGTATATAATCTATATGAAGTCAGATATGGATAGGATACGGGCTATTCGTGGCCGGGCTGGACGCCGAGTTGCTTCCTCCCCGGTTAGTCCCACCTTGTCATTGCCTACTGATGACGAGGCACAGAGTGATCGCGGACAGCCATCGGGGGCCCAGCCCCAGCCGTCGCCGTCACCGTCGCCCCAGCCCCAGCCATCGCCGTCGCCCCAGCCATCGCCGTCGCCCCAGCCGTCTCCATCTTCCGTGGGTTCTACCTCAGGTATAGTTGATAACGGTGTTTCCTACATTTTCGCTAGCCTTATATTTGAAGTGTATTAATGTCTGTGTTTTGTAGGAGCTCGACGAGGCCGTGGTCCGACACGCGGGGTACGCATCGACCCCCAGCGTAAACAGAGAGTTACGCTCACGCAGGAGGGCCTGTAAGTACTAAAAATATCACCTCATGCCTTATGTTTAAAATTTTTGGGTGTTAATTTATATTTGAACTGTATTAATTAATTTAATTACTTCTTTGGCAGGATCCTGGAGAATATGGCGAGGACGAAGATCGGCGTTCTTGTGAAAGGCCGATTCTTCGAGCCACGACTGTACTGGAAGGAATGGGATGCCGCTGCGAGGGAGGCCCTATGGGAGGAGTGGCTGGTACGGTGAAGTATTTTTTTCAGCGTTAGTAAATGTTAAATTACAGTTTGTTTTATGTTGTTAATTTGTGTTATTGAATGCATTACAGGAGGGGTTCACGTTTGATACGCCTGAGCAGCAGGGACTGGGGCAGCAGGCTTTCTTTGCCTACATCGGCAAGAATTACCGCCGATGGCTCCACGATGCACGGGACCGGGCGAAGAGGGCGCTGCCCGCGGGTGCCCCGATGACGGACATGACGAAATATCCCCCACATTGGATATCTCACCGTGTATGGGGGGAGATGATAGATCGGTGGGCTGCGGATCCAGGTTGGGACGCCAAGAGTAAGAGCGGGGCTGAGAACAGACAGAACAGAGATCCGACGCACACGGGGGGGTCGGTGCCACACGACATCGTCCGACATATGAACGCGGTCGAGCACCCGGATCAAGAGGAGGATGAGGTCATAGCTCTGACCAATACTCAGACGCACGTGCGGAAGAAGGACAAGGACGAGACGCACCAGGCGGGCGACTATATTTCAGATATTGCCCGGCGGATCGATGTGAGTCAATTTATTTAAGTTAATCTGTTTCTTTCTATCCTCGATGTCTGTTTCGTTAATTAATGCCATAACATATCGTTAAACCACTATTTTTGCAGGCCTCGTATGAACAGCTAAGGGGGTCCGAGCAGCAGTCCGGACAGCCATCAGCGTCCACTAGTACGGCTGCGAGTACTGGGGGGTTGAAGCGATGGCTGGATACGCCGGAGGTCGTGAATCGGCCGAAAGGCCGCATACGCGGCCTGCCTAGCACGACTCCTCGTGCCGTGATAGGAGCGTCCTCACCCCCTGCTGCCCCTCCACAGACACCGGCTCCTCGGCCTCAGTTGGACGAGGAGGATATCGAGCGCATTGCTACAGTGGTGTGCCGGATGATGAGGGAGCAGGGCACTGCTGGACCAGCCGCCCCGGCCCCGGTTCAGCAGGATCCAGATCCGGGACTCGGGAACCCCTGATGAGCCCCTTCCCGTGCCCGTTCCTAGCTCCCCCCCCCCCCGCGCCCGGGTTGTACTCTTCTCTCCTCTCCTAACCGGCTATCTCCGGTTCCCGGCTTGTACATGTATTAGTTTCTTTTATAATAAATATTTTTTATAATTGATTATATATTTCTTTTCTGTATTTCGCTTATTGCGCGTTGTTGTTGAGAATTGTATTTCTGTACAGGTTTAGGTAATTGAAAAATAAAAAAAAAATTTAAAAAAAAATTGACTTTTGGCGACGGATTTATTCCGTCGCTAAAATATTCCTTTCAATTAAATATTTAGCGACGGAATATTCCGTCGCTAAATATTTAATCCGTCGCTAATTGGACAAAAAAGAAAACAAATTAAAATTCTAAAAATATAATTAGCGACGGATATTCCGTCGCTAATGAAAAATAAATCCGTCGGTAAAAATCACATATTTAAACTATTAGTGACGGGCTTTTATACGAGGGATTTTTAGCGACGGTGAATCCGTCGCTAATTCCTTTAGCGACGGATTTTGGGCTTTTAGCGACGGATTTCCCCGTCGCTAAAAGTCTGTTTTCTTGTAGTGTATGTGATTAATGCCGCCACCTCGTGAACACAACCGAAACATCCATCCTCCATGTGCTTAGGGAAGGAAACAAATGTGCACACCGATTAGCACATGTTGGAACTCTACAGAACAGTACCTACGAGTACTTGGAACAACCACCCACCGAATTACTTGATTTGCTACGGCATGATGCCCAGTGGCGGAGCCAGGATTTTATCCCAGGGGTGCTAAAAATATATTGAAATTAATAAATTTTTTTATAAGTAAAATAGCACCCAAAAAAGTACGAAAAATTATTTTTGGTGAAACACATACAAAGAGCAAGGAAGGACAACAGGTTATAAGAAAGGACAACAGTTACACAAACAAATAGCATAATTGCATAAACCAGTTTACTTCATTCATGTATTCATTCTTTATCCGCCAAATTACCATCGAAGTACTTTGTGTTTTTAGCCCAGATTACAACGAAACAAACAACCTTGCAACCCGCCAATTGATTTAGATTAGATGCTAGTAAAAAGTTTCACTGCAAGAAAAACAGCTTTTTTCGACGGACTATTAGCGACGGATTCGAATCCGTCGCTAAAAGTAACTTTTACCGACGAATTTTCCGTCAGTAAAGGTCCGTTGTTAAAAAAACTTTTCCGAGGGATTTTTCGTCGGTAAAGATCTTTAGCGACAGATCTTTACCGACAGACTTTTACCGACGGAATATTCCGTCGCTAATTTTTATTTTTGATTTTCTCCTTTTTTTTCTTTTGCCAAAAAAAAAATTGAAAATGACTTTTACCGACGGACTTTTGCCAACGGCCAAAATCCGTCGGTAAAAGTCCTTAAAATAAAAAAAAAATCCTACCCTTTCGTTCTTTTCTCCCCGCCGCTCACACCATTCCCTTCTTTTCTCTCTCAGTCTCTCTCTTTCTAACACCTCCCACACAGGGATGGAGCTACGTATGAACGGGGGGCTAATGTACCCCCTCACCTGTGATGGTCACTCACCTGCAACGGCCACTCACCTGAGACGGTCAACGGCGACACGCGGACACACCCAACCCGCTGCCGCACCCCCACCCCGCCGCCTCTACCGCTCGCTGACACACAGGGGTGGAGCTACGTATGAACGGGGGGCTAATGTACCCCCTCACCTGCGACGGTCACTCACTTGCGACGGCCACTCACCTGCGACGGTCGACGGCGACACGCGGACACGGCAGGGGCTCCTGCCTCCTTGAGTCGACTCTCTCTATTGAGCTCGGCTCAGATCTGGAACGAGTGGAGCCGTGGACGCGCCGATCTGGAAGTATAAATGATCGGAGAATGGCGACGGCGAGGCGAGGACTCCACCGGCCAAGAACCCACTGCTGGCGAAATTCAGAAATTCAGATTTTTTTTTTAAAATATAGAAAATACTTTTAGCGACGGAATTTTCCGTCGCTAAAAGTAAATAATTCCGTCGGTAAAAGTAATTTTTTTTCGACGGATGACATAATTCCGTCGCTAATCTTTTAGTAACGAGGTTATAGGCAACGGACTTTTAACGACGGGGTGTCCGTCGCTAAAAGTCTTTGGCGACGGATTTAGGATTTTAGCGACGGAAATATTCGTCGTTAAAAGTCCTTTTTCTTGTAGTGTTTTTGGAAATATCGGCTCTCTAAACTTTTCCTGAAGTAGAATTGTATTCGCACATAAGGAGAAGTCTACATATGCCTCTGGTGAAATTACAACTGAACGATAAACAAACCATAGTGACACAGGGAAAACAAGTTGAAGAACCTAAAATTGAATTCAGATAACAGGTTTGCAATTTATACATATAACTAAATCATGTATATCTAGTTTGCTCGTGCAAAATTACCTGCAGCCAAATGGTTCACAGAGTTGTTGCAAGGAAGATGCAGCTTGAGATGTAAAGGAGCTAGTTCCAAGCTACACAAACACAAGATATACAAAATGAAACTCCATCAAACCCTTAAATCAAACCGCACCTTTCCTTTAAAAATTAGCATAGAACAGGCAACTACGAAAGAGAACTAAAATAAGTTCATGATGTTGACTTTGCACCCTGTAATACATAACTAAATGAAGTCTTCAACAAGCAGGGGCAGAGCTATCAAATTGAAGGATTTGAAGAATAAAGACATACCTGAATCAGTGATATTGAAGGTGGGATTTAAAGCAAGTTGCCAGTGGTAAATTCTTGGCCGCGCCGGTGGAGCAAAGACTGAAGATTGTTCGTCAATCGTCGCGACGCCGGTTGACTTGAGGTGAGGTCGTCGCCGTCGGCGACTCGGCGCGTAGATCTAGAATTCTAGATCCAGATCCCAGATCGTGGCTCGTGCAGACGTGTAGTGGGCTTGTGTCGTGGTCGCTGTCGCTGGTCTGCGATTTGCCGGAGTGAGTCGCCCGTGGCCGTGACGGTGGGAGACGGTGAGAACTGAGAGAGACAGTGAGGTCGTGTTCGAACAGAGAGCCAGAGGAGAAGAGAGAGAGAGCTGCGACTGAAAATGAAATAAACTATATAATATTTTTTTTCAAACTTTGAGAGGGTGCATTAGCCCCCCCCCCCCCCTGTACAACTGTGGCTCCGCCAATGATGATGCTGACGGTTTAGGTTAATGGCTCCTGTAATCTCAACTGTCTAGATTGTCCACAGTTTGACAGTTTTGAGTTGTTTATTGTTGGTCCAACGACTTTCCCTAGGCAAGGCACCATATAGGTCTATGAACATGGGTGGATGAGGTCGACCACTAAATGACAGGCCAAATAAAAGGCCTAACCCTCAACTATGGGGTGATCGATGTAGTTGATCACTAAATGACGGGCAGTCGTCCAATTTGCCAACCGAATGGGCCGACGCCTCAACCGGACAGGCCGATTGATGCGCCAAATGGATGCGACCAACCGACATGATAGACAAAGGCTCCATGCCTTAATATTTTTGTGCATTTATGTAGCGTCGGGCAAGTATGTATTGTCCTTTAAGCGGTTGACCTCGTTGTCCTTGAATGTCGACTAATTGTTGATTTATGTTAGGGAAGGTGGGTTCTGAATACCGAAAAATATACGTAGCCAAGATGGGCTAGTGTTGTGGCCAGAAATTGAAACTCTAGCTTCAAATGAAACTCTAGCTTCCAATGATAGTATTCTTTGTTGCACAAGTTCCATCCCTCTGTATGTCGTGCCTTATAATGTCAACCTCCACCACTTGCTTCTCCTCATAGCTGAGCTCACGTTAGTCCTTCAACCCTCTTATCCCACATACCTTCAAGGTAGTAAGCTTCTCCTTAAATGAGGCCGTGGTCAGTGGCACAAGCCTACCCCCTCTACATCCACCACTACCAAATTATTGTGCTACATTTTTTCTATTATGATGGAGAAGAAATTCGGCCCTCAGAAAATATTTGAAACCCCCCTCTCCTATTACTGGGTTAGCATAAATGGCCAAAACTCAAAGGCTAAAAAAATACACATGAAAGCTTGTGACAAAAGAACAAAGAATTTTCTGCATGATAACTCCTAAGTCCAACTCTCCAAGATCTTACCTTCCAATTTTTAGAATTACGAGAAATGTAGACTTTTAGGAAGTTCGTTATCGTTCAAAAATTGGAAAAGTTCCTAAAGTTAGTGCTATGCTCGTTCTTGTAGAACCATCGTCTCTTAATTCCCTTACTTTAGATCTGACATCTTATGACATTGGTAGAGAAATTATAACGTGGCAACCTTCAATTTGCTGATCCTGATACCTCCATATTTATATCACAATCTAGGTTTTCATCACGATTTTAAGTAAGCACACTTCTTCAACCCATAGAGGTGGGTGATAGCATATATCCAGAGTGGATGTAACATCAAACTTGGAATCTGGTGGATCGAAGAAAGTCTCTACTCTAAACCTCTACCTAACACAGAGAAGCGACGTTGCAATTATAGTCATTTCAGTTAAAGGAACGAAGGGTGGAGAGCAAGTCTGTGCGCATGTGTGTTATATAGGTGGAGAGATTTATTCAAATTTATCAATATCTCAGTCTACCAATATTATCTTAAAAAATAACTAATCGCTTCTCGTCTAAAACTTAAACTTAGCAATTCTAGATTGAGGTACTAGTATTATCTGACATCCCCCCTCAAACACGTGGATTTTGAACAAAACTTTCATGTGTTTGGTTACAAAAATTAACCCAAAGAAAAATAAAAAGACACATATTTCTAGTAAGAAGTTTCTCATGATTACTCGATAGTGCATGCAACTCTAGCATAAGAGATCTCTCCATTATAATCCATATGCCAATAAAAGGCAAGCTAATTGTCCATCTATAAACTAAGGATCTGTTTGAAATCACTTTTAGTTTTGATTTTCTGTTTCAAAAAAAAATAAAACCAAAACCAGTCTACTTTTTATTTTTTACAAAAACAAATGGATGTTTGACTACCCAGTTTTTATTTTAAGTTTTTTCTTTTGGGTGTTTGATTACCCAGTTTTTATTTTGAGTTTTTTCTTTGGTTGTGATTGCAAGGCGGTTGTGGGGCATCACGGTGGCGGTGGCTGGCAGAGTGGGTGACATTGACCGACGACCGGCAGCGATGGCCGGCCGGCGACGACGATGGCTGGCAGGCGGTGGCCAACGACTGCTATGGTGCTGGGTGGGTGGTGGTGGTGGTCCCAAAACTAGAATCCCAAAACTCTAAAATGGAAGTTTTAAAAAACAACCTTGTTTTAGAAATTGGTTTTCAAAGCTGAAGAAAACAAAAAATGAAAATTGCGTGTCGAACGCGTTTTTTTTTTCAGTTTACAAAATTGGAGAAAAAACTGAAAATCAAATGATTTTCAAACGCTACCTAAAACTTGTCAGCAGAATGTAAACCGTATAAAAGAAGTGTGTAAGCACAAAAAATTGCGAGCTTGAAAAGAATGGCTATTTGAGGACAATGAGATAATCAATAGATTTAGAAATTAGAAAGAGAATGACAAAAGAAGGTTAGAAAGAGCTTTCCAATTATTTGAAAAGAAGGATAAAGAAAAGAGAGAATGAGATAGAAATTAAGTGTCCTAGAGACATGCAAGGTTATACACGCTTTAGTGCTGGAGTAGCAAAATGTATAGAAATATAGTTGTCAAATATATTTTTTGGCTAGATATTTTGTTAGAGATCAAAGGAGGAATGTCGAATAATTGATTAAATCAAACCAAAAGCATAGAAACTTTAGATATTAGCGAATTCTACCTAAATAAGCAAAAATAGCAAGATGGAAAAGGAAGAAAAAAATGAATGTGTGGTTAGGCAAACGGCGTGAGGCCTAAATGCGGAAGCACTTAGAGGAGACTATCAAAACAAGGATCATCGTGCTCTACGTCGGGAGAGAAAGAAAATGTGGATAGATATTAAATGTAGATAAAAAATAGGTTGGTGGAGGATTAAATGTAGATAGAGAAATCGAATAAAAGAAGTGTAAAAAGTGTAAATATATATTAAAAAGAAAAAAGAAAAACAATAGAACCTTTCGTAATTTAAAAAATGACAGCTTAAAAAAATGATCAATTTTTTTGGAACGAAAAAAGATTTTAAAATATTAATAAAATAGGCCTTCTCAATTACGTCAAGTTTCCGGATAGACCCCATCAAGTACTAGTTTTTTTTTTATGAATTTCCTAAACTGAGAAATAATAGAACTGCATATATGGATAACCCTAGGGGGAGGGAAGAATCGAACACGGGACCTCGAGGTCACTCCTCGAGGCCCCTTGCCAACTTAACCAACCCCTTTGGGTTCATCGAGTACTAGTTGACGCTACTGACATCCCAAAACTAGTACTTCTCAACTTACCGGAAACCACCACGTCCTCGATGAATGTGAATAATCTGTTGACGTGGGTACAGTACGGATCACTGTTATACGATACCCACAACCATACTAAAACTCTGTCAAATAACCCAATTCTGCCACAATCATCCTTGACACCACATTAAACAATCAATCAATCATTGCCTTCAATTTCAATCCATACCAATATATGGCAAGAAAATTGGAGCCGAACCTCAGAAGCCCGAATTTTCTGGCATGATTTGGCTATATTAATAAGTTAGTTGTCTAAATTTTTTTTATTTTTTTTGATAAATAGTTGTCTAAAACTTGAAAAGTTTGGTTTTTGGCATAATTCTGGCACTACCATTTGGTATGGTAACCACTAACTTGTAACAGATTTGATAATTCATGGGAG
Source organism: Escallonia rubra (assembly GCA_033065855.1). Classification (NCBI taxonomy): domain Eukaryota; kingdom Viridiplantae; phylum Streptophyta; class Magnoliopsida; order Escalloniales; family Escalloniaceae; genus Escallonia; species Escallonia rubra. The sequence goes on along the minus strand of JAVXUO010001574.1, from coordinate 262,540 downwards.
TAAGGATTCCAAATGATGAGGTAGTGGTGATCCATTTAGGCGCATTTGTATGCTGGTGGTTGGTTGACATGGTTGTTGCAAACTAGCAAAGGGCCACTCACTGTCGACGGGATGGATGTCGATGGTGGTGCTCAATGTAATACTGGTAGTCGAGATGTAGAAATTTAGCTATCAACCTATATAACGACAACTAATGATTGTCATATATATAAGGGTTAAATAGCAAATGACCCCCTCTACTTTATACCTTGTGCGATTTGCCTCCCTCCACTTCAAATTTAAGCCCTAAACCCCCCCCCCCCCCCCAATTACAGAAAATGGGCACCTTAGACGGGTCCGTTATAAATAGCGTGAAATGACCAAAATACTGACCCCATGTACTATACACGGTGTGCAATTTCCCTCATCAACTTCAAAATTAACCACTAAACCCCCTTACACTTACAGAAATTGGGCACTTTAGATGAAAACCGTTAAATTTAAATGACAATTTTGCCCATGACCCTCCCCACCTTCCTTTCCCCCCCCCCCACCCATACCCGTCAGACCAGTCCCCCACCCCATTCTGCGCTACCAGATTCACCGCAAACAAGGGATTACCGCAACCTGCACCTCCTCCTCTGGTCAACCCCGCTACAATTGGCGATTCACTAAGCACAAGCACTGGTCTTTTTCTCCGACCACCAGGGATTTACAAAAAAAAAGGGAACCACGATTGCCGTTGGTATATCACCGGCGCAACAACTATACCATGATCAGCGTCACAGTAACCACCACTTTGACCAACTCCCCCAACTTTATACTGTCTGGATACACATCGTCGTGAGTTGTCTCCTCGCTGCCATTTCCCACTACCTTGCGTCTGCAAGCCAGTGGGGCTTCTTCATCGGCCACCAACCGATTGGCGCAATCAACACCAGTAACATCAATCCCCACAGACACAGGCTATCGGCGTCTGATTGCCACACATCCGTCCAGATCCCTGCCACCACGATCGACGACCACGTCCCCAAATCGCAGGTCTAATCTCCGTCGTCGTGCCACCCTAATCCGCAACATCGCCCCAAGCAGCATCACATGACCACTGTGGCTGGCTACACGCTGCTGGGGCTGCACAGTCGCATGCGAGCAGCGTGTGTGTATGTTTGCAGTGGGTGCGCGTCTGTGTGTGGGTTTAGGGTGTGTGTGTGTGTGTGTGTGCGCGTGCTGGGTATGTATGTGGGATTGAGTAAAAAGTCTAAGAGGAGAGAAAAAAAAGTTGAAAGAATGGTATTAAACTTAAATAGGGTAAGAAAATAAGGGTATTTTGATCATTTCACAAATATTCATAATGGACCCGTCTAAAGTGCCCAATTTTCGTAAGTGTGTGTGTGTGTGTGGGTGGGGGGGGGGGGGGGTGGGGGTTAGTGGTTATGTTTGAAGTGGAGAGGAGGAAATCGCACACCGTATATAGTACAGGGAGTCATTAGTTAATTACCCCTAACAGAATGGGAAAAAACGTCATTTACAAAAAAAAACGTTAGTCAACGCGCGTGTTGACCACGCGCTGTTAAATGTGACGGTTTCCGGCTAAGGTGCCAAATTTCTTTAAGTGTGTGTGTGTGTGGGGGGGGGGGGGGGGGGGTGTTAGTGGTTAATTTTTAAGTGGAGGGGGGAAATCGCACACCGTGTATAGTACATGGGGTCATTCGCTAGTTATCCCTATATATAATGTCATTTTTGTTAATACATTAAACTATAATTCTTAATTAGCTGCACTTTTTAATGTCACTAAATTAAAACAACTAATTAAAAACAGTTAGCTACCATTAGTACTCGCCTTAAGGAAGGTTTTAACTATCTTTTTAGAAGGCGGGTAAGATAGAAAACTTTTCCTTCTTTAAAATAAGAGATTGCTAAGGTAACGAGAGCTATTTTGAAGATCATAAACCCTAACCTCGTCAGTATTAGCTATTGTCTATTGGGGATATCATGAATTTGTCACAATTTTTCCCCACATGTGATATTCATTAGTTGAGGGAGGTACATCTTTTCTTTTCTTTCTGCAAAGAAAATTTTTCTTCCAAAAAAGAAAGATTGCTATCTTCGTACTACGTAAACGGAGTAGCAAGCTAAAAAATTTCTTTAGGAAAGAAAATATTGTTATCTTTCTTAAGTCAAGTAGCGGACAAATTTCAAGATCGACATAAATAATATGATGTATTTGAGGATGACGGTATTACCTCTTTCTATAATCATGGTTTATGATAGACAATCATTCACAGAAAAGGCTTCTTTGATTTTTTTCACATAAAAGAAATAATAAAAATGCATGCAACATGCATTGCTTCATAGTTGTACACATGTGGAAACAACAAACGGTGAAATTTGAATTGCACCCGGGGTAAAATCATTTGAAATTGATGCTTTGATTCGAATGGACTGAAAACGGATCCTTATACTATCCAAAACTGATCAAGAGAGACCCTAGAAAATGGTCAAAATATAAAGCCAATAAGCAACCAATGAAGGGCCCAAAAAGCAATTGTAACAAATGAATGGTGAAGAAGTTCAATCAGAGGAAAGTGAAGGCAGCAAAGTGCGATTAGCCACTTTGACAGAGCAAACTACAGGAGGGAAAAATAACGGCTTATCTTCACTTTGAAAGCTCTCTCCCTCTCTATCTGCCTCAAAGTAAAAAGGCTTATCTCCAACTGAAACACATCCTCTTTCTTCAATGGAGGTCTCCACAAATAAGCCTTACCATCACCGCCAAGCTGCGTTTTCAAATTTACCCGAGATAGACATTGGCAACCAAGGCCTGAGAAAACGGATACTGCAAAAGGGAACTTCATGGCAAACGCCATTTCCGGGTGATGAAGTCGAAGGTTGCTTCATACTCTACTTTCCTCTAGACCAACGAGTGAACGTCTGTTTCTTCGTTAATATTAGCTATGAATTGTATTCGTATATCTTGTTTCAGTTCATTACAGTGTGTCTCTCAAGGATGGGGCGTATATTGATTCGAGCCACGACAAAAAAATGCCATTCAGGTTCAAATTAGGCCAACGTACGTTGTCTTCCTCCCAATAGCTATAGGCAATTAGTTTTCAGTGGCGGTTTGTGCATCACACTTATTGCTAAAAGGTAAATTTTATGGGGGTGCGAATAGGAAAAGGGTGCGGATATATCCTCCCCTGAATACAATGGTGGGTCGGTTACTTCTGAGGACAAATGAAGACAGTGTAGCATGAGCTACTTCTCTGTGGTTCCAAAGCAAAGTACTGCTTAACATGATATTTCTCTGATTCAACTGGGAACCTTCTTACATGCGTAGGGATGAAGCCTAGAAGCTATTGAAACTCCAGATAGTGTACCTTTTTGTTTTCTTTTCTTTTTGATGTTGAAATGTCTTAACAGATGAAGTAATAAAAGGTTGGGATGAGGGAATTGGTACCATGAAGAAGGGTGAAAGAGCAGTTTTCACGATACCACCGGAACTGGCCTATGGACACGCTGGCTCTCCTCCAATTATTCCTCCCGATGCAACACTTGTTTTTGACATCGAGATGGTATCATGGAACACCATTAGAGACATAACTGGGGATGGAGGGGTACTGAAGAAGATAGTAGAGGAGGGTGAGGGATGGGCTACTCCTAGAGAAGATGATGAAGTTTTAGGTAACTTTTTCGGCTTATGTCCAGCTACATTTGGTATTTTTATCTCAAACAATGAATCCTTTGTTTACTATCGAGTCCCTAAAATGAAATTCAGTCCTTCCCAATGCTTAGAATGACAATAGGCTTGTGTACTAGGTCACATTCTCTTTTAATTAACATGAAGACATGACAATAAAAGGAAGATTGAGGAGGAGCGAAGTTCAGATATTAGGCTGAGCTCCAGTCTAGCAGCTTAAGATGTCCTACCCAAACTCATTCTTCCACTATGCCATATTGCATTAGGTTATTTGCTTGAAGTAATTGTATTTCTAGTTGTAATTTTTATTCTCTCTACGCAGTTAAATATGAAGTAAGGCTTGAAAATGGAGCAGTTGCCTCCAAATCCAGCGAGGGTGTGGAATTCTGCTTAACCAATGGTAAGTTCTACTGGTTATAAGCGCTCTCAACAAGTTTTTCCCGTCAATATCATCGCCCAAGTTTCTTAAGAAATGCAAAATTTTCACGGAGGCTTAGCCAGTGTACTACGAATGTTAATTTTGGGTAAAATGTTTTATCTTGGGCAGGTTATCTCTGTCCTGCGATGAGCAAAGCAGCAAGGACAATGAGAAAGGGCGAGAAAGCAGAGCTATCAGTTAAATTCTCATGTAAGTTCTCAATGATGAAATTCGAAGAACTTACCCGGACATTCTAAGAAGAACCAACAATGGATCTTACCTCATTACTCTTAGATGGATGTAGACTCCTCCAGAAGGGAGATACTAGGAATGGTGATGACATTCCGCCAAATGCAAATTTTGTCATCCATCTTGAGCTCGTTTCATGGAAAAGTGTTGTCGATATCATGGGAGACAAGAAGATCCTTAAGAAAATAATTAAGGTCGGTGAAGGCTATGACCGTCCCAGTGAAGGATCTGTAGCAAAAGGTAACATCTTTCCTAACTATTTTTTATATGGTTTTCTTGTTTTCCAGTTCTTCTGCACTCGAAGTAGTTTATAGGCTCTAATTGATCTTTTAAATACCTTGTTCCTTAAATAAATTATTCTCGATGCTACTCCTATTGAAGTGAGGTATATTGGTAAGCGTGAGGACGGAGCTGTTTTTGAAAGGAAGGGACACGAGGCAGAGGCTTTTGAGTATTTATGTTCTGAAGGTACTCCCAATATAGATTGCATGTCCTTGTGAGTTTGAAAAGAAATTTCAAGCTGTAAATAATCATGAAGAATTTATTTTCTCATTCCACCGCAGAACAAATAAATGAGGGGCTAGACAGGGCAATCATGACCATGAGGAAAGGCGAACACGCAATTGTGACAGTCGGCACAGATTTCTTATACGGTTATAAGGAGTTTGGTTCAATTTCTGCAAATTCAGTAATCGTCTATGAAGTCGAGTTAGTCGACTTCACCAAGGTTTGGTCTTATTGTTCTGCAGAATTCTCACATTAGCATTTCTCAACCATGTGTTATAGCAATTAGGAGAGTCATAATCGTTGTGGTGCATCAAACTCATACGCGCAGATTTGTGTACATTTTTCCATTTGAGATTCTGCAGGAAACTGAAAACAACTCTCGTTTACATGAAGGGTCAGTTTTGGTACCTCTTTTTTATTTCAAAAAAGTCAAAATGGCAATACTGAAATGCACTTGGGTTCCTACAAGATGGAATCTTATTCTAGTGGCACAAAGAAAATCATAGTGGAACGGAAACATTCTCCCTACTTCAGATGCTTTAAGTTTAATGCCTGCGTGGTGTAAGACTCGGCACGTTCAAATCCGTTATCCTGCATTCTTTAGGCTATAATGCACCAACCAAAATCTCTCCGTCAGCAAACTTTTCTTTTTCAAGTCCATCAACATATGCTTGGCATACCATTTCAGGCATGGAACGACATGTTCTGCTTCGTCCCAATTGTCATGCATGGTTTAGCGTTTTAGATAATGGACTTAACAGATTAACCAGCCAAAAATATCAGCAGCTAATGTTTCATGTCTTTTGCATCAAGGTTCTGACCAAAAGACAGATAACTAATCAGTTCACTGAGAGCTAAAGCCGAAACTAGCTGCAATAAACAAACAGTTCTGACCAGAGTTTCTAGTTCACTTGGGTGATTCTAGTTAACCTATACTTTTGAAACATGTAAGCATGTCAGGATTTGTTACAGTCGTCCTGTTTTTTGAATTCACATTCTTGCAGGAAAAACCATTTTGGAAGATGGACACAATAGAAAAAATAGAAGCATGTGAGAGGAAGAAGAATGAAGGAAATATACTGTTTAAAGCGGGGAAATTGCAGCGTGCATCCAGGAAATACGTCAAGGAATGTTTTCTATGAACTCTCGCGTACATGTTAGTGAAGAAGTTTTCAGAGATGTAATTATGTCAACTGAAGTGTTTTCCTCTTCAAAACTTTTGCAGGCCATAAAGTATATTGAATTTGATCACACCTTCAACGACGTTGAGAAATGTCAGTCAAATGCTTTGCGTTTGTCATGCAATTTGAACAACGCAGCTTGTAAGCTCAAACTCGAGCAGTATCCTGAAGCTTCAAGACTATGTTCAGAGGTTTGTTCTCTCCCGAGTGTTTGCGCCTCTTTCCTGATATGTCCTTCAATTGTGTGCACTCGTGAGCTTCTTTCCTGTATGCCTTTCAATGTGTGCACACAGATGCCGGTGGGTGCCTCTTTACGTCGCTTCTTTCCATATGAAGATGCGTGGCGTGCGTGAGCCTTCGGCTTTTATACTCGGATGCAGTTTCTTGGTCTATGCACCACCAAAGTTTTTCTTTTGCTATGATACAAATCAGATGCTCTTTCCTTTCAAAACTTGAGGCAACTTTTGTGAATTGCGGTATAAGATCGCGAAGAGTGTGTAACTGTACCAACTTGCAGCCTAGAAGGAACTTTAGGGACAAGACTCTTGCGAGATGCTCTGTTGGCCCTCACATGAGACTGAATTTATCTGAATCTCCTGAGAAGAAAATACATCAACTACTACTGATGTGTTTAGAACCTGCATGTATCTTTTCCTTCCTTTTGTAACAGGTTTTAGAACTTGATCCATCTAATGTCAAAGCTCTATTCAGACGTTCCCAAGCGTATCTAAGAACATCTCAGCTGGAAAATGCTGAAGCAGACATCAAACGAGCTCTATCTATTGATCCAGACAGCAGGTATGTGTGTCATTGGCAATCTGAGTCGGTGCCTTCTTCCACCTTCTATCTCAATAAATTTTTCAAATTTTTGCCTCGATTCACTCCCAGTTTTAACTAGCTCACTCCAAAAACTTCTAGTGTGTTCATGTCGAAACTCTAGTGATAAGTGGAGTGAATTACTTCAAATTAAGAGCGGGGATATAGATCCCCTTCGAGACAGCCATATCAGACACATTCTTTGAGAACAACGTAACATAAGCAATATAGAATATGTAAATCAAATGTAAGGGTGCAACCCTTTACTTACTGCATTTTAAAGTTTTAAATTGTACTATCAGAGAAGTGAAGCTTGGGTACAAGGAGCTGAAAGAAAAACGGAAGCAATACGTTCGATACGAAGCTGAAATCTGCAGCACAATGCTCTCTAAGATGGGCTAGCTATCGGAGTGGGGCTTACCTCTATTTGTTAGGCATTATGAATGGGCATTCAGGACAAATGGACAGTACCTCAAGGACAAATTTTACCAGTCATTTCGAGTCAGTTGTAGAAGACCATTATATCTTGGTGTCGCAATATGTATCATTGATGCCCAGATCAAAGTTTACTGGCTACTTCTACATATACATATTTAAGCTATTTATGTTCCATTTGTTCGGAAGCCAACGCCATGTTTGGATACCATTTTCATGTTTTCTTTTTCCTCAAAGTTTATTTCTCTCATTTGCGTATCTATATTAAAATTTTATTCTTAAAAGTACCAAGTAAGTCATTATTTACTAGCTCTTTACAAAAGTATTATCGGAATTCTTGCCGCTCGTTTTGACATATAAATGCGCTGAAAATCATAGCCAACAAACATAGGGGCGTTTGGGGGCATGCTATCTCTCAACTTAAGGCTTCCATCCAGAAACTTTGTGTTCACGATTCGTTGTTGAGTGAAGCAATCAGAGTTGTATTTATCTTCTAGTACAACACAGTAATCATGATGCCCATTTTTCTCTTAAGACGGCTCTTTTTCAACTTGTAACAGCGCTAGCTGCCCCCACTTGACTCGTTTCTTCACTGTGACTGATTTCAGAGGGTCTTCTTGATCTAGCTTTCGCCTCCTTCCTTCTCCGTTGTCCATTGAGTGGCTTGGTTTTCGCTCAGAGACATTTGCATTCCTTTGGAAGTGGATTGTGGGATGATTGGTGATTTCGATTTCTATTGGCTTGTTGCTTCTTTGGTGCTGCATTCCATAATCTATGTTACGAGCAGCCTTGGTGAATGAGCGATTTTGATTAGCCGTATAATGTTGTATTTACCCTACATCCCCCCTCATTGCATATCTGCACCAACTAAGCCTCGAGCTTGTTGGAAATTTCCGCAAAAGTTTAGGTTTTGAAAAAAAAATTGAACAACTAACACTTGCCCAACAATCTCATTTATGGGACTACATGAATCTTATAACTAGTTTTGATCGCGTGCATTACACACGGGAACAACAACTATCAAAGTACTTAGTGAGAGATCTCAAACTTGCATGCCTAATAATAATAACAAAATTGTTAGTGACAAAAAAAAAATTTGAAAATTTATCTCCATCTTTTTATGCGAGTTACAAATTCTTGTCGCTAAACATAAACTTGAGTAATAATTGTTATAACTTTTAGTAACAAATGAAGATGAAAAATAATATATGAAATTATTGAAATAGTCTCTCCGAACTAATAGCAATTAAAGTGATAATACTAACAATAATAACATGTGTGTAAAGCTTTGTATCACTCAAGCCCACCAATGAAAGAGTAAATACATATAATAAATTATTGAAAATAAAATAGAAGAGTAAACTATATATATAAACTTGTAATGAAATAAAAGTTAGGTGATTGTGGTAGTTAGAGAGAAAAACTAATGTAGAATATTGGGTTTCTCTAAACAATAAGACAAATTTAAGATTAAAAGGAATACATAGAAAATTACTTTTGGCAAAATCTAGGAATTATTGAAATTGCAAAGATATAAATAAAAAATTTTAGTGGGACATATTGACATAGAAGAGAGAGAAATGTTATATTAATATAATTGATTGAATTTCAAATGGCAAAAATAAATTCAAATCAAATTGAGAGAGAGAGAGAGAGAGAGATGGAATCCAAATCACGTAAGTAAATTCAAAATGTTCAAAAAAGTTAAAATAGGAAAGTATACATGGCGAATTAAAAAAGTATCCACGTAGGCCACCACATGATCACTTTCTCTCAGTTTCAGTTTTCATATATATATATATAATTAGATTTGTAAAACAAGCTCGAAGATAAAAGCAACTACCTGCTCTGCTGATTTAATAGGATTCGTCTAAAATGAATTGATCAAGCTTCTCATAGATCTTTCCTTTTTGACTTGTTAGACCTAAAGAGTGTAATCAAGACTGTTCCAAAACCTTAACTTTCAGAAAGCTTATTCTCAAAGATTGAAAGAAAAAAGAAGAAATTGCTTTCTTATACAAACCAAAAATTGTGATTAGGCATAGTATTTATATTATTATGTCAAAATTTTATCTCTCCGCATCTGGTCCTAAATAAGGCTGAAAGACGAATCCTTAGAGATTCAAAATATTTAGAATTAATTTTTAAATATATTAATTTTTATTCTCATATTATAGACTAATTTTAAAGATATAATAGTCAAAATTAAGTCCAAATAAGTTAGTTCATTAATTAGTTAGTTTCAGAATATTCAGAATTAGTTTTTCAATTATCTAACCTTTCTAATATGGAAATTAACTTATCAAGAAATAAGCACATCATCCAAGATAACATTGAGACATTTCGCGACACTTATAATGTTTATAATTCTATACCACATTGGAATCATAATCCTTCCATCAAAGTAATATTAATCTAATATGTTATTTTTATTTTTTAGATATATGAACTTTTAAATTCATATTAGGGAGTGGTTTTAAGGATAAAATAATCAAAATTAAGTACTAATAAGTTAGTTCATTAATTAGTTAGAGCTTCAGAATGTTTAGAATTTATTTCTTAGGTATATGAATTTTTATATTTATATTAAAGACACTACAAGAAAATTGCTAAATAGTGACAACTATTGTTAGTGGCAACAGGAAAGTTGTCACTATTGACTATCTTTTGTGACAACATGTTAAGTCGTCACTAATGGATTACCTTGGAATAACAAATAGTGACAACAGGAAAGTTGTCGATGAATGTTGTCACTAATCACTTGATGAGAACACTATTCGTTTTACAATATTAATGGTGACAACATAAGTACTATTGTCACTATTAAGTTATACATTGTGACAAAGTGATGTGTCGTCACAACACTTACATCGCCAAATTGTCTTGTGACAAGAGCGATATTGTCACATCTTTAGGCGGGATATGAAAAGTTCGCTGGGAGAAAATTTCACTTCAAAAGTTGTCTTTCCCATTGTGCCCAAATACAAGCCAGTCGTAGTCCCTTATCTTTAATCGTCCCTTCTCCTCTCCCACTACAAGAAACAGTGTCTTTAGCGACTGCATTTAGCGACTGCCTAGGGTGGCGATCGCTAAGTCATACTTTTGTGACCGCATTAGCGACCGCTATTGTTCGCGGTCGCTAAGTGTAGACAATATTTGGCCCGGTCAAAGTCATACTTTAGCAACTGTAGTTAATGCGGTCGCTAAATTCAAGGTATAAAACCCTAATCCCTAATCTTTCTCTCACATTTGGGCCACAGGTCTGCGACGACGACTCTCTATCTCTCTCTCTCTCTCTTCTCTGCACTCACAGTTTCACCCTCACGGCCTCACCCACTGTAGCCACTCCTAAATTGCGGACGGGCGACGTCGCGACGACCACAGTGGTTTGCGACGCCGACGCCAACTCTCTCTGATAATAGCAGTTCTAGGGTTCTGACGACGACGGTGGAGACTGGAGTTTTGATGACCACCGACAGCCACCACGTCTCTCTTTCTCTCTGACAGCACCGCCGACACCCACGATCTAGGGTTTTGATAGCATGGCTAGTGGACCGGCGACGACGAGCTCTTCTTCAGTTCAAATCTGACCGAAGGCGAAGAGAAGACTCCACCGGTGGTGAATAACCCACTACCGACGACAACAACCGGTGACCCGTGACCGGTCAATTAGTCAACTGCCTGAAGTATTTTCAGATTAATTGTTGATTTTTGTTCCCAATTAAGCATTGATCGAGGATTTGAGGTTGTTAATTGAGCATTCGAGATGAGATATGTGACTTGATTTGATTTTCATAGTTAATTGCATATGAAATTAGGTCAAATGATCGAATAAAATGAGATGTTTATGTTAAACGTTCAAGCTTGCTTGTGACTGCATACATGAAATGGCAATGATTATGATTAAATGGTCAGGGAATTCACTTAAGTTTATCATGAAATGCACCAAAGCAATACTATTATACTAAGCAAACAATTCCTTTGTCGTCTCATGTTTCAACTCTGAAGGAAAACAGTTACTTTGGGGCTTCTTTGTCTCCTGTTTATGTAGCAAGAGAGAGAGTTTGGGACTTTTTTCTTGCTTATGTAGCTCTGTTTTGTTTAACTTTGTTGGTACCTATGCAGTTTTGCTTATGCAGGAAAAATCAGATATCACAGTGAGTGATGTATGAGGCCATATCACTCACTGATTGTAAGCTCAGCCGCTGCTTTAGCCGAGATTTCAATAACCCGTTGTCTGGCAATCAACTTAGGTGTGAGAGTGTTTGTTTGTGTGTGTAAGATGATGATGGATGATGATGGCCGGAGAATCGGTGGTAGCTGGGGTGGTAGCTTGAAAGATTGGTGGGGAGATTCAATGGAGGCTATGGCTGTGGGAGGTAGGTGTTGGCGGTGCTAAAGATGTGTGTGGGTCTCATTCTCATACTTGGGTCAATTACACACATCCTGCACACAGTTGGGTTGAATTCTTGTTTGTAATTAGTGAATGTTGGAAAATGGGTTTTAAACTCATTATTGAGAGGGTAAATTACACTCGGCACCCCTGATGTTTACCCTAAAATACACACGGTTACCCCTAACTTTTTTTATTACACTCTGCTCCTTGTAGTTTGTACCCGCATTTCACGGAGCTACACTAAACTGACAGATTGCCTAACTCCGTTTGGAGATTCCCTGACACACCACTTTTTGCTTTTTTTATACCTAAACTACCCTCCCATTCTTGACTAAAACCCTCCTTGCCCTTTAGGGTTTCTTCTTTTTCTTCTTCTTTCTTTTCACCTATGCAGACCTTTCTTCATTCTCTTTCTTCCTTCCTCCCTTCCTTCCCTTCATTTTTCCCCTGCTAAAAAAAAAAGTCAAGGTCAGGAAATAATGAAGAATGGTTGGATCTGAGGTTTACTTACATGAGTTGTTGGTGTAGAAAGAGGGCAAATATGAAAATTGTTGAATCTGATGAGAAGCCAAGTAAGAGGAAATTGTTCTTCACTTGTGCAAGTGGTGGATGTAACATGTTCAGTTGGTACAATTCTGATAGAGCAACATTGAAGCCAAGTGAAAGGTCAATCATTTGTTCACCTAATGTTTATGAAGAAATTCAAAGGCCTGAAACCAATGAAGAATCAAAGATGCAGTTGCTTGAGGCAAATGAAGCTGTAAGGAGACAAAAATTACAGTTAATTGAATCTAATCAAGCAATGTTAAAGATGTTGATTATTTGTTCTTTAATTTCCTCATGGATGTGTATGTTGATGATAATTTTTGTCATTAACAAATGATGAATTAGCCTTCTGTAATTTGGCACTGTGTAATTTTCTAGGGTTCATGTAATGACTGTAATGTAATTTGAATGAAGTATCTTCTGTAATTTAGCACTGTGTAATTTTCTAGAGTTCACTGTAATGTAATTTGAATGAAGTATCTATGTTTAGGGCTCTTACTAATGAATGTGATGGTTTAGGGTGATTTGTCTATTTAGGGCTCTCACTGCACCAAGACATTGCACAAACAAGTGCAGTGTGTAAACCAAGTGCTCAAACCCTGCAATAATAAATTGCACAAACCAAGTGCTTTAAATCAAGTGATCTAACACAAAGTCACAACCTGCTCAAGTGAAACCTTAACTGAAATGGCATGCTCAAATGCAATGGCCTACTCAAATACATCTGCCCAACCACAATGGCCATTGTAGTTGAACATGCCATTTTATGGCCTGTTCAACTACAATGGCCATTGTGAAAAACACACCTGCCCAACCACAATAGCAACCTGGTGCAACACATAACAACACAACAAACATCCACCTGCTGCAACACACAACAACACATCCTACTGCCAAACAACCAAATGCACAACCTGAGTTTCATAAATGCACAAATTGAACAAACACACTAACACCTTGCCAAATAGGATATAACTGCATTAAGTTTAAATTGTGCAAATGCTTTAAGATTACATCATCCAAATGTTTACAAGTTGATAAAAACATAAAGTTGACTGAACCTAAAGTTTACAAGTTTTTCTGATGTAGTTAACATGACTGTAACCTACAGTTAACCTATCCCACTGTGACTTTAACTTCAAAAACTTGTGTTCAGTCACCGAAATCCAATCCATTTACAGAGTCTTCAATAAGCTTCACAAAGTTAATCTTCACAATATCTTGGAATCTTCACAAAATGAATCTTCAGGTACAACAATCTGCACAAAAGTCATGATATCTACACAAAAAGTTATACACCCACAGCTGCTACTGGATATTTCCCTAACTAGGAGTGACCACAGCAGGTCCTCCTTATCCAAAAGTACATTAACACATAAGTGAGAAAACAACATTTTGAGCAGGCTATAAGCAAATCAAATGAAAACTACTACATTTAGTATACTTACATCTATATCTGTGCTAACTTGGCTGCCACCAGCTTGGCTGCCACCCCTTGCATCCCTTGCAGTAGTGCCCCTATTGATGCTTCTCACAGGTGCCCTCTGACAGGTCCTTTTATTATGCCCAATTTCCTTGCAAATTGCACACTTGATGCTGCATGACCTTCTACCTTCCTTAGCAGGTTCATCAGGGGCCTTTTTCCTTTCTTTTCTTGGCCTTCCAGGCAACCTTCTCAATGGTGGAGGAGCTGGCTGCCAGCGGGACTCATCATGAACTGGGTGCATGACCCCACCATAAGCCTTTAAGTAAGTGTCCTTGCTATAACATACATCCACAAAGTTTAGGACATCCATTCTGCTAGTAATATTCCAAACCCTACAACAACAACTCTTTCTCTGAAGATCAACCACGTGTACCTTCCCAAGATCAACCACCTCAAATTTTGTACCCCTAGCACACATCACTATGTTACAGTACCTAGACTGAGCAATTGTTTGGTTGCATTTTTTCAGTCTCTTTGGAGCTACCTTAGCCTCCCACGATGCAGCATTTTCAAATCTTTTATGCACCTTGCTCATCAACCTAGTTTTAATAGTATCAACCAAAGACAGGATAGGTTTTCCCCTCAAGTTCCCTAGCCAATTGTTGAAGGACTCAACAATGTTGCTAGTCACATGTTCATTCCTAACAGCTGGGTCAAAAGTACACCTAGCCCAACTCTCTAACCTATGCCCTATCAACCACTCAGCTGCTTCTGGTGAGAAATTCTCCATTTGACTCATGGCAAGGTTAAAGTCATCCATATTGTATGACTTAACAGCATACCAAAAATAGGATTTCAACTTGATGTCAGGGTATTTAGACTTAAAGTTAGAGTAAAGGTGCCTGCTGCACCTTCTGTGACTTGCTTGTGGTATGATCTCAGCCAAGGCGTTTAGACTTAAAGTTAGAGTAAAGGTGCCTGCTGCACCTTCTGTGACTTGCTTGTGGTATGATCTCAGCCAAGGCATTCTCAATACCCTATCAATAATGCAAGTATAAGGATAAAATTGATATTAAAAGCAAATATGTAAGCATGAAATTAAATCTGTAAGTGTAGGGTAATACCTTTTGGCCATCAGACATAAAAACACATGGCTTTGCCTCAGAACCATCAGTAAGGATGTTGTAGGGGTGATACAGAAAGAACTTCCAGCTTTGGGTGTTCTCACTCTCAACAACAGCAAATGCTAGAGGAAATAACCCATTATTCCCATCAAGACCCACAGCTGACAGTAATACACCTCCATAAGGCTCTTTGAGATGACATCCATCTACTGCAAGATATGGCCTACAATCATTCTTAAATCCATCTTGGATAGCTGTAAATAAAAAGAACTGCCTATGGAAGTGAGGCAAATCAAAATTGGGGCTAACTCTCTAGGTCAAGCTTGAGCAAGCTACCAGGATTAGTCATCATCACTTCATGCCCATACATCCATAACTTCTTATATGACTCAGCATGACACCCCTCAAATTTTTCTAGTGCCTTCCTTTTAGCCCTATAAAGCTGCACTCTATGAGCCTCTACACCAAACTTCTCAACCAACAGTTCTTGCATACCACCCAAATTGATGTCAGGATTTTCCCTGAGTACTTAATGAGCTTCTCTGAAATCCAAGTAGAATTGGCTTCCTTGTTAGTACTGGCCATTACACAAGAATGCTCAGGGCCATATTTTTTTTATTTTAAATGTTTTACCATCAGGGATTATAAATGCATGTATTCTCCAGTTACATCCAGGACTGCCATAGTGGGCAGTAATTCTTTTCTTCTCATTCATGTCTCTCACCAGTTTAAACCCATTCTCAATGGTATAGTCCTTCAAAGTTGGCCATAAAAGGATCCACATCTTCAAATAACAGACCCTGTTGTAATTCAATTTTTCCCATCTTTATATTGAAACAACTTCCCCCTCATATATTTGTCTGCATTTACTGTTGCCACATCTAAACTCTCATCACTGTTGTACATGGGGGTTTCATCATCATCAGCATTACAGCTTGACAACCCATCATCAGTCAACTTATCATCATTTGTCTCAGTGTCTTTTGCCCTTGAGTCTTCATCACTCTCACTCACTCCTTCTACTCCTTGCCAATCAAAGTCCTCAGAATCATCACTAGATAGATGCATATCATCCTCACTTTCTTCTTCTTCATCACTGTCCCCCTCACTTTCTTCTTCTTCATTCAAGTCATCATTTCTAGCTGCCTGACTACTTGGTTCTGGATAACTAACTGCCCCAGGTTCAGCCCTATCAGTCTCCAAGTAAACATGTATATCCCTAGAATTCTCATATAGTGCAAACATGTCAATCAAAGCTTTATCAGAACTTATTTCAGCCCTGACCTGAGTTCCAGGCAACAAGAAGTACATCTCAATACATATACCTAGCTTAGGGAGGAGGTCTTCCAAACTTAGCTTTGATGCATCAGTTAGTAGCTCCATATAGTTGTATTTGTCAGGATCTACGTCATCAATCTCTCTGACTATGTTACAGTAGTGGACCAACATGGTATGTCTTCTTTCATTATGCATTTCTGTAAGGTAATTAGAAACAATATTAATTTAGTTGTCAATTAATCAAGTTGTCAATTAGGGATTTACTTTAGTTGTCAATTAGGGGATTTCATTAAGTTGTCAATTACTGATTAAATTTAGTTGTTAATTGCAAATGCTTCAATTAAGTTCTCAATTAGGGCTGCCATATAGATTGTAATTAGGCCTTTAATTCAACTGACAATTAGGTCCACTAATTTTGGATTAGAGTTAGGTCCACTAATTCAACTGACAATTAGGGTTCAAGGAGTGATGTGGATTAGAATTATGGTTTCCAATTAGGAAATTAGGCTTTCAATTTTGGATTGGGATTAGGGTTTTAACTGGGGTGCCAATTAGGGCTTCGATTTAGGGGTCACTAATTTAGGTCCATTAATTAAGTTCAATTTAGGGTTTCAGTTGTAGATTTGGAATTCCACTTGCTTTAGGGTTTCAAGTACGGATTCAGATTAGGGCTCCAATTAAGGAGTCAATTTAGGGTTTCAATTATGAATTCGAATTAGGGCTTAAAATTGGGCTTCAATTTAGGGGCCACTAATTTAGGTCCCAGAATTAGGTTCGATTTAGGGTTTTTAGTTACAGATTTGGAATTCCACTCCCATTAGGGATTGAAATTAGGGTTTAGGGTTTCAAGTACGGATTAATATTAGGGCTCCAATTATGGAGTTGATTTAGGGTTTCAACTATGAATTCAAAATAGGACTTTGAATTCGATAGTACAAGGGTAATTTCATGTATTAGGGTTCAATTTGGGGGTCCTAACTCTATGTCCTAAAATAAAATTAAGGATTCAATTAGGTCTCTAAATACATATTCATGCTAGGTCTGTAAATAAACATTTCAATTTAGGGTTTTCCTACATTTAGGGCTTCAATTAACACAATGTAAATCATGAATTAATGATACATACACATAGTTACAAAATAAAAACCTAAAATCAGGGGTCAAAGAAGGGTAGAAGAAGTCGTGTTGTAATTTACATACCTTCACGTTTGAGATGACGACCACGATCTTCATTCTAGGATTACCGTTTGATGTCGCCGTCGCCGTTGTCGTCCCGATCGTTGGGTTGAGGAAACGAAATTAAAATTGTGATTGATTTCAATTTTGTTTCTCCCTCTCTCAGTATTTGTGAATGAGACTTCTCAGTTTCCCTCAAAAATCCAAGACAACATGGTTTGTAATATATGAGGGCAAAAAAGTCATTCTGTGTCAAACCGTTAACACCGTCAAGAAAATTGATTTTCGTGAAGCGGAGTGTAATAAAAAAATTTAGGGGTAGCCTTGTGTATTTTAGGGTAAACCTCAGGGGTGCCAAGTGTAATTTACCCTTATTGAGAAGCCATCTTTGACTCAATTTTTAAATGGGTTCCACACCATAATTTGGTTAGGAACAAATTGATTTATGTTCATCTATTGGAGTAGATGATCATAGTATATTCACAAGTTTAAAACAAATAAGGAGTGAATGAGAAAATTAAAGTCGAAGTTGGTGGTTTAACTTGAAGGGAAAAGAGTATTTCACATTGAAGAAATAAAGTCAATGTTACCTCCTCATAAGGCTTAGCCTTGACCTAAGGGTTGAGCCCCTTGGGGGTACGGGGTACCCAAGTTTTGTAAGGAGGGAGAACCTATGTTGACCAAAGGTCCACCACACGCGCGCGCGCCGCCCGCCTATCCTGGTTCGTGGCTTGGGCTTGGGCCCATCAGGTTTTATTCTTTTTGGGACAAAAACATTTTAAATAAATAAATTTTATTTATTTATTTATTTTCTTTTCCGAAAAGAAAAAACGAGTCAGTTACAGAAATTAATTAATTTAAATCCCGAAATTTTCTTCTGTCATTATGTCCGTTTTTTCCTATGTCCGAAAGAAAGAGTTATGCACATTGTTTTGGTTCGCCGAGTCTAAAAATTTGGAGTGCTCCTATTTTCAGACGTAGCCGTTGTATCCTGGGAGACTTCCGTCAAGAGGCTGTTAGCACCGTTGCGGGACGAATAAAGTCTTAAGGACAGTGAATTAAATTCACGTCTCGGTTTCTAATTTTCTGCATTTCTGTTGTGAGTTATTACATATAGTCAAGTTTCTAATTCTGTTTGTTCTTAGTATTAGAAGCGTTATAATTCTGTTTGCTAAGTGATTTTTCCGTCTGCACAAGTATATACAAAGCAAATATTTTCCCAACAGTGAATTGTTGCTTGATTACATTTTTGTGGATTGTGGGTCTCATAACTGAGCCAATCAGCGATTGAAGTCCACTATTGTCCAGAGATACATATCAACTATGAACACGTCCACACTCTAGAAGCTGTATGCCAATAAACAAGGTATATACAGCACCATAAGAAGAGCAACCAAAACCAAAAAATTGTGTATCAATTCCTGTAAATGGGTGATCTGCTGAATTTTAATTGATTACATTCAAATGTGTAAATAGAGTTTCCATAAATAAAATAAAAAAACCAAAAATGATCACCATGAGGATGATTACTAGTCTTTGATCTCTACTTTACAAGGAAAATTATAATTGGTTGCCCAAATGATAGAAATCTCCGGGTGACGGTTTTAAATATTTTAAAATGGTGATATAGTTGAAGATCCTAACCACCAATGGTTGCTCTTTACTTATCCGTTGCCCCAAATAATGTAGTTCGGAACGTGTGCTTATTTACAAAAGCGTTGTACATGGTTTGGTTCAATAAGAATTGCTGGCATTCTTATCCAAGTATAGTTGTGAAATGGATCGTTTGTTGCCTGATTAAGTCTGCTAAAGTCTCCATGCCATAGGACTAGACATAGGACCGACTTGGCAGGATAGCTTTTCCCTGAATTGCTGGCATTCTTAACTTTCTTTGTTTTGCATTTCATGCATGTTAAATGTGTTGATTTTACGTAGATTGAGTTTACTTATTGGGGGATGTTGATGTGGCATTCCCTGTTTCGGATGAGAAAATTGGGTGTGAAGAAAGGAACGGTAGTATAGGTAATTATCTTGGTTTGCTTCTTAAAGTTTTGGAGTTACCACTTTATTGGGGAATGTTGATGTGGAAAACCCAAGGAGTGCTTGGTCCTTTGGCTAGCAGGTGGGTTTGTAATGAGCATCACTTGGATTTATATTGTTGCTAAGGAATTGGTTTCTTTGTTGAGTTCACTTGGGATTGTAGTTGGAATGTGTCCTTCAATTTTAGCAATTACTCTACTTGCTTGGGGCAATTCTAACTGGAGATTTGATAGGGAATGTGGCTTTGGCAATTCAACATCTTTTGTTCTTTTTTTATTCATATATTTGATTTGATTTTAGTAGTGGTTGAATTAGCTTCTCTACTATGGATAAGATATTATTACAATTGTGTTGAATTTTTTTTGCCTTTTCATGCAGAGCGGTATTGAGGCTAATGCCTGTGATTATCAAGGCGTGAGGACATTGTTGGATTCAGCGTGCCTTCAACAAGGGATGAAGAAAATGTTGATGACGACATTGATGGGTGTGAAGACTAGTATGTTCTTGGTTGGTCATACTGTAGTTGTTTAGCTCGTAAACTACCTGACTCGTTTTTTAATTTTTGGTTCAAGACGATGTATATTTAATGGAGACTTGATGTTTTTATTTGTCACTTTGACGTGATTGTTAGTTAAATGAGTTTTGGAATGAATTATGTTTATAATTTGATGGTATAATACTTTGACGTGATTGTTAGTTAAATGAGTTTTAGATCGAATTATGCTTATAACTTGATGATATAACTATCAGGGATAGCAGGTTAAAATGTTGATTTTAAAATACAGGTTTTCTATCAATCTAGAGCACAGCTTTAGCGACCGCAAAATTCAGTCGCTAAATAAATCATTAAAATCACCTACAAAAGAATTAGCAACCGCATTTTGCGGTCGCTAAATTTGGTCAACGTGGTCGCTAAATGTTAGCGACCGCGTTGTTAATGCGGTCGCTAACATTTAGCGACCTTGCCTATAACGACCGCAATTTCATGTTTAGCGACCGCCGGTGGCGGTCGCTAAAGTCCCCGTTTCTTGTAGTGTCCATATGGTCAATCACCATCTGATCTCTCAGGTTTCCTCTCTTACACTGTCTTCCCCTCAACCCCCACTGCCGTAATCTTTCTAATTCATGTTGAGAGAATTTCACTTCTACATTTTGCTAATTGCGGTGTGCCATGGTCGTTCTCTCAGGGTTTCCTCCTCTCTTACTCGATTTCTGCATAAATATGCTTATATATGCATGTGGATCCATATAATCGATCAAGTTAGGGATTTGGGGCTTTGATTTGGGGTATACTATTTCTCCAAAAATATGATTGTGTATACATAGACTGTCGAATTTTGGATATCATTGTGTATACATAGAATAGCGAATTTTGGAAATCTAGTAATTGGTTGAATTATTTGTGGAGAACCGATAATTGGCTTTGGATTATGTTATGCAGTCATGGATGTGGAAGTTTATTTCTGTAATATTCATAATCTGATGGTCATCGGCCGGCTAACAGGGGAAGAAAATCAGTCTAGGTGATACACTAATCTTAAATGACCTTTGAGGTAGGCCATAACAAATATGTTAAAGAACGGAATTCCATGCTTAAAGAATACGCTCATGTACTATATACTTGAAATTCAGGAGCAAAGTAACACCCCATATTGCAATGTGAGCTTTCTAGAGATTGGAACTCTCCCTCTCTCTTCGGGACATGGTGTTGCCTTGGAATCAAATATGTTGCAATTCAATAATGTGGTATTAATATAAAATTAAGATGCAAATTAATGTCAAGCAGAATTTTTTTTTTTTTTTTAAGTCAAGAGTATCCTTTCTCTTTCGTTATCAGAAGAATGGTTTGCTAGAGCTAAGAAATGATTCTGCTAGATTTACCTACCTATGAACCATTCTTTCTTGCATCCTCTTTCCTGAGTGGGTTTTAAAAATGTGTTCCTGTTGAAAAAATAGCAGCAACCTTTAAATTGTGCTGTCATTGGACAATACCTTTAGCTTCTTAGCCTCCAATGATCTACCAGCAGACCACCAATATTACATTCTAATGATTCCTCTGTAGCCATTGCAGGCTGTTGTGCCTCTCATAGTATATGTTTCTTGCATCATGGGTTGCAAGCTAATTACGAAGTTTCTTCCATTTTGTATGCAGCTAACAGTGGATGTGCGCCTACCCTGGTTGAGTTCTTTAAGTCAACAAAATACAATGAGAGAAAAAGACTGTGGGTCACTGAAGATACAAAAAAGAGCATGAAATATATTGGTTCTTTATGGTCGTCCTCTTTTACCTCTTTTTACTTTAGTTGAATTTGATATTGATTTTTGCAAGTAATTGCAGGAAGAGATGGAACTAGAGTTGACACAGTCTCAAGTAGAGGGTGCGGAACCAATCAAGTTATTTATGTCATCGTGTTGGCTAATTCTAGTCTTGTTCGTCCTCGTCCAATCATCAAATAGCAGTGGTGTTGGAGGGAGGAGACAAAGAAAAGGGCCGAGCATCAACAACGGTCTAATGAGCTGGCTACAAATTTGCAAGAATTGTTTTACAAAGGAAGACGAACTAGCTCCTCCAATCTTTGTTGGCACAAGTGCGAAATGACAGCAATCATTCTCCCTATTGATGGTGGTCGAATTGGAAGTAGTTAATATTCTATTTGATTTACTTAGGAAGCTTCACAATTTCAGAAAATTTTACGATTATGCACCTATTATATATGGGTTCTAGTCCTAATATATAGATTCTACCCAATTATGGAAGCTTCACATTGTGGAAATATTAGCTCATATTTCTAGTGGTTTGGACTAGTAGCACTTTTTCTCAAAAGTTAGTTAAAAGAAAAAAGAAAAAAAAAACATACCCGTACTAGATAAAGAAATACATTAATAATAATCAGATAACAGAAATGGTGAGAATAATTTGAAAATAGATAACTCTGAGGTCTGTAGCAGAGGGTGGACGGCACTTGATTAGTCTCCAAGAGAGAGGGGTTTGGAAGGCGTTCAGGGAGTGTTACCCAAACGGCCACGTCGCGCATCCATTGCTACCCACAGGGTCTTAACTCTTACGTGCGTATAGATCCAACCAGATGAACAACAAAACAGCCGCACGAAAGTGACAACTGCCTACCTACGATCCATCATCAATGTTTGCAAAAGCTTCGGATAAGGAGGCCTTAAATTAAATGCACACAAACAAATGGTGCATTCAATGCGTTACCCTCATCAATTCCAAAAGCTTGGATTAAGGCCTAAAATACACACAAATGGTGAACAATTGCAACTTAAGGCTTCCATCCATCCACAAACTTCTTGTTCTCGGTTCGTTTTTGAGTAGAGCAATAAGTTGTATTCAACTTCTAGTACAATACACAGTAATCATGATGCTCATTTTTCCTTTAAGACAGTTCTTTTTCAACTTGTAACAGCACTAGCTAGCTGCCCCCACTTGACTGGTTTCTTGACTTGTTTCTGCACTATGACTGATTTCAGAAAGGTCTTCTTGATCTACCTTTCGCCTCCTTCCTTCTCCGTTGTCCATTGAGTGGCTTGGTTTTCGCTCGGAGGCATTTGCATTCCTTTGCAAGTGGATTGTGGGCTGATTGGTGATTTCGATTTCTATTGGCATGTTGCTTCGTTAGTGCTGCACTCCATAATCTATATGTTACTAGCAGCCTTGGTGAATGAGCGATACTCTAAGCTTTCAAAAAGGCTTATTCCCAAAGATTGAAAGAAAAAAAAATTGCTTTCTTATACAAAGCCAAAAATCGTGATTAGGTCTAGTATTTATATTATTATTATGTTGGAATTTTATCTTTTTGCATCTGGTCCTAATTAAGGCTGAAAAAGGGATGCTTAGAGTTTCAGAATATTTAGAATTACTTTTTAAATATAATAATTTCTATATTCATATCAGAGACTGATTTTAAAGATACAATACTATAATTAAGTCCTAATAAATTAGTTCATTAATTAGTTAGAGTTTTAGACTGCTTAGAATTAATTTTTCAGTTATCTAAGGCTTACTAATATGAAAATTAATTTATCAAGAAATAAGCACCCCATCCAAGATAATATTCAACACCTTTAGCGACACTTATAATTTTTATAACTTTGTTCCACATTGGAAACATAATTCGTCCATCAAAATAATATTAATCAAATATGTTATTATTATTTTTTTTAGATATATGAACTTTTAAATTCATATTAAAGAGTGGTTTTAAGGATACAATAATCAAAATTAAATATTAATAAGATAGTTCACTAATTACTTAGAGTTTTAGAATATTTAGAATATATTTTTTAGATATATGAAATTTTATATTCATATTAAATAGTGATTTTAAGAACACAATAGTCAAAATTACGTCTTAATAAGTTAGTTCATGGATTAGTTACAGTTTAAAGTACGTTTAGAATTTTTTTTTAAATATATGAATTTTTATATTCATATTAGAGAGTTATTTTAAGGATACAATAGTCAAAAGTTAAGTCCTAATATGTTAGTTCATTAATTAGTTAGAGTTTTAGAATGTTTAAAATTAGTTTTTCAATTATCTAAAGCTTACTACTATGAAAATTAACTTATCAAGAAATAAGGACCACATCCTAGATTATATTTGAAACTTTTAGCGACACTTATAATGTTTATAATTCTATTCCATATTGGAAAGGTAATTCGTTCATCCAAATAATATTTATTTAATATGTTATTTTTTATTTTTAGATATATGAACTTTTAAATTCTTATTAGAGAGTGGCTTTAAGAATACAATAGTCAAAATTAAGTACTAATAACTTAGTTCATTAATTAGTTAGAGTTTCAAAATGTTTAGAATTCATTTTTTAGGTAATTAAGTTTTTTATTCGTATTAAAGAGTAATTTTAAAGGTACAAAATTACGTCATAATAAGTTAGTTCATTGGTTAGTTACCGTTTTAATATCTTTAGAATTCATTTTTTAAATAGATGAATTTTTATAGTAATATTATAGAGTGATTTTAAGGATACAATAGTCAAAATTAAGATCTAATAACTTAGTTCATTAATTAGTTAGAATTTCAGAATGTTTAGAATTATTTTTTTTTATTATCTAAGGAATACTAATATGGAAATTAACTTATCAAGAAATAAGGATCACATCCAAGATAATATTTAAGACCTTTAGCGACACTTATAATGTTTATAATTTTATTCCATATTGAAAACATAATGCATCCATATTAATCTAATATGTTATTTTTGTTTTTTAGATTTATGAACTTTTAAATTCATATTAGAGAGTGGTTCTACTATATTCAAAATTAAGTACTAATATGCTAATTTTATTAATTAATTAGAGTTTCAGAATATTTATAATTCGTTAGGTATATGAATTTTTATATTCATATAAAAGAGTGATTTTAAGGATATAATAATCAAAAATATGTTCTAATAAGTTAGTTCATTGAATAGTTACAGTTTTAGTATTAGAATTCATTTTTTAAATATATAAATTGTTATATTCAAATTAGAGAGTGGTTTTAAGGATACAATAGTCAAAGATTTAATACCTAATATGTTAGTTCATTAATTAGTTAGAGTTTTAGAATGTTTAAAATTAGTTTTTAAATTATCTAAGGCTTACTAATACGAAAATTAACTTATCAAGAAGTAAGGACCCCATCCTAGATTATATTTGAGACTTTGAGCGACACTTATAATGTTTGTAATTCTATTCCATATTGGAAAGGTAATTCGTTCATCCAAATAACATTAATTTAATATGTTATTTTTATTTTTTAGATATATCAACTTTTTAAATTCATATTAGAGAGTGGTTATACTATAGTCAAAATTAAGTACTAATATGTTAGTTCAATTAATAAGTTAGAGTTTCAGAATATTTAGAATTTAATTTTTAGGTACATGAATTTTTATATTCATATAAAAGAGTGATTTTAAGGATACAATAATCAAAATTATGTTCAAAAAAGGTAGTTCATTGATTAGTTACAGATTTAGTATAAGAATTCATTTTTTTAAAATATATTTTTTTATATTCATATTAGAGAGTGAATTTAAGGATACAATAGTCAAAATTTAAGTCCTAATATTTTAGTTCATTAATTAGTTAGAGTTTTAGAATGTTTAAAATTAGTTTTTCAATTATCTAAAGCTTAGTACTATAAAAATTAACTTATCAAGAAATAAGGACCCCATCCTAGATTATATTTGAGACTTTTAGCGACACTTATTATGTTTATAATTATATTCCATATTGGAAACATAATTTGTTCATCCAAATATTATTAATTTAATATGTTATTTTTGTTTTTTAGATATATGAACTTTTAAATTCATATTAGAGAGTGACTTTAAGGATAGAATAGTCAAAATTAAGTACTAATAATTTAATTCATTAATTCGTTAGAGTTTCAGAATGTTTAGAATTCATTTTTTAGGTAATTAAATTTTAAAGAGTAATTTTAAGGGTACAACAGTCAAATTTACGTCATAATAAGTTAGTTCATTGGTTAGTTACAGTTTCAATATGTTTAGAATTCATTTTTTAAGTAGTTGAATTTTTTTATAGTTATAATAGAGAGTAATTTTAAGGTTACAATAGTCAAAATTAAGATCTAATTATAAGTTAGTTCATTAATTAGTTAGAGCTTCAGAATGTTTAGAATTAATTTTTTAATTATCTAAGGTATACTAATATGGAAATTAACTTATCAAGAATTAAGGATCTTATCCATGATAATATTTGAGACCTTTAGCGACACTTATAATGTTTATAATTTTATTCCATATTGAAAACATAATTTATCCATATTAATCTAATATGTTATTTTTGTTTTTTAGATATATGAACTTTTAAATTCATAGTAGCGAGTGGTTATACTATAGTCAAATTTAAGTACTAATATGTTAGTTCAATTAATTAGTTAGAGATTCAGAATATTTAGAATTCAATTTTTAGGTAAATGAATTTTTATATTCATATAAAAGAGTAATTTTAAGGATACAATAATCAAAATTATGTTCTAAAAAGTTAGTTCATTGATTAGTTACAGATTTAGTATTAGAATTTATGTTTTAAATATATTAATTTTTGTATTCATATTAGAGAGTGATTTTAAGGATAAATAGTCAAAAGTTAATTCTAATATGTTAGTTCATTAATTAGTTAGAGTTTTAGAATGTTTAAAATTAATTTTTCAAATATCTAAAGTTTACTACTATGAAAATTAACTTTTCAAGAAATAAGGACCACATCCTAGATTATATTTGAGACTTTTAGCTACACTTATAATGTTTATAATTCTATTCCATATTGAAAACGTAATTCGTTCATCAAAATACTATTAATTTAATATGTTACTTTTGTTTTTTTAAATATATGAACATTTAAATTCATATTAGAGAGTGGCTTTATGGATACAATAGTCAAAATTAAGTACTAATAATTTAGTTCATTAATTAGTTAGTGTTTCAGAATTTTTAGAATTCATTTTTTAGGTAATTAAGTTTTTTATTCACATTAGAGAGTAATTTTAAGGGTAGAATAGTCAAAATTACGTCATAATAAGTTAGTTCATTGGTTAGCTACGGTTTCAATATGTTTAGAATTCATTTTTTTAATTGATGAATTTTTATAGTTATATTAGAGAGTAATTTTAAGGATACAATAGTCAAAATTAAGATCTAATAAGTTAGTTCATTAATTAGTTAGAGTTTCAGAATGTTTAGAATTACTATTTTAATTATCTAAGGCATACTAAAATGGAAATTAACTTATCAAGAAATAAGGATCTCATCCAAGATAATATTTGAGACCTTTAGCGACACTTATAATGTTTATAATTTTTTTCCATATTGAAAACATAATTCATTCATATTAATCTAATATGTTATTTTCGTTTTTTAGATATATGAACTTTTAAATTTATATTAGAGAGTGGTTATACTGTAGTCAAAATTAAGTACTAATATGCTAGTTCAAATAATTAGTTAGAGTTTCAGAATATTTATAATTCATTAGGTATATGAATTTTTATATTCATATAAAAGAGTGATTTTAAGGATACAATAATAAAAAAATATGTTCTAATAAGTTAGTTCATTGATTTGGTACATTTTTAGTATTATAATTCATTTTTTAAATATATGAATATTTATATTCATATTAGAGAGTGGTTTTAAGAATACAATAGTAAAATATTAATACCTAATATGTTAGTTTATTAATTAGTTAGAGTTTTAGAATGTTTAAATTTAGTTTTCAATTATCTAAGGCATACTAATATGAAAATTAATTTATCAACGTAACGTAATGTTTATAATTCTATTTGGGACTTTGAGCGACACTTATAATGTTTATAATTCTATTCCACATTGGCAACGTAATTCGTTCATCCAAATAACATTAATTTAATATGTTATTTTTATTTTTTAGATATATGAACTTTTAAATTCATATTAGAGAGTGGTTATACTATAGTCAAAATTAAGTACTAATATGTTTGTTCAATTAATTAATTAGAGTTTCAGAATATTTATAATTTAATTTTTAGGTACATGAATTTTTATATTCATATAAAAGAGTAATTTTAAGGATACAATAGTCAAAATTATGTTCTAATAAGTTAGTTCATTGATTAGTTATAGATTTAGTATTAGAATTCATTTTTTAAATATATAAATTTGTATATTCATATTAGAGAGTGATTTTAAGGATACAATAGTCAAAAGTTAAGTCCTAATATGTTAGTTCATTAATTAGTTAGAGTTTTAGAATGTTTAAAATTAGTTTTTCAATTATCTAAAGCTTACTACTATGAAAATTAACTTATCAAGAAATAAGGACCCCATCCTAGATTATATTTGAGACTTTTAGCGACACTTATAATGTTTATAATTCTATTCCATATTGGAAACGTAATTCGTTCATCCAAATAATATTAATTTAATATGTTAATTTTTTTTAGATATATGAATTTTTAAATTCATATTAGAGAGTGGCTTTAAGGATACAAAAGTCAAAATTAAGTATTAATAATTTAGTTCATTAATTAGTTAGATTTTCCGAATGTTTATAATTTATATTTTAGGTAATTAAGTTTTTTATTCACATTAAAGAGTTATTTTAATAGTCAAAATTACGTCATAATAAGTTAGTTCATTGATTAATTACAGTTTCAATATGCTTAGAATTCATTTTTTAAATATATAAATTTTTATATTTATATTAGAGAGCGATTTTAAGGATAATAATCAAAATTAAGTCCTAATAACTTAGTTCGTTAATTAGTTAGTTTTTTAGAATATTTAGAATTAGTGTTTTTTAATTGATAAGGCTTACTAATATGAAAATTAACTTATCTAGGAATAATTAAGGACTATATCTAAGATAATATTTGAGACCTTTAGTGACACTCTTAATTTTTATTATTGTATTTCAAATTAAAAACATAATTCGATCTTTGGGATTGTTTGGCGGGCTTTTATCATTAATCTCATTGCCTACTTCCTCGCCTCCCTTGTAAGTTTATCTCTCTCTCTCTCTCTCTCTCTCTCTCTCTCTCTCTCTCTCTCTCTCTCTCTCTCTCTCTCTCTCTCGGTAAACCCAAGACATTCCCAAATGTAGCTTACAAACAACATTCAATATGTGGCGCGCTCAAAGTGATTTTGTTTTTGTTTATCATTATTTTGGTATTCACATGTCTTAAAAATATAAGGTGAAAGTATCAACTCAAGACCAATTGACAATATGTGAAGAGGTCCACAAGACTTGTTTATTAAAGTATTAATTATTATTTCCCCATGTGGAATCTAAATCTCAATAGGCTCCATCGCGCGCGACTAATTTTTTTTTTATTTTAGTGGGTCAATTTCGGGAATAAACTAAATTGGGTACCGATAGATTGAACTTTGAATTGTCGATTCTTCTCAAATCGATCCCTTCTAATATTACGTGAAAGTATCGCACTTAATATCAATTGGCTGATAATGAAGGGAGAAATATAAAAGACTTAAATATTATGATATTTGTGATTATACAGATATAGATAGATTCTGGAGTACAAAACAACCGTAATTCATCACAAAAGAAGATTTTACAATCCGGTAAGATAATAGAAAATATCAATGTCACGGTCCGCCGCCATAACTACAGCTGTACTTGCACTTTTTTTTTTTTTCTCAAATATTAGTTAAAAACTAGATAAAGAAATACATTAAAATACAGAAATGGTGAGAAAAGGTTTTGGTAGCAGCGGGTCTTGACTAGCCTCCAAGAGAGCCGAGAGGAGTTTGGTAGGCGTGCAGGGAGTGTTACCCAAACGGCCACGTCGTGCATCCATTGCTACTCACACCACACCACATGGTCTTAACTTTTACGTACGTATAGAACAAAACAGCCACTCGAAAGAGAGACATCTGGCAAACCTACAATCAATGCTTGCAAAAGCTTTTGTTAATGGTGCGCAATGCGTTACGCTTATCAATTGCAAAAGCTTGGAAGGTAATGGACAATTCCTTCTATGACGTGGGCAACGGTCGCTAAATATAGTTAATAATATTTCCGTTAAAATTTTTAACCATCATTTTTTACAGTAATTATTTAATGTCACTAAATAAAAGTAACGACCGTTAATTATGATTATACGGGGGTTGTAAATGTCTTTTTATAATCCGAAAATAGTAACAAAAAAAATTTCTACGCAGATTAAAGACGGTTAGGAATTGATTCTCAAAAATAGATTTTGATTAAATTTGAATAGATTTATGAAATTAACTCTAATTTATTTCAAGCATAACAAATTAAAAGTTGTTGAAAGCGTTTTGGATAAAAAGATATTAAAGTAGATTTAGTATGACATAATTATGACATTGTGTATTCAAATTGATAGGGAGCATTAATGTCTTTTTATGTGTAAGAATATTTTGGTAATTCTTCTCGTTAAACTTGATTCTCCAAAACTGATTAAATCAGAATCCAAGAAAAATGAGGATTTTGAATTTAATAGATTTTTGAGCACATTGGAACAGATTTAAAGCATATTTAATCAGTTTACTCTTCTTTGTCAAACATTTCAAACCTGATTTAATCTGAATTATGTTTGACCATTCTAGAATCAATCTCAAACACTCGCTAACTCACTGCATTGTCTTTAATTTCAAAAGGACTAACTCTTATGCTAACCCTTTAATGCATATGTCAAACTTAAAGTACATTAAACATCATCATGAATAATGGTACACCCAATTGGACCGAAGGTTGTTGAAATATAAATCCGATATGGGAAAAATAATTACTAATTAATAGTGTAGTATAGAAGTCTCGTGACCTCTTTGCTTATTGTCAATTGATTTCAAATTGGACGCTTTCAAAAGTCTACTCATTAAAAGATCAAGAATATCTAATTTCGTACTCCCTCCGTCCCAAAAGAATTGATCAAATTTCCTTTTTAGGCTGTTCCAAAAAAAATGATCACTTTTCAAAATTATGTAAGTGTTTTTCCAGTTTTACCTTTTTAACGCTTTTTAATTATTTATTTCTATCTGCACATTTATTCTTCCACCAACCCATTTTCTCCGTCCACACCCACTTTCTTCCTCCCTCCCCTCTTTCCATAAGTACAATAGGAAACTCATAAAACATGACTCGTACTCTTTCTCAAACTTCTTTTTTAGACTGTTCCAAAAGAAATATCACTTTTCAAATTAAGAAAGATCATGTATGTATTTTTTCTATTTTTACCTTTTTAACACTTTTTTTAATTTTATTTTATCTCCATATTTAATCTTCCACCGATCCATTTTCTCCCTCCAAGCTCACTTTTTTCCTCCCTCCCCTCTTTCTTGAAGTAGAAGAGGAAACTCATAAAATATATCCTCACTCTTTCTATCTCTTAGAGTAAACTAGGAAACTCATAAAATATGGCTCATACTCTAAATAAGTGTGCAAGTCAAACACGATCAATTAATTATGACATAATGACTGTTTGACAAGTATGCATGCACAAAAAGCTTCATTGATTGTGATCCGTAAAATGAAATTTCAAAGCAACAAATATCATCCTTAGTCTATCTTTCTCCGCTTTGGGGTACAAACCTTCTTTATATATTCCACCTCCCCCCAACAACTCTTTAGTCAACAACCCCAAGCCATGCCTCTACCTTTAGTCCCCATATCCATTGTCTTGGTCGCCCTTGCTTACAAGCTCTACCAACGGTTCAGATTCAAGCTCCCGCCAGGCCCCCGTCCCTTGCCGTTTGTCGGCAACGTCTACGACCTCAAGCCTGTGAAGTTCCGATGTTTCGCCGAGTTTGCACAAGTTTATGGTCCCATCTTCTCACTCACCTTAGATTCCAGGTTAAATGTGGTGGTGACAAACTCAGAATTGGCTAAGGAAGTGTTGAAAGAAAAAGACCTGAACTTGGCGGACAGGCACAGGAATAGGTCATCAGATACGTTTAGTAGAGGCGGGAAAGACCTAATATGGTCTGATTATGGACCTCATTACGTTAAGGTTAGGAAAGTGTGCAATCTTGAACTCTTTACGCCAAAAAAGCTTGAAGCTCTTAGGCCAATAAGAGAAGATGAAGTTACAGCTATGGTTGAGTCCATTTTCAAGGACTGCACTAATCCAGGTACCTTCCTTTCAATTCGTCTACCTTATTTCATCTCACTTTTTTATGTTCATTCTTTTCATCTGCACAAGGAGGAACTTAACGTTTGGTTGACCCCGTTTTCAGATGATGCCCTTTTTGGGAATGCAGTGCTTGTTTATAGCTTCAGCTTTAGGAAATTGCTTTTTGACTATTACTAGTCGTCGTAACACACGCGATGCATATATAAAAATTTCATTAAAGTTATAGGTCGTTATTTATGATTTAAGTTTTTGTCTTCTATCATTTTTTAACAATTTTCTTATTGTGACAAGCTTGACTTTTAGAATTTATTTTAACTATACTTTTTTAATGAATTTTAAATTGTGAAAACTAAACATATCCTTATAGGTAGTTTTTATTATTTAAATATTCTATTTTGTGCCACTTTTTAAAAAAAATCTTAGAATGACACATCATATCAATTTAGATAGTTAGTTTTGTAACACGGTTAAAGGTGTTACACTAAAATGGATTTTCTCTTTATATAAAACGAGTTATCGCTGCACACGCGATGCTTGTGAAAAAATGAAGCTAGTAATATAATATTTGATATCAAGCTTGACCAGAATATGTTTTGATTACATTTTTTTAATGAATTTGAAATGGCCCCATGTACAAAAATAAAAATGTTAAATTGAAATTTCTTTAAAAAATCAAGCATGATACGTAAGTGTTCTAAAATGTAAAACCCAAATATGTCCTTATATTAAATTAGTTACTTACTATTTAAAATTTTTATTTTATGTCACTTTTTATCAAGGATATTGCAAATGCACCCATATTATGTTAATATTGTCCATCTGCATGTGTGGCACTTAGTTGAATAGTGAGCATGTCTCTTGTGAGTCATTTGCATGGTAATACACCGGAAAGCTCCATTGACTTGTTATGTCTAGATAAAATTTGACCATTACATGATATATCTCTCATCTTTAAGAAGTAAAAGATAAAATCTCTGTCGTAGTTCGCAGCAGCATTATCCTAAGCTGTCAGTATGTGTTAATTTTCTTCACATCTTCTATGGTGTAAAGATTTTAATGCCTCGATATAATCTTGTAAAATGAACTTCAAATACCATACGAATGATGGAGGGAGTATATGACAGTAGACTTCAATGCAGAACACAAAGGGAAGAGTTTGTTGATGCGGAACTATCTGGGGTCAGTAGCCTTCAACAACATAACAAGGCTGACATTCGGGAAGCGATTCGTCAACTCGGAAGGGGTGATGGATGAGCAGGGTAACGAATTCAAGGGGATCGTATCGAATGGCATAAAAATTGGGGGTATGGTTTTCATGGCGGAGAATATCCCGTGGCTAGGTTGGATGTTCACAGCCGAGAATGACGTACTTGTCAAGCATGAAGAACGTAGACTACGGCTCACGAAACAGATCATGGACGAACACACATTGGCTCGCAAGAAAAGCGGTGGCGCCAAGGAGCATTTTGTGGATGCACTGCTCACTCTTCAGAAGCAATATGACCTTAGCGATGACACGGTTGTCACGCTCCTTTGGGTACGTAAATCAGTCACTTTATCTTGATAAATTCAGATTTGGATCATAGTAAAAGTTATTAAGTGAAATGTATTGAGATTACAAGTACATTGATTGGCCTTCAAGAAGTCCTACTCCATTCTACAATTTGAGGGATTTACTGTTGTTAACACATTAATGTACATCAGTGGGATACGTGAGTAATGAACTAGACTTGTTACTTGAGAAGTCAAATGAAGAATAAGAACGGAAGTTTACCAGTAACATAAAAGGCTCTCGAATTTTGGGGAAATTGAGTTATTTTGCACGGCATTGGTAGTAATATAATACTGCTCTATTTGTTTGTGTGTCGGTTGGTGGGGGTTGCTGAATACAAGTCCTATGTTTTGCCATTTAAGCCTCTAAGAGCTTGATAGCAACATGAGCATTTATGAATCTCCCGGATTTTGCAGGACATGATAACTGCAGGAATGGACACAACAACCATTTCAGCAGAGTGGGCCATGGCCGAGCTGGTCAGGAACCCAAGGGTGCAACAGAAGGCTCAAGAGGAGCTCGACCGAGTCGTCGGGTTGGACCGTGTCCTGACCGAATCGGACTTTTCCAAGCTCCCTTACCTACAGTGTGTAGCCAAGGAAGCATTAAGATTGCACCCTCCAACCCCATTAATGCTCCCCCACAAAGCCAATGCAAATATCAAGGTGGGAGGCTATGACGTCCCGAAAGGCTCGATCATGCACGTGAACGCCTGGGCCATTGCTCGTGATCCGGCTACTTGGAAAAATCCACTCGAGTTTCGACCAGAACGATTCCTTGAGGATGATGTGGACATGAAAGGTCACGATTTTCGGCTGCTTCCATTTGGTGCAGGAAGACGAGTTTGCCCGGGCGCACAGCTAGCGATCAACTTGGTCACGTCAATGCTCGGTCACTCACTGCACCACTTCTCTTGGGAGCCACCAGAAGGGGTCAAGCCAGAAGAAATTGAGATGACAGAGAACCCTGGGGTGGTCACTTACATGAGAACCCCATTGCAAGCCATTGCTACACCAAGGCTGCCCCTGCATCTGTACAAGCGAGCGGCTGTTGAAGCATAGTTCAACCCTTCAACCCTGCTTCTATCAGTTTTCCTCAGAAAATGGCCTTTTTCTAGGCTGTGTGGGTGTGTGCGCTAGATATTTCAGAATCCTGATGGTACTGTTGGTTTGATAAGATTTTCAGTCAATATCATTCAACGCTTTCTCAATATAACCATTTTATTGTCCCGATTCGTATGTGGAAGCACATACTTTTTATACATCGTGAATATGAAATGTTTGTAGGAATTTCGAACTCTGAATGCACAATAAGGGCCAATTGGTGAGTAAAGAACGTAGAAAACTACAAAGAATGATCTCCAAGTAAATTATAGAATTTAAGCGTGGGTGGGTGGGTGAGAGAGAGAGAGAGGGGGGGGGGGGGGAGCGAGTACACCTTCAACGGAGGTTAGAACAGAGAGAACTTTACCTTGTGTCTTTAATCTCTACAACCTTTTTATTTGATATGAATGCCATTCTGCTGATAACCTTAAAAGGAATAACACTAGAAGAAGATAACATAGAGAATATGTACTATTTAACACTGTCGGATGTTAAAAGCTGGATATTTACAAGCAGATAGACCCATTCACCCATAATGGGTGTTATTCGTATTCTACATCTCAGATTAAAAGCTAGGCCACCAGTCCAAACATTTTCAGCATATTAGGCACAGTATTTAACATAGTTACTGTACACGAAAGGCACACTTTCATGAGCGATCTTGTTCCATATGAAACAAATGGAACTTTCCTTCGACATTCTTACTAACCAAAACCTTACACTTCATTTCCTCGCTTCCCCTCCTAATCTTCAGTAGCAAATCAAACTTCACATAGTTCTCAATGACCTGCAGTCAACAGAAGCGACTTAAATATTACCACATAGACCCAATGAAAACACTTAAAGAGATAAACAAACTTTATTTTGTGGGTAGGGTTGGATTGGATGTTTTGGGGGTGTGGGGGTGGGTTGGGGTTGTAAGTTGGGAGAGATGGGGTTGAGTATTTGTGGGGGGAGACGGGTTTGAGTATAAGTAGGTATCCATGGAGAAGAGGCAGACCTCAGCCTTAGCTAAAAGAATCTCAAGAAGCTGATATGGGGTCAAAGAGTTGGACATTTTTTGGATGGTCTGGACAGCATGATGTGCTGCATCTTTGACAGTGGTATCATGAGTTGGCACTGTTCGCCATCCTTGTCCATGAACATCTGATTTGCAGCGGGTCAGTGTTAATTACAAATCTGAATACATGTCTCAAATAGAAACAAAGACTCAAATTTACAAGTCTAGATGGGTACTACTAATGGCCATTTTGGCTACATGGGAAGGATATTTCAGGAATAACATCTTGCGATCTAATATAAGGACTGTCTAACCACATTGTTCTAACACTTCTAAAGTTGAGCTGATATCTCAATTTTTTGGTTCCCTTTTTGGATAGGGAAAGTTAGCTGATATCATTGAGATGTTTCATGATGATGACAGTGCATAAACATCATAATAATGCATGCCACCTAGGCTGATGAGCTACACGTGAGACACAGGTATACATTTAAATACAACAGTTGAATGAAGTCAGGTTGGAGAATTTTAGTGCACTAGCAAGTAAGATCAGGTGACCAACAAATATGGAGCAGATCAGCTATACAAGAATAGAGCTTACCATCCCGTTAACGTAAATAAGTAAATCTTGTATATGAAGCGGAGTTCAACTTTAACGTGTATAAGCCGTGTGCATCACAACTTCGGCAAGTTTTGGATATGCGAAAGGGTGATTTTGGTAAGCTTTTGGGATTGTCTATTAGCGCGATGAAGAGAAAGCCTTTGATCTGCTTGACAGATTGGTGAAGGGGGCAAAGCCCTGCAAGTACTGGTGGATCTAAAAATGTTAGTTATTGGTCTGTGAGTAAACGTGCGACGGTGCGAGCCAACTGAGGCGGCCAAATGCTCCACGAATCATGATGCAGGGTCGAGTCACAAAAAGGCTGGAGGGTAGTGATTGTTCAGTGACTAGCCCCTCCCCCCCCCCCCCCCCCCAACCCCCACAACACACGCCACTCATGCCCACCACTCAAACAAACCCTTGATCTACGTACTAACATTTCACAAGCCCTAAATCTATGTATCAACGTCACACACCCTAGAAAAACGATCTATGTAAATATTGATATAGGGTTTTGTTGTGGGCATGAGCCCACGCACGTCGGCTACCCCCTCTGCTCGACACTTCAGTGTGATCGTAGGGTTTATATAGGGGTATTTTGGACAATTCCCTCATTCTGTTATGGAAGCCGTCGGATGCAACATTTTTGCGATCAAAGATGTCCCTTTACAATTTTTCTAATCTCAGTTGGCTTTCTGCAATTTTCCATGCAATTTTCCCTAACAAAATTCATACCTTTCTATCCACTTAACACCGATACACTTCTAACTTGGTAATGGTGGCCACAATACTAAAGGACGACTCCGGTGATGGCAGTTATGAGCTCTGACTGGAGTCTAGATTCCAAGAATGGACCACAAAATAACATGACACCTGTAGACAATGTATTCGAACAAATTTGACCACAAAATATTAAGCCTTCACATTTCCCTCCAACTTTGGAATATGCTTCTTTAATGCCCCATCTTAAAAGATATTGTTTCTTCACATTGACCCCCTGGTTGTATACGATATTTGCAGTGACAGTGGCTGTAATTGAGCTCTCCCTGAAAACTTGGTTTGTCCCTATATTTTTCTTAACCCCAATGGTTTATTTACTGGCTATTTGAACCCTATAGATTTGCTTACAACCAATTGAACCCTACCCGTGAAGGGATGACTAGATTCCAACATATTGGGGTAAGTATACTTAGATATCTTTAAAGGATTACCCCAAACACATGTGTCGTTAAATTTGCAGAATTCATAAAATCAATAAACATATTATAGGGTTTACGTGAATATTGAGGTAAACCCTAGTGTTAATGTGGTATTTAATTAAAACCACCTAGGTTCAGGAAACACCTATTCCAAAGCTATAATTAGACATTTTTAGTGTTCTATCACTGAGGATATAACGGGAGGACATGCCCATAGTTATCAGAACCGAACGGAACATCATACTGGAGAATGCAACGGTTCACGGTTCCTTGGTTCGACCGGCGGTTCAACCAATTCAACCGGATTTCTTATTAAATACTCCAAAAAAATAAACTACAGCTAATTCAATTTTTTAGTTAGAGTAAAAAAAATATGATGGTGTTCTAACATCAACATGTAGTTGTCCTAGCGGGTTGGTTCATACCCAATAAACAAGGGGTCCCGTACGTGTTCAAATCTCGGGCTTTATCTATATTTTTACAGCTTCTCTTAAAATAATACAGGTGTCCACGGGTAAATAGGCCATTTTGGTCCGAACCACGGGGAAATTGTCCGGTTTAGAGCGGCTCTATCCGGCCAAGTGCAATTCTGGGCCATAAATGGAAGCAAACCGGCCAAAGCACCGGATCATGGTAAAACAGCTCCGACGGCCGGTATGCTGATAACTATGGATATAACATAAGCATCTAGTGCCCCAGCGTCATTCTCGTAAAGACCAAGAAGGACGTGGCTCCATAAAAACTTTCAACCCAATCTGGTTGACCCCTAGAAAAAGCCTCTAATTTCATTATTTAACCCCTAATGCATCTCGAGATCTTTTGTGACAAAAAAGGATTAGCGCAACCTTTCACAAATGGATTCTTCTTCTATTTATGGTGACTTCAACGATTTGCTGAAACTTGAGCCTTTCCAGATGCATATGGAGCTACATGCACCAACAAGGAACCTTCCACAACAGGCAATTGATTGTTTTCTCTTCAATCTATATGTGGTAAGAAGCAACAGATGGCTCCTTGATCAGGTTCTGAAGCATAAAACCTGCCCAAGTTTAGCATATTCATGACTCAAGAATATGGTTCAAGAATATACCTCCTCCGGAATCAATCAGCTGACTGAATTATATCATTTGTACCTTACATAGCAGCGGAGTATTTCAAGCCAAAACTAAATGTCTACACGTAAAGTCAGTTCATTTTTATTTTCTTGGACACGTCACCCTCTTCTAATATAAAAGGTGGAGTGAGTTAAATTCGCTGATTTACTCCCAAAGAATGTACCAGGATCAGGATTTCGCCTTTCCTAGACACAGGCTTGCTGGTACTTTAAAGCCAAAAATTTGAGGGGTTTTAAAGGTACGCCATGCAGCAGTGCTGCTACCACTTCTAACTGGGGCACATCTTTCTATTAGGTACACAAGCTACCCACAATTCCCACAAAGCCTACATGCCATTCAACTCAGTAGTATCATATATAACAGATAAAGGCTCTGTCATTTTGGGATCTAGGTAAGCTATTCGAACCCATGATCCCCGACAGCCTAATAGTTGCCTGAAGGCTAGGGTGAATGTACTCACCTAAATGATCTCAGATTTTATTGCTTTCAAAGATGTTAAGTTTACAAAAGGTAATTGATTACCCACATCAAATTAATCTGGGGAACTCAATCTTCTTTTATCTCCTTGAGTCAACTAATTCCATCATTCCTCTTGTCCTTGTTTCGTTAAACAACCCCTCAAAACCATCTGAACTATCACGGAAGACCTAACAACATGATTGTTAGCCATAAAATTGGCCAGTGTCTCCCTTAGGATTCGATGGGCTTAACATCCCTGCCCATGGCGCCTATAATGGGTGTAGCCCCTTATGCTAGATGCGGTTCTGAGAAACTTTAACGAAATAAAGTTGCACCCTTGCTAACAGCTATAGCTTTTGGCCTAGTGGTAAGCGCTTGATCCAACAAGTGGTATCAAGGCAAGGTCATGGATTCAAATCCCCCGGCTGACACTGGGGGGGAGATTGTTAGCCTTAAAATTGGCCAGTGTCTCCCTTAGGATTCGATGGGCTTAACATCCCTGCCCATGGCGCTTGTAATGGGTGCAGCCCCTTATGCTAGATGCGGTTCTGAGAAACTTTAAGGAAATAAAGTTGCACCCTTGCTAACAGCTATAGCTTTTGGCCTAGTGGTAAGCGCTTGATCCAACAATGATTATATTATAGAAGGATATATATAGTGAGAGATGAAATCAACATCGTCTTCTAATATTGGAAACAATCGGGGTAGAGAGAGAGAGAGAGACACAGAGACAGAGGGAGGGAGAGTGCGACTGTATGCGTGTGTTTGTGTGCAGGTGTTTGTGCATGTGTGTTTGAGGAAGCTCATGGCCCTTGTTTCATTCTAAATCTGCCCACACAAGGATTTTTGGCATCCTTGATATTTTTATTCCAATGTGTTAAAGATGATTCAATCAGAGGACTGATGTCCTGACACTCTCTCTACACCATATATTCCTCCTCCTTTCCTATTCTCGTTCCCTCTTTTTTTCCTCCTCATCTTTCCAAAACGAGCCTATGCGTTTTCGTATTGCAGAGCACTTTCCTCTGTTGATGCTCCTGTATATATCCAACCGAGGCTTGCCAGGTGTGACAAGCTGTACATTACATACTGATCGCGACACATGTCAGCATACCCATCGGCACTGGTGTTAACACATGATGGCCCAATAAAAAGTGTTTAAAAGCTTGCAAGAGACACAATATTAATACTCAGCCGTATGGATGGATTTTTAGCATCTTCAAGATCATTTTCCTAACGAAACACTATCAAAGCTGCTTCTCGCATACGCTTATCGACATTGCCTTTCTTCAAATATTCAGTTGCATACTCCATTGAAAGAAAACCACTAAAAAACGACGTCAGTTCTGAACTTTCTTTATTCTAGAAGCTAAGCAAACATTCGCACATGTAAAATTAAAGCATCCTAACATCAATAATGCAAACCCTATAAGAAGAAATACTATTTCTTCACGAAAGCAATTGAGAAAGTACTTTGAAGGAATTTAAAGACTACTACCCATAAGTTCTCTCTCGAGGAAATCATTATATTTCACGTCCATGTTCATTATATAATAACAATGAACATAAATTGGATGGAACAAAGTAACAATTATACTGACTATCAACATGGCAAGAAAAAATGTAATTGAACAAAGGGCAACTGGAATACTGGATATCCAACTTGTTAGATTTGTCCATCAACTTAACATATGTCAGCTCTAAGTGTATTTAAACAAACTCATTACCTCGTTCAACTCCGAGGTCTGAAGTAGTGAACAAGGGGACGTCATGGGCAACCTTAAACTCCTGCAACTGTTTAAAGTTCATCCACGGCTTCACCCAAACTTTAGCTTCGTAAATCTTTTTGTTACCAGCATCAATTGCCTCCAGAGTTAGATGATAAACCTTTCCAGCGACCACCTGTTCTTTGGCCTTGACCACTCTAGCAAACTCCAGAAGAGAATTCTGTACAAAAGATAGCACGCGATGAATGTATATGTCAATTATTACCAAAGAAACATCAGATAAAAGCTTAGTTACGAAGCGGGGGTGGGGGGCTGGTAAACACCTTGAAGAATCTAAGGTAGGGAGATGCTTGAATAAATAAATGCGTAAAGAGCTAAGAAGCACAGATACGGGTGCGGGTGCGGATACGGGATTTTTAGAAAATACAGGATACGGGTGCGGCAGGGATACGGCTAATTTTATATATTCAATAAATATATATCTATGAAAACTATGTTGTCTTTCCAAGGGGATTTTTTAAATTGATGGGCTCTTTTAGTAAAGTTGACTTCAGTAAAAGATTGTATTTGTTCTAGTGTTACTACTAATAATTCTGTGAAATATTGGGGCTGTTTTAGAAATAATAATAAGTTAATAAGGAGTACCTAAATAAAAACTAGAAAGATGGGATAAGATATTATCCATACAGCTGTCGTGACTCCGGAGTCCTGACTGACATGCATTAGACATGTGGTTGTTATGGGTTACAAAACCAACACATCGACAAAAGGCAGATGGACTTTGACCCCTCATCTTCTTCTTCTTCCTGATGTCGTTGCTACTACCGGATCAACTTGGATTGACATTTCTTTCAGTGGTCGGTCTCCGGTCGTCGCCGCAGCCTACGGTGTTGGATGACTCTCTCTCTCTCTCCCCCCCTCTCTCCCTCTCTCCCCCCTCCCTCCCTCCCTCCCTCCCTCCTTAAGTACCCGGTAGGTGTGCAGCCGTGTCCCTGCCGCACCCGAAATTCAGAAAACTATTTGAAATATTAATTAATGTTGGACACGCACCCCGTGCGCACCCATGCAGGACCCAACACGCAACTGGTGCCGGTTCTTCCCCCGAACTGCCGCACCGGTGCTTCATAGGTAAAGAGTATTACCATTGGTTTAATATCTTGCGCTTAATTATGGTGTACACGCTATTTCCTTGAAAATACCATAAGCGACAATCAATCGTTACTTTGTACTCGTCACATCCAATATCTAGCAGCTACTTGCCTTTGAAAAATATAAAGGTAAAAGTAGTTATGCTGCTCTTCACTTCTCGAGACACTTCTATGTGGCACATCTCGCATCTAATAGGATTAGACATGGGGCTAAAATTGAATCGTGGGGGGGGGAGAGAGAGCACTGATTGACAAGCTCTGTTCACTCGATGAGGGTAGTCAGCAAAAGACAAGGAGGCTTTACAGACTAGAAGGAAGAGATGAACAAGGAATTGAGTCGAAAAGGTCTTGATTTTCGGTATTCCCTCACTTGTTCCATGCATCTATGTCCAGCTGACGGAATTGAGTTCCCATGTTAGCTTGGAACGCGATCCCATGGAACTCCTAATTTAGGATTGCAAAAGCGAATTTTCGAGAGAGAAGCATCACCATACGAGGAGTTTCCTGCTACTAAGAGGTAAAAGACTTGAAGGAACTTCCTCCAACCCCTCTCGTCAATGAATTTTAACTCGTTTGAAAAAACAAAGGGTGTCATTGATTCCTTCTCTCTTTTAACATTGACTCCTGATCTTGGCACTTAAACCTAAACCCTCAATAAGTATCAAGTATATCACAAGTTAACTGATTTACAAGTTCTAACAAGACAGTAGCACGTTACCAAACGCCAATCTACTGGATCGAAACAATTCTATAACAAAATGTTAGGGATGAGGCTTCAGACCAAGCACCAACCCAGACTTCAGCTCAGGAAGTCACACAGAAGATCAGGCCCTTGAAAATCAGAGTGAAATTGTATCAGTCAAAAGAGTGATGCGCGTGAGGCGCGTCAGGCAGTTAACAGCCAGCGCGTGCATACACGCGTTCGTCCATTCCCGATGAAGATCGTGCCGTAGAGATTTATCGTCATAAATCTGTCCAAACAATTTCGGTTTTGTTTTCCGTTTTTCATCTCCTGTTTCTTTTTCATTTCCATTTTATTTTTCTTTAAGTGATCTTGTCTTGGGGACAAAGTTTTGCAGAATATATAAGGGGGAAACAGAAAGAAGGGAAGGAGAATATACTCAAAAATCAATAGAAGTCCTCTTTCTCTCTAATTTGGCCAGTTTCTATGGATTCTCTGTTTATTTTGATGCAATTATTTGTGGTTGTAATTGAGATTACAACAATTGGTATTCAGAGCAGCAACGATTCCTGGTGCTGCAAGACAAATTAAACACCATGGATTATGGAAACAAGAACAAACAGCAATTGGATGAACATGTGAGTCCGATGGAAGCTCAATTCTCAGACCACTTTGTTGCGTTGGATGATCAATTGGCGGAGCTGAAGCAAAGTGTTGATGAGTTACCTGTCTTGAAGTCATCTGTGGACCAGTTAAAGGAGGAATTTACAGCTATGAGGCAAGTCTTCACTGACTTACAAGGCATGATGCAACAATTGCTCTACGTCAGAGAGAATGATGGAGCTGAAGGGTCAAATTCCAAGCATAAAAGAAGCAATCGGAGTGGAGATAATAACCATAAGGAATACTTTCAATATACAAATGGTAATCTCTTTCCTAAGCTACCTAAAGTAGAGTTTCCGAAATTTTGTGGGGAAGATTCGTATGGTTGGGTACGTAAGGCAAAGAGATACGTTGAGTTTCATCCAATGGATGAAGCATATAAAGTCAATTTTGCATCTGTGCATTTTGAGGGACAAGCCGAACACTGGTTTGGCACATACATAAAAGCTAAAGGTAGAGTGCATTGGGGGGAATTTGTGAGGGATCTTAACTCCAGATTTGCTAAACTCTTCAAGGAAAGTGTTATTGGAGAGTTTCACAAACTTAGACAATTGGGAAGTGTGGAACTATATTACAATGAATTTGAAACCCTCAGATCAGTGTTGGTAAATGAAGGATGTAGATTTGATGAAGTTTATTATGTGCAAAGTTTTGTCAGTGGCCTAAGAGATGAAATCAGATTGGAAATTGAAAAGTTTGAGTTAAATGGTCTATCTAGAGCTATATACTTAGCCAGGAAGCAAGAAACAGCACTGAGTAGTAATTGGCACCAACCAAGGTCAAACCAAAGAAGTAACCAGCATACCTCATATACTACACCAGTAACCAACAAAACTTTTCCTTCCCAATTACCAGCCAAGCCTAAACCTAACTTTCTAA
The DNA here is from genome assembly GCA_033065855.1 of Escallonia rubra. Taxonomy (NCBI): domain Eukaryota; kingdom Viridiplantae; phylum Streptophyta; class Magnoliopsida; order Escalloniales; family Escalloniaceae; genus Escallonia; species Escallonia rubra. Next base: position 218,503 of record JAVXUO010001574.1, on the reverse strand, counting down.
CTCCTGCACAACCCACCAACCAATTACCAGCTCAAAATACAACCAAGGCACTACTACCCACTCCAAATAACTCACCCTACCACAAACTCAGCAGTGCATATTTTGATGACAGGAGGAAGAGGGTACAGTGCTATTGGTGTGAAGAAACATTTACACCTGCTCATAACTGTAAGCAAAAACAAGTGTCTATGTTGATAGTAGAGGAAGGAGATGAGGAAGATCCACCCCCTATCTATGATGAAGAAGTGCAAGGTACAGAAGAACAGCACCAAGCAAGCCCAATTACTGAAGAGCAAAATGACATGGTAATAACAATTAATACCATGACAGGTAACCAAAGTCAATCTACTTTCAAGTTGTGGGGCAAGACAAGGGGCAAAACCTTTTCCATATTTATTGATACTGGGTCCATCCATAATTTCATGGACCCAGCTATAGCAGCAAGGTTGGGGTGCATTGTCAGTTGTCACACCAACTCACCCAATGACAGTTATGGTGGCTGATGGGAACAGATTGTGCAGTGAATCTGTGTGTGATCAATTTAAGTGGAGTATGCAAGGGCATGAGTTCAAGGCAAATATGATGGTATTACCATTGGGGGGATGTGATTGTGTGCTGGGATTGCAGAGGCTGAAGAGCTTGGGACAGGTAAGATTTGATTTTCAAGACATGAGACTCTCTCAGTGAAAGGAAAGGAAATCACATTGTTTGGGGATGGTGAGCAAGCTAAAATTAAAATGATATCTGCCAAGTCCATGAATAAGGCACACAACCCAGGGGCCTTGTTGGGTCAAGTATACACCATCACCACAGTACCTCAACCAAATAACCAAGAGCCTAAGCTTGCTGCACTGTTACATCAGTTTACTGATGTTTTGAAGAAGCAAAGGGGTTACCCCCTACCAGACCCCAGGACCATCATATACCTCTAATTCCAAATGCTAAACCAGTCAATATAAGACCCTACAGGATACCTTACACACAGAAGACTGAAGTTGAAAGGATAGTGCATGAGTTACTTGAATCGGGGTTATAAAGCCTAGTACATCACCATTTGGCTCTCGTGTACTATTAGTTAAGAAAAAGGATGGGAGTCAAAGGATGTGTGTGGACTACAGGGAGCTAAATAAGCTCACTGTCAAGAATAGATTCCCAATCCCAGTGGTAGATGATCTCTTAGATGAGCTGCACGGTGCAAGGTTTTTTACCAAATTGGATCTTAGAAGTGGTTATCACCAAGTGAGGGTCCACCCTAGTGACATACACAAAACTGCATTTAACACCCACCTAGGCCACTACGAGTTTATGGTGATGCCCTTTGGGCTCACTAATGCACCAGCCACTTTTCAGTAAATCATGAACTCAGTCTTCTAACCTTATCTAAGGAAGTTTGTGTTGGTCTTTTTTGATGATATCTTGGTGTATAGCACTACCTATGAAGACCATTTGAACCACCTTACAACTGTGTTACATAAACTCAGATCACATCAGCTGTTTGTCAAAAAATCCAAGTGTACTTTTGCAGCTTCAGAGGTGGAGTACTTGGGGCATATTGTCAAAGGCCAAGGGGTATGTGCTGATCCTGCTAAGATATCAGCTATGGTGGAATGGCCAATACCTAGAACACTCAAACAGCTTAGAGGGTTCCTAGGCCTTGATGGCTATTACAGAAATTTCATATCACATTATGGGATCAAAAGTAAACCTTTGAGTAAATTGTTACAGAAGAATAGTTTTCATTGGACACTTGAAGCTACTCAGTCTTTTAGAAATTTAAAGGAGGCCATGACACATACACCCGTGCTTGCATTACCAAATTGGCAGTTGCCCTTCATTGTGGAAGTTGATGCCAGTGATCAGGGAATGGAGGCAGTGTTGATGCAACAAGGAAACCCATTAGCTTATGTTAGTAAGGCATTTGGGACCAAGGCTATGGCCTTATCCACCAATGAAAAGGAGTTGATGGCCCTAGTTCAAGCAATTATCCACTGGCATGCATATCTCAGCTGTAATCATTTCATCATTAAAACTGACCACGGTAGCTTGAAATACCTATTGGGACAAAGGGTGACTTCATTGCTGCAGCAGCAACGCCTATCTAAACTATTAGGGTTTGACTTTGAGATACAGTACAAGGCAGGGATCAACAATGGAGCAGTTGATGCCTTATCTAGGCTGCCTAATTCAAAAACACCTGAAAGTTCTTGCCTAGCAATATCTTCAGTCACTCCCCTATGGATCTATGAGATACAAGAAAGCTACAATGGGGATATATTCATGCAACAACAAATCCAACAACTGTTATTGGAGCCTTACGCCACATCAGAGTACACTTATGACCAAGGGACTCTGAAGTACAAGGGTAAATTATGTGAAGGGGATCAAGGTGATTTAAGACAACAGATATTACAAACTCTACACAGCTCAGGTATAGGAGGGCACTCAGCAAAAATGATACATACAAGAGAGTTTCATCATTTCTATATGCCAAATCTGCAACAATCTGTCAAGAGCTTTGTACAAGAATGTGAGGTTACCCTAGGTTACTACAACCATTAGCTATTCCAACAAAACTCTGGAGTAGCATTTCTATAGTTTATATAAGGGCTTCCAAAATCCTGTCACAAGGAAGTCATCATGGTGGTTGTGGATAGGCTAAGTAAAGTGTCACAATTTGTAGCATTGAACCATCCTTACACAGCACAAGAGGTGGCACAAGCTTTCTTTGAGCACAGTTTCAAGCTTCATGGATTACCAGAGAATATTGTAAGTGATAGAGGAAATATTTTCCTCAGTCACTTTTGGCAAAAACTTTTCAACCTCATAGGGACCAACCTGAATTTGAGCACATCTTATCATCCCCAAAAAGATGGGCATACAGAAAGGGTAAATCAATGTTTAGAAACCTACTTGAGGTGTTTTTGTGGTGACAGACCAAATACCTGAAGTAAGTGTTTGACCCTAGCAGAATACTGGTTCAATACTACCTATCATACTGCCCTGAAAATGACCCCATTCGAAGCCTGTATGGATATGCACCTAGAATCCTTAATTTAGGAAGTCCAGAAACTACTCATATTGCTGCAGTTGTTTCCTACATGGCTGAATGGCAGAAGGTATTGGACATCCTCAAAGACAACCTAGCTATGGCTCAAGCTAGGATGAAAGCTAATGCTGACAAGAAGAGAAGTGAGAGGACTTTTGCAGTGGGGGATAAGGTCTATTTAAGGCTTCAGCCTTACAGGCAGTCCAGCTTAGCTATAAGAAGAAACTTAAAGCTAGCTCCAAAATATTTTGGCCCTTACACTATTATAGCTAAGGTTGGAGTTGTTGCCTACAAGCTGGAGTTACCACATAACTCTCAAATACGTCGTCTTTCATGTTTCCTTATTAAAGCCTGCAATATGCCAACACACCACACTGACTCCAGTACTCCCTCCCATCAATGCAGATGGCCAAATTTTACTGAAGCCAGCTTTGAATCTTGATAGAAGGATGATAAAGAGGGGCAATCAACCAATTCCTCAGGTTCTAGTGGCTTGGACGAATTTGCCAGAGGCAGAAGCTACTTGGGAAGACTGGAGTGTAATGAAACACAAGTTTCCTTCCTTTGATCAGGGGGAGGAAGGGTGTTTTAAAGGAGGAGGGAATGTTAGGGTTGAGGCTTCAAACCAAGCACCAACCCAGACTTCAGCTCAGGAAGTCACACAGAAGACCAGGCCCTTGAAAATCAGAGTGAAATTGCATCGGAACTGGGAAGGGAGGAGGGAAGAGAAGGAACAGAGTAGAATGATTTAAAAAGAAGGAAAATAACATTAGTCAAAAGAGTGGTGCGCGTGAGGCGCGTCAGGCAGTTAACAGCCAGTGCATGCATACACGCGTTCGTCCATTCCGAAGAAGATCGTGCCGTTGAGATTTATCATCATAAATCTGTCCAAACAATTTCGGTTTTGTTTTCTGTTTTTCATTTCCTGTTTCTTTTTCATTTCCATTTTATTTTTCTTTAAGTGATCTTGTCTTGGGGACAAAGTTTTGCAGGATATATAAGGGGGAAACAGAAAGAAGGGAAGGAGAATATACTCAAAAATCAATATAAGTCCTTCTCTTTCTCTCTAATTTGGCCAGTTTTTATGGATTCTCTGTTTATTTTGATGCAATTATTTGTAGTTGTAATTGAGATTACAACACAAAAAGGGTTAAAAAAAGACTGTGGTGATCCTGCTTGGGGGGTTAAGCGGCTTAAGTGTGGCCCGCTTGTGATACAAGTTTCTGGACTTTGATATACCGCCTTCTATTCTTTAACAAATTAAGTATCAACGGACAAATAAATCTGAACAATAGGAACGAAATTACAACCTAAACCAATTCAAGCACTAACAAATTCAAGTATCAATGTTAAGATAAATGCTTTCTCAGATTTATTTTACTTCACCGAACAACTTAACCCTTTGGTTTCTCAGGCCAAAACCATTGCAACAGCGTAGACAAAAATCTAAGCAGTAGATATTAAAAAAAATCCCTAATTCGTAACAGAGCCACAAAGTAAGCCACCAAAAACATGAATTGAAACGGGAGAATAGACAAGAACCTCTTTCTTGTTATGTTCTTGGACGGCGAACCGGCCGATGCTTTCGACCTCGAGGCTGTTTTTGTGGCCTTCGCAGTCGCCGACTCCGCCTAACTGGGTTTTCATCATTATGTGATCGTCTTGCCCGCAGAGACCCAATCCGCAAACGGCAAAGAGCGACAGCGCAAAAATGAACAGTGAGGCAACGGAAAAGGGATTCAGCTTCATGGTAAAATCTCGATTTTTGTTCTGATATGGAATCTCGACTTTCGTTCCGATGTGTGCTTGTAGATAGAGCTTTTGCTTCGTGATCAAGGATTTTGAGTGTTAGTTGGGCAACGACTGATCCGGATTAGAAAATTGATGTGCGGTCGACCCTCTTATCTTATACTCCACTATATTGACTAGTCACCTCTTCTGCTATACAAGATTCAATTTTACCGTTTTCATTTCAGGATAATATAATAATAATATATTAAAACTCACCACAATTATTGAAATTAGACTCTTTACCTGAAAATGGCTTACTTCTAATAGGAGAGAACCACACGCGTGTTGACTAGCAACTCTTTTTTTAAAATGACGACATGGCCCCTTTCTTCACCTTCACCCCTTATTTACTTCAACGCTCGTCACCCCCAAAACGCCACCCACTTTTGTCGGCCCTTCTCCCATCACCCATCATTACACACACAAACACACACCAAGGTTCCCCCCCCCTTCTCCCCCCACACACAGAATGCACACACACGCACGCATGCACATAAACACACACCTGAACACCCCACCCATTTTATGTGTGTGTGTGTGTGTGTGCATGTGTACATGCAATGCGTGCGCATGTACGTGGAGGATGAGGATGAGGGTGGGGGTGCAACCCATCATGTGTGTGGGTGTGATTGCGTGCATGTATGGTTGGGCGCGTGTTTGTGTGTGTGTGTGTCTGCAGGGTGTATGTGGTAGTGAGTGATAGGGACGGGGGATGAAGGGCAACCCATCACCCACCATTATACACACAAACACATACCACAGAGGTCCCCCCCCCCCCTCTTACCACTCACCACCACACACATTATGCACACACGCGCACGCACGCACACTCAAACATGCATGCACATAAACACACACTTGAACACCCCACCCATTTTGTGTGTGTGTGTGTGTTTTTTTTTTTTTTTTTTTGCATGTGTAAGCGCAATACGTGCGCGTGTTCGTGTATGTGGGTAATGAGGATGAGGATACGAGTTGGGGAAGGGGTGGGGGTGCAACCCATCATGTGTGTTGGCGTGTGTCTGTCTACATGTGTGTGTGTGCGCGCACGCGTGTGTCTGTAGGGTGTATGTGGTAGCGAGTGATAAGGACGTGAGATAGAGGGCAACACATGGTGTATGGGGGGGAAGGGGGTGGTGGGTGGGTATTTGTGTATGCGTGTAGCATGTGTGAATTTATGTGGGTGTGTGTTGGTGGATGATGGGATGGGGGAAGGGGGAACCGTGGGGTGTAGGGGGGGTTATATGTATGTGCCGGCGCACGTGCGTGTGTTATGTGTGCATGCAGGGGATGTGTGTGGGGGTGGTGTGTGCTTGCATGGTGTGCGTCTGTGGATGGTGCAAGTGTGGGGATAATTAAGAGGGTGGAATTGAGAAAGGGATAATACCATTTACTCCCCTGAGCTATGTCCGTTATGTTATTTTGGTCCTAGGATTTTAAAATTCGTTAAATCAGTCCCTGTACTTTGTGCCGTCATCAATTTAGTCCCTCCCGTTAGCATTTCTGTTAAATAATGAAAAAATATGGGATAATACCATTTTAGTCCCTAAACTATCTCCGTTTTTTTATTTTGGTCCATGTATTTTAAAATTCGTTAAATCAATCCTTGTACTTTGCATCGTCATTAATTTAGTCCCTCCGTTAGTATTTCTGTTAAAACTCGGGGGTATTTTAGTCAAATAATGAAAAAAATATTTCATATATCTTCCATTTCTGCCGTCCCCCAACCCACACCACCACCCCCCCCCCAACCGCCTTTCCACCATTGCTACCACCACCATAAATCAACCATCACCACCAGCTGTTCGATCACCACCATTCTCCGCCACAAGAAGACATGTTCCTCAGCCCTGTCATTTACGCCCCACTCTGCCCCATTCTTCTTCCCCACATCTGCTGCGACCACCGTAAATCAACCATCACCGCTTCTGCCTTTTCTTTAGCAATTGGTGGAATGCATAAGCCCTCCATAGAGATGGGTGACCTTTCTGGGTTTCCTTTGCAGATTCTTGTTATTTTTCGTTACAGATCTGAGAATGGAAGGAATTGGGTGGGCTTCCTAGTTTCCTTTGCTGTAATTGGGGTGTTGGTGTTGAGAGGGAGGAGGAAGGGTATGTTAAATCAGGTAAGAGATGTTCCATGTGGTGAGTCATATGTAATTGTAGTGGAAGATGATTGATGGGTTTAGTTTTAAAGGGATGAAATTTGGAGTTCATGATTTTGGTGGTGGCTGCTAGGATGGAGAAGAGAGGGAGGAAAGGAAGATGGGGAAGGGAGAAGAGAGAGAAAGGTAAGGGGGAGAGGTTGAGGACTATAAGGTTAGGGCTTGACAGAAATATCCCTAAATTTATAACAGAAATGCTAACGGAGGGACTAAATTAATGACGATGCAAAGTATAGGGACTGATTTAACGAACTTTAAAATACAGGGACCAAAATAAAAAAGCGGGGATAATTCAGGTACTAAAATGGTATTATCCCATATTTTTTCATTATTTAACAGAAATGCTAACGGGAGGGACTAAATTGATGACGGCACAAAGTACAGGGACTGATTTAACGAATTTTAAAATGCAGGGACCAAAATAACAAAACGGGGATAGTTCAGGGGAGTAAAATGATATTATCCCATTGAGGAAGGAGGGTTGGAGGAAAGAGCATTAACTCGAAGAAAAGACGGGTATTTATGTCATTTCAATGAGTCCGTAATGGTTCCATCTAAGGAGCCTAATTTCATTAACTGCGGGAGGTTTTAGTACATCATTTTGAAGTGGAATGGTGTAGAATCACACATTGTGTGCATCAGAGAGGGTCATTAGATGTTTTCTCCCACATATTTATATACGTGTCGTCATCTTAGATAATTTTATTTGCATATTAATACATCAACAAAATAGATGATCGAATATGTTTTTAAGTTGCCTAGGTAAAGCTTGTGTTTGATTATGCATTAATTTTTCTTGTTCTTCGACTAAGGACAAGAAAAAACATACTTTGTACCGGTATTGAAGCTAACATTTCAACATAGATTTAATTGGTATGCGACTATCAGATTAATTGGCTTGATGACCAGGGAGAGGAAGAAAATTTAGTCTAAATCTTAACAGTAATAGTATCAAAGGTAGATGTTTGTTAACTTACGATATAACTTGTTTGATGTTACTAATTATCCGTAATATAATCAAATTAGTTTCACGGAACCTTATCTTATTATGAGAGAACATTAGCTTATTGAATGTAAATCATATGAGGGTTGATTTTTATGGAATATTTGGACAATATACTCCCCCAACCTCGCCTACCCAACCCCCCACCCTCATGCATGATGTGGGATTTAGCCCCCTAACTTAACTGCAAAAATGTGCATTGAATATTGTCTCACTAGCTGTGAATTTGGGTTGGACGGGATTGGTGCCTAGTGTCATTTTTTAGATGTTGACTTGCTAAAAACCAAATGCAGCCAACACTTGCATATACGTGGTTAATTATATTCAACACCACTAAATCTTGCTATCATTACAGACAACTACATATAGTTAGAGAAATTTCATCACTGCCATGTCAAACCTTTTCAGCTTATAGAGTAACTGATAGTGTGAGTTTACGTTAATACCAATGTTGTATCATTTCATCAATGTAACTGAAGGGAAAAAAAACCACTTGTCATGTGGGTCCTCTGTCATTTCATATTTCCTAAGATGCACCCATCATCGTTTGACGCAACAACCACCGCGTCCACTAACATCACTACCACCAACCATCGACGTTAAACCTATCCCACCATCATATCATCTTTTGGAAATTAACGAAGAAATGGAAGCTTTATTGGTACAATTCAATGCTTTCTTTTTTGTTCAATTTAGGGCCGACGTCCGTATGCACAACTAGTGAAGACGAATACATCTGAGATTATGTTAAAAAGTAAGTTTTATGTTGTGGACGTGACGGATATGTGCAGATCTGCATACTAGAGGTGTTTCTATTAGCGGCAAGGAGGAACTTGTGGTGGTGGTGGTGGTTAGGCTTTGTTTGTTTGTGAAGTTCTTTTTCTATCTTTTGCCAAAAATGGACATGGTTTTGTACATGTGTGAGCTTCTGATGATGGAACCATGGTTCCATATCTTGGAAATGAAGAAGACGAAAAGATGTTGATCCAAATCGTGTATTGTAGCTAGGGTTACAATAGATGTGTTGTAACCCTATTTACAACCGTCAGATCAAATTTGAGGGTCCAGATTGTGCCATGTGAGCAACCCCAAAAAAACACATCCAAACTCTACACTCCAAAGTTAACGACCATCCAAACAATCTTCTCTTCTCTTCTCTTCTCTCTCTCTCTCTCTCTCTCTCACACACACACACACACACACTCTAATTCCACATATGAAATCAGCTCATTTATAGGAATCAATCTGCCTCGTTCGTCCCTGTGGATGCTCGTAGCCTCGATAGTTGGCTGAGGGATGATGGTGGGTTATTCAATTCTCATTGATGCTTGTAATCGAGTTATGGAAAATATAGTGGTGGTTGTGTAGATCTGTGGCTGACGTGAAGATAGGCAGCTGGGTAAGGGTGAAAGGCGGTGGGTTCGGTAATTATGTGATGGTGTGTAGACTTAGGGTGCTGCTGGTGGGCCTGAGGTACGATGGTGATGGTGGTGGCGTGTAGCTCGGTGGCTGGGACAGTGGTTGGGACATGGGACCGTGGGCGTGAGAAGGGAGACGGGATACACAGTGTTGTCCGAATATGTCATTACCGAAAGATGGAGGGTCACTGCCGGCATATAGATTGTAGAAATAGAAGAGACGGAAGTTGGAGGTTGTCGCCGGAAGGTCAAGACTCCTCTATGCCAAGAATTGGGAAATGGAACAGAGGAGACGTCCATCTCTCCTTCGAAATGCATCGTTGGACTCTCGCTAAAGGCTCTGTCAGGCCTTACTGGCTAAAACCAATATAAACAACAGCAGAAACATAACTACAATCCCATGTAAAATGTGCTTCCGATTTCATTACCATCCTTCATATAATAACACTTAGGATAGAACTCAAGTCATCTAATGAAGTCTTCAGAGCTCCGCTCTAGATTCAAATCCCACGTTCGTTATCGTCACCTTACTTTTAGGCCTGAAATGATAAGTAAAGAGTGAGTTTCCACGTGCTCAGTAAGTAACCAATGACCTAACTAGCTGAACTATAGCATGTCAGGAAATAACTCAATTTACAAAGTAGCAACTTTACTGAGAGATAATACGTTGAAGTAGTAAAGGAAAATTTATTCCATAAAGCATAATAAGTACAAGGAAAAAAGTTTTGAGGGGATAAAATTATTTAGCATGAAAAATATCTGCATAAGAAATTTCCAGCCAATACCAACTCAAACGGTATACTGCGGTCAACGTACATAGCCCCACTGACTTGCGCCCAGAATCCCACCTCGGTATAAACATCATTGTGGAAGTAGGGGTGACCACTGACAATTGTAACGCGGATTACGTCAACGTATATAGCCCGGTTGACAATGACCCGAAATCTGACTTTCCCGTTAAATATGGGGCGCAATAATCGAGTAAGTAAAGACCGTCTATTTCGTTCATCGTAAACCAAGTCTTTGACTCTTATGGTCGAACAACCAGTCATACTTCAACTAAGCATCTCAGATAAAAATTCCATATTTATCCCTACCAAAATTATCGATTACACTTCGGTCTGATTTTACCAAAAAATAAGTGTCGCTAAAAGTAGTTCATATTTGTTGCCGAGGAAAGATGGTTCGCATGCCACGTGAGGTGCCACAAAGGATGCAGTCTGCGTTGGCTTCCAAGTAGGCAAAGTGGGAGACAGCAAGGATGGAGCAAGGGCTGAGAGCAAGGCTCCCCAGACAGATCGCGAGGGCTGGCAGCGCCGCGCAGGCAAGGTGACGACGAACAGGGCCAGCGGTTGACAGTCCGTGTCAAGGGTGCAGCGTCAAGAGTCCGATGTCAGGGATCCAAATGTCTTTCTCTCACTAGAAAGCCAGAGAGAATGAGCTTTAGAGAGAGAAAGTGAAATGTTGAAATGAGAGAGAAGTCCTTGAATAAGCTCCAAAGTCCACTATATATAGGCACAGCTATGCGCGTGTCATCAGCCGACACGTGTCGTCCTCTGGGAGTGACACGTCGCCGTAGGGGGGTCTCGCAGTCTTGATTATCCGTCGGATTGCCGGTCCCCGAGTTCGTGCCGCCCTGCCCTTACAGCGTCCCTCTGCCTGTCTGAGGAGACTGACCACACTGCGGTAGCATGGTCAGAGTAGCCCGTTGCCCCAGCCTCCAGTCCAAGCCCTTGCTGAATCCCACGAGATGCGTCAAGAGACGCGCCGAGATCCTGGCAGCGGTGAGGGTTGCCCCTGCAGCCAACTGCTAGGCGTGCTGGCCACGATGCCCTCCGAGGACCTGCTCCCGTCCCGGAGTGACTCGCGGTTCATCGCCCTGGCGGCGTCGATGATCAACGGTGATATGAGCGCGCATGCTATGCTTAGGGTCCGTGGCGAGGGGTCCTCGTGCCGGAGCACTACGAGCGGAGCCCCCCGTGAGTCCGTCGGGTGATTGTGCCGGCGATGGCCTTAGGGTTGTAAGCCCATCCTTGTTGCGAAGGCCGGAGCCTCCGGTTGATTGTGCCCGCGAGGGCCGGAGCCCGTTGGTTGATTATGCTGGCGAGGGCCGGAGCCCCCGGTTGAGTGTGCCCGCGATGGCCGGAGCCCGTCGGTTGATTGTGCTGGCGAGGGCCGGAGCCTCCGGTTGATTGTGCTGGCGAGGGCCGGAGCCCGTCGGTTGATTGTGCTGGCGAGGGCCGGAGCCCCCGGTTGAGTGTTCCCGCGGTGGCCGGAGCCCGTCGGTTGATAGTGCTGGCGAGGGCCGGAGCCCCCGGTTGATTGTGCCTGCGAGGGCCGGAGCCCGTCGGTTGATTGTGCTGGCGAGGGCCGGAGCCCCCGGTTGATTGTGCCTGCGAGGGCCGGAGCCCGTCGGTTGATTGTGCTGGCGAGGGCCGGAGCCCCCGGTTGAGTGTTCCCGCGGTGGCCGGAGCCCGTCGGTTGATAGTGCTGGCGAGGGCCGGAGCCCCCGGTTGATTGTGCCTGCGAGGGCCGGAGCCCGTCGGTTTGATTGAGCCGGCGAGGGCTTCATGGTTGCGAGCCCGTCCCGCCGCGAGGGCCGGAGCCCTGTCAGTTTGATTGAGCCGGCGAGGGGTTCATGGTTGCGAGCCCGTCCCGCCGCGAGGGCCGGAGCCCCGTCAGTTTGATTGAGCCGGCGAGGGGTTCATGGTTGCGAGCCCGTCCCGCCGCGAGGGCCGGAGCCCCGTCAGTTTGATTGAGCCGGCGAGGGGTTCATGGTTGCGAACCCGTCCCGCCGCGAGTTTGATTGAGCCGGCGAGGGCTTCAAGGTTGCGAGCCCGTCCCGCCGCGAAGGCCGGAGCCCAGTCACTTTGATTGAGCCTGCGACAGAGCGTCGCGCTACTGAAGATAACGTCTGAGTGTTGTTGGAGCGCGAAGTCAGTGCCACTCGTCAAGTTCCCCCCTTCGCAGGGAAATGGAGGCCGACCCCCTTGGGGTGGCCGACCCCTTTGGGTGGCCGACCCCCTTGGGGTGGCCGACCCCTTGGGTGGCCGACCCCCTCCTTAGGGGGGTGGCCGACCCCCTTACAAAGTGGGTGGCCGACCCCCTTCTTAGGGGGTGGCCGACCCCCTTCTTAGGGGGGTGGCCGACCCCCTTACAAAGTGGGTGGCCGACCCCCTTCTTAGGGGGATGGCCGACCCCTCGGGGGGGAAATGCACTTTCGATCGCCGTTTGAATGCCTAAGGCGCGGAGCACTTTGACCGAGCAATCTTGTTGAGCGATGTTGACCGCCAAATGGGTGACGTGTCGTGCCACTAGGATCTCTTAGCGGGCCCCGGGGTGCGGTCCAGAATAGGTTATGAACATAAGCCCCCTGCGTGCGGGGTGCGCGGAGGGGCAACCCGAGCGGGCGCCGTACGCAGAAACGATGTTGGATGCACTCGGCATGGTCGTCGCTTAGTGCTTAAAGCCCGCTGCGAGGGCCGGAGCCCCCGGTTGATTGTGTCGGCTATGGCTATAAGGTTGTGAGCCGATCCCGAATGCGAGGGCCGGAGCCCCGTCGCTTTAATTGAGACGGCGATGGCTATAAGGTTGTGAGCCCATCCCAGATGCGAGGGCCGGAGCCCCGTCGCTTTGATTGAGACGGCGATGGCTATAAGGTTGTGAGCCCATCCCAGATGCGAGGGTCGGAGCCCCGTCGCTTTGATTGAGACGGCGATGGCTATAAGGTTGTGAGCCCATCCCGGACGCGAGGGCCGGAGCCCCGTCGCTTTGATTGAGACGGCGATGGCTATAAGGTTGTGAGCCCATCCCGGTGCGAGGGCCGGAGCCCCGTCGCTTTGATTGAGACGGCGATGGCTATAAGGTTGTGAGCCCATCCCGGATGCGAGGGCCGGAGCCCCGTCGCTTTGATTGAGACGGCGATGGCTATAAGGTTGTGAGCCCATCCCGGATGCGAGGGCCGGAGCCCCGTCGCTTTGATTGAGACGGCGATGGCTATAAGGTTGTGAGCCCATCCCGGATGCGAGGGCCGGAGCCCCGTCGCTTGATTGAGCAGGTGAGGGCCGGAGCCCCCGGTTGATTGTGCCGGCGAGGGCTTTAAGGTTGTGAGCCCGTCCCGCCGCGAGGAGTCCTTGTGCCAGAGCACTCGGAGCGCGTCAAGGTAGCATCCCGGAGGAGCTGTCTACCCGACTGGCCGAGGTAGCATCCCGGAGGAGCCGTCTACCTGGCGGAAGGGGAGTTGAAAATATGTGTCCCGGAGGAGTCGTCTATTCCCGCGGGATGTTGCACACTCTGGAGAGTGGGTTGAAGCAGGTTCCACGACCAAGGCAAGGTGCGCATGGGGTGGTGAATGAGTGCGGTGCCCGGTGGGCATGTAACATGATTGTGGCGCACGGGTGCGGCGACTACTGTCGCGAGACAATACCTAGTGCTGAGGCACATATCACGAGAACGGTGCATGAGAGCGGCGACGAGTGTCGCGAGACGATACTTGGTGCCGGGGGCACATATGATGAGAATGGTGCATGAGAGCGGCGACGAGTGTCGCGGGACCATACTTGGTGCCGGGGGCATTTATCACGAGAATGGTGCATGAGAGCGGCGACGAGTGTCGCGGGATGATACTTGGTGCCTGGGGCACATAGTGCGGCAGAGAGCCAGTGGGATGGATGTATCAGTGGCGCGGCGCATGGGCATGACGACGTGTGAGAGTGCGGTGCGCGGGCGCCGACGACGAAGGTCGCGGAGATGACGCAAGGGCGACGAGAGTCGCGGAGGTGTTATACAGACGCGGGCGACGAAGGTCGCGGAGATGGTGCGCTGGCGACGAGAGTCGCGGAGCTGGTGCGTGGGCGTGGCGACAAGAGTCGCGGAGATGGTGCGTGGGCGTGGCGACGAAGGTCGCAGAGACGAGAGTCGCGGAGCTGGCGCGCGGATGCGGGCGACGAAGGTCGCGGAGATGGTGTGTTGGCGACGAATGTCGCGGAGATGGCGCGCGGGCGACGAGAGTCGCAGAGATGGCGAGCGAACGCGGGCGACGAAGGTCGCGAAGAGAGAGCGCATGGGCGCTGGCGATGAGGGTCGCGAAGACGGCGCCCGGGCGACGGGCGACGAAGGTCGCAAAGACGTTGCCCGGGCGATAGGCGACGAGCGTCGCGATGCTGTTTGGCCGTCACTGGTGATGTGGCTTGTGAAGATGGTGGTGTTGGTGCGATGGGTAAGTGTTGAAGAGAGTTGCCGAGGGGATGGCCTTGAGTGAGGGTGGCCGAAGGTGGGTGAGCAGGCCGAAGGCCAAAGGTGGTGGGCCGAAGGGTGGTCGGCGAGGTGGAGATGGCCGAAGTTGAAGGTGGGTCGGCCATGGGGTCGGCGGGGTAGTGGGGGTCGGCGGCGCAGCGCCTTCGGCCGCGCGACGGCGGGCTTACGGGTCGGGGAAGAGCGAGAGAGAGAGAGAGAGGCCGAGGGTGGGTTCGGCCAGGGGGGTCGGCCAGGGGTGTGGGGTCGGCCAGGGGGGTCGGGGTGGGTGAGAGGTCGGCCAGGGAGTGGAGGTCGGGGGAGGCCGAAGCAAGAATGGCGAAGGGGAAGAGGGGTGCTGTCGCGGCGCGAAGGGGTCGGCGGGGCTGCCGCGCGCTTACGCGGGCGTATGGGGTCGGGGTGAGGAGAGGGAGAGCTGCGGGGGAGGGGGGTCGGGCTAGCATGGGGGTCGGCGGAGGTGGGTCGGCGTGGTGGGGAGCTCGGCGCAGTAGGCTCGGCGAAGGGAGGCTCGCGGGAGAGAGGCCGAAGTGATGAAGGAAGGAGGAAGAGGCCGACGCGCGGGCATGGCTACCGCGGGGAGGTCGGCCGGAGGGAGGGAGTTGGTCGGCGATGATGGAGGTCGCCGGGGGAGGGACGACGCCGGCTATGGTCGGCCGGCCGAAGGTGAAGGCCGAGATGGTGGTGGCGGCGCATGAGGGGCTGCGGCGCAGGAGAAAAGAGAAAGAGATGGAGAATAGGGTTAGAAAATTTAGGGTTTCCAGGGAAACGGGTCCGGAGTATGGTTCGGTTCGGGTGACGGGTTGACCCGTTTAAGCAGAAGGAAGAGAGGAAACGGGTCGGGGCAGGCGCGGGTCGGGGCCCTCGCGGGTAGGGTTCTGCCCCTTCTGGGCTTCTCTTTGTTGTTTGAGTTAGCAAATGGAAATGAAGTGCGAATTTTTTTTATTTTTATTTTTTTTTTTTTTTGCTGGAGCCTATAAAAGGAGCATGAGAGGAGATGACATTTGTATGAAGAATAAGCTTGAAGTGAAAAGGAGAGAAAGAGGGAGGTTGGGGATTGATGAAAATTTTTGTGGAAAAAATTTCTAAGTGTTGGATAGAGCACCAAAGGGTGAAATTTTTTATAAGTGTACAATGAGGATGAGAGGGTGATGTCTCGACCACGAGCATGCAGGGTGCGAGAGAGGTGCGAAAAAAATCTAAGTGTTGAGAAAAAAAAAAATTTCAAGTGTTGAGGATTTTGCTAAGTGTTGAGCTGGGGCAAGGGTGCCGAGGGAAGTCGCAAGGGGTGATGACCCGTCCGCGAAAAATGAAGAAATTTTTCTAAGTCTGGAAAAGTGAAGAGGGAGCCGAGTGAAGTCGCGGGGGTGGTGACCCGTCCGCGAAAAACGGAGAAATTTTTCTAACTCTGGAAAAGTGAAGAGGGAGCGGAGTGAAGTCGCGGGGGTGGTGACCCGTCTGCGAAAAACGGAGAAATTTTTCTAAGTCTGGAGAAGTGAAGAGGGTGTTGAGTGAAGTCGCGGGGGTGGTGACCCGACCGCGAAAAACGAAGAAATTTTTCTAAGTCTGGAAAAGTGAAGAGGGAGCCGAGTGAAGCCGCGGGGGTGATGACCCGACCGCGAAAATTGAAGAAATTTTTCTAAGTCTGGAAAAGTGAAGGGAGCGGAGTGAAGTCGCGGGGGTGGTGACCCGACCGCGAAAATTGAAGAAATTTTTCTAAGTCTGGAAAAGTGAAGGGAGCGGAGTGAAGTCGCGGGGTGGTGACCCGGCCGCGAAAAACGAAGAAATTTTTCTAAGTCTGGAAAAGTGAGAGGAAAAGGGCATGAGGAGGCGATGTGACCGCGATCACGACCACGACCACGAGGGGTTGAGATGAGAGGGAGGGGGGACTTAGGACGGCGGGCAGGTATGGACGACCGACTAAGTCACAGAGGCGATAGCTAGCGTGGCTCGAGCCACCCCGCGCACCACGTACCAAGTTGCTGCAATGTGAGGCAGAAAGGGTTAGGGAGTGGTGAAGCCCCCAAGGGACTGGGTGATGGCATCAAAGGTGGTGCTAGAAGACTTGTGCAAGAGCAATATAGCATGAAAATTCTCTAAGTATGGGAAATGCAACTTCATTGATAACAAAAGTAGGCGATATGCGGGGGTACATGGGGATTGAGTACATAAAAAGTGGTGAAATGACGGAAAAAAATACAAGTGTAGAAAATGCACTTAGGGCAGGATAGGACTTGGGTGGTTGGTTCACATGTTCCGGACTTAGAGCTTGAGTTCGCCACATGCAATCTTGTCTGCGAAGACGAACTTGAGGCCCCTACACCACTTGAGACCGTGACCGACCTTCCGGTGATATGGGCAGTAGTCGGGACGGGCTAAGTCTTCCGGGGTAGGTTCATTGTCGACATTGGGCAGGGTTATGGCATTGTCGTCGATCCATGTCTCGAGGAGATCACTGACAGTCTTCAAGTCACACGGGTATTCTGGGGCAGGTGTCGGCTGCCCTCTCTTGTCAGGGCGTTCATCCCTTCTTTGGGACTGACGCTTGCGGTTGGTGTCGTCGTTACTGGTTGCTGCTATTGTCACGGCCGAGACGAACTGAGTTTGGGGCTTCGGGGTCTTTGACGGACCGACTGAGTCATATGTGCGTCGTGCGGCTTCTTTGAGATGTCCCCAAGACCGAAGTTGGAGGTTTTCGAGGTAGACCCTGTAGGTGTCTTTCATGTTCTTGATACAAATGGGGACAAGGGTCTCATCTTTACTGAAGTCAGTGCACTCCAAGCACTTGTGATGAAATCGCGTAACATAGGCATTGAGGTCCTCCCCGTGGTTTTGACGGATTCCGGCAATGTCAACGATGGTCACACGTTCCGTCTCATAGTGAAACTTGTCATGGAAGAGCTGAACCATGTCAGACCAGGAGTGGATAGTGCCGTCAGGGATCTTGTGGTACCAAGAGTAGGCAAGGCCAGTCAAGGACTTGTGAAATTCCCGAAGCTTCAAAGTGTCGCCCGGGCCATATTGTTCTAATGAGCCGACGAATCTTGTTAAGTGCTCACGGGCGTTGCCCTCGCGTCCGTTAAAGAGCGCAAAGGCGGGTTGCTTGTATTTGAGTGGGTATGGTGTGATGGCTATGTCGTTGGCATATGGTGCATGGCCTGTCAGTTGGGCCGATGAGTCGAGTGCAGAATTCTGTGACAGTCGGTGGAGGAGTGCGTCGAAGTCTGACTTGGAGACATAGTAGGACGATGGTTCTTCATGGCCAACAAAGGGTTGGTGGCTGGCTAGGGCACCGCGAGCCCCCGAGCCCCCTGACGGGGTAACTTGATGAGCAGGAACAACTGAAGGGTGATATACGGCAGGTGCTGATAATGGCAAGTGTATGGTGGTATGGTTGGGTGGGCGAGACATATCCACCAGTTGATCGATTGTTTGATGTTGCTCCGTTGGGTAGGGGTTAGGTTCCATCTCAATGGATTCGTGGGTTTTGGAAGAGCTTCTGGCTGGCACATGTTGAGGTGCAACAACAGGGAGGACTTGTTGCAATACTGGTCCGAGGTCTGCTTGCGGTCTGTGTGACGGCATCACGGGATGCGGTGTATCAGCTATAGGTGGTGAAGATGCCGCGAGTCCTATCGCCAAGGGTCTGGATGATCGAGGCGGCGGTGGTCGCGACACTGTGGCCTGAGCGGCGTCAGGAGCCAACCCAGGTCCTGAAGGTCGGATTGGTGCACTGGGTTGTTGCGAGGCCAACGCCTGTATAGATCTTTGCATTTCCATAATGGCGGCGATGAGAGTGGTCTGCGAGTCTTGTAGGCTGGCTATGGTGGGAGTGAACTGCTGGATGGCCGCATCGACTGCAACTTGCACATCAGGTGTGGGAAGATCTTGGAGGCGTGTATCGCTAGTCCCCTCTTGGTCGTCAAGGCGACGCTCCTCTCGGATAGTGGGGTTGAGGCCTTGGCTGGTTGACCTGGTAGCTCTCCCTTGTACGGGCATGGTCGCTCGGGTGAGGCAGACTGCAACACGATGTTCACCTCCCCAGCGGAGTCGCCAAATGTTGCCGAGGAAAGATGGTTCGCATGCCACGTGAGGTGCCACAAAGGATGCAGTCTGCGTTGGCTTCCAAGTAGGCAAAGTGGGAGACAGCAAGGATGGAGCAAGGGCTGAGAGCAAGGCTCCCCAGACAGATCGCGAGGGCTGGCAGCACCGCGCAGGCAGGGTGACGACGAACAGGGCCAGCGGTTGACAGTCCGTGTCAAGGGTGCAGCGTCAAGAGTCCGATGTCAGGGATCCAAATGTCTTTCTCTCACTAGAAAGCCAGAGAGAATGAGCTTTAGAGAGAGAAAGTGAAATGTTGAAATGAGAGAGAAGTCCTTGAATAAGCTCCAAAGTCCACTATATATAGGCACAGCTATGCGCGTGTCATCAGCCGACACGTGTCGTCCTCTGGGAGTGACACGTCGCCGTAGGGGGGTCTCGCAGTCTTGATTATCCGTCGGATTGCCGGTCCCCGAGTTCGTGCCGCCCTGCCCTTACAGCGTCCCTCTGCCTGTCTGAGGAGACTGACCACACTGCGGTAGCATGGTCAGAGTAGCCCGTTGCCCCAGCCTCCAGTCCAAGCCCTTGCTGAATCCCACGAGATGCGTCAAGAGACGCGCCGAGATCCTGGCAGTGGTGAGGGTTGCCCCTGCAGCCAACTGCTAGGCGTGCTGGCCACGATGCCCTCCGAGGACCTGCTCCCGTCCCGGAGTGACTCGCGGTTCATCGCCCTGGCGGCGTCGATGATCAACGGTGATATGAGCGCGCATGCTATGCTTAGGGTCCGTGGCGAGGGGTCCTCGTGCCGGAGCACTACGAGCGGAGCCCCCTGTGAGTCCGTCGGGTGATTGTGCCGGCGATGGCCTTAGGGTTGTAAGCCCATCCTTGTTGCGAAGGCCGGAGCCTCCGGTTGATTGTGCCCGCGAGGGCCGGAGCCCGTTGGTTGATTATGCTGGCGAGGGCCGGAGCCCCCGGTTGAGTGTGCCCGCGATGGCCGGAGCCCGTCGGTTGATTGTGCTGGCGAGGGCCGGAGCCTCCGGTTGATTGTGCCCGCGAGGGCCGGAGCCCGTCGGTTGATTGTGCTGGCGAGGGCCGGAGCCCCCGGTTGAGTGTTCCCGCGGTGGCCGGAGCCCGTCGGTTGATTGTGCTGGCGAGGGCCGAAGCCCCCGGTTGAGTGTTCCCGCGGTGGCCGGAGCCCGTCGGTTGATAGTGCTGGCGAGGGCCGGAGCCCCCGGTTGATTGTGCCTGCGAGGGCCGGAGCCCGTCGGTTGATTGTGCTGGCGAGGGCCGGAGCCCCCGGTTGATTGTGCCTGCGAGGGCCGGAGCCCGTCGGTTGATTGTGCTGGCGAGGGCCGGAGCCCCCGGTTGAGTGTTCCCGCGGTGGCCGGAGCCCGTCGGTTGATAGTGCTGGCGAGGGCCGGAGCCCCCGGTTGATTGTGCCTGCGAGGGCCGGAGCCCGTCGGTTTGATTGAGCCGGCGAGGGCTTCATGGTTGCGAGCCCGTCCCGCCGCGAGGGCCGGAGCCCCGTCAGTTTGATTGAGCCGGCGAGGGGTTCATGGTTGCGAGCCCGTCCCGCCGCGAGGGCCGGAGCCCCGTCAGTTTGATTGAGCCGGCGAGGGGTTCATGGTTGCGAACCCGTCCCGCCGCGAGTTTGATTGAGCCGGCGAGGGCTTCAAGGTTGCGAGCCCGTCCCGCCGCGAAGGCCGGAGCCCAGTCACTTTGATTGAGCCTGCGACAGAGCGTCGCGCTACTGAAGATAACGTCTGAGTGTTGTTGGAGCGCGAAGTCAGTGCCACTCGTCAAGTTCCCCCCTTCGCAGGGAAATGGAGGCCGACCCCCTTGGGGTGGCCGACCCCTTGGGTGGCCGACCCCCTTGGGGTGGCCGACCCCTTGGGTGGCCGACCCCCTCCTTAGGGGGGTGGCCGACCCCCTTACAAAGTGGGTGGCCGACCCCCTTCTTAGGGGGGTGGCCGACCCCCTTCTAAGGGGGGGGGCCGACCCCCTGACAAATTGGGTTGCCTACCCCCTTGTTAGGGGGATGGCCAACCCCTCGGGGGGGAAATGCACTTTCGATCGCCGTTTGAATGCCTAAGGCGCGGAGCACTTTGACCGAGCAATCTTGTTGAGCGATGTTGACCGCCAAATGGGTGACGTGTCGTGCCACTAGGATCTCTTAGCGGGCCCCGGGGTGCGGTCCAGAATAGGTTATGAACAATATTTTTGTAAACAGGTCTTTCTTCCTAGAAAATAGATACACGTCTAAGTAGTTCATTTCAAGTAAGCAGTGCTTTATTTAGGAATTAGATAAATATATATGTAGCATAAGAAAATACTAGATGAATCAAAGGTCACTTACATTACTGCTACGCCTTTTCTTGACTTCAAAATTCGGGGCAACGATCACGCTACTACATCTGACTAGCTTATCCATAACCGAAATCATCATCGATCAAGACAAATATTCCTGCTGGACATCTCCTCAAAAACTCGAACACTGCATCTAACTCTCCAGCCTTTACACATCCGTCCAATGTTGTATTCCAACTCACCATGTCTTATAGAATCATCAGTTTCCAGTGACTCCGACTTCATCATGAGTTATGTGATTTGCCACATTTCTCATCATTGTTTATAGTTGCATCAGCGTAACTGTTGCAATCAATGATTTCAAGGATTATATTTTTCCAGATGTGAACTAGCAGCACAAACCATAGGAACCTTGCATGCAACTACTACCTTTTTCTCGATAGGGAACTCTTCCTTGAAAGCATCTTTCTTACTAGACAAAATAAAAATGGAGATATTTCTTCCATATCCGTTTGTGATTTTAAAAATTCCACTAAGGTCAACACATCCATAATTGCACACATAAACACATACCTAACAACCTTATACGTACATGCAGTGTTTATGCAAGCAGTTTTTTACGGCTGTTGCTATAGTGCGCTTCTATAAAGCATTTTTCTTGTAGTGATATAAACACACAAACACACGCAAACAAACACAGTGCATACACACATGTTGCTCACACCTACAATTGCACACATAGACACGTACTACACAACCACTCAGCACACATCAACGTGCACACACCATACAGTTATGCATATACCACTCAATTCAGCACATCCTAGCCACGGAAGCACGTCGTAAAACCACCACTCCACACGGCACATCCTAGCCATGGAAGCACGTCGTAAAACCACCACTCCACACAGCACATCCTAGCCATGGAAGCACGTCGTAAAACCACCACTCCACATCGTCACCAATAACACAACTACACCACCAAAATCCATTTAACGAAAAACCTTCAGCCCCTAACTCATCGAATCAATAAAATTGGGTGCTACTGTGGCTACCACCACCACAGCTCCACCTTAGTTATACCCTCGATCACCAATTACTACCCACCTGTCACTGCACCACAAACCAACCCGTACAAGGTCACCACAGTTACGGGGAGGTGAGAGGATTGCAGCGACAGATTGGAAGTGGGTCCTGGTGGCAACAGGGGGATGAGAGAGAAGGTACAGGCAATGAGAGAAAGTGCCTAATGGTGGCGATGGTCGCCGAGTGTCATCGTAATACCCCAAAATTTAGGTGAAATTAAGATTTTTTTTCGGGATTTGTGGAGTTTAATATTTATTTATTTGAGCTAAGGGTATAACTTTGACATTCTAGTAATTTGCTTGATAGGCTTATGTATGTGTGTGTGTGTGGTCGCGATCCACTGCATGCAGGCAATTTAATTTACTTGCCAACGCGATCTGGCCTCTATCAGTGATTTATGTATGGTCCAGATTAAATCTTTTCCCTCAATAGTGCTAGAAAACCCTAATATACTTTAACGTATTTGCAATCTAATCCCAAAACTTTAGAAAAAATATAATTTTATGTACCCTAATATAACATACAATATAAAATCGCAAGGTTATTTTAGGATATAACATTACTTACGGAGACGTTGTTCTTGGTTCTTGAATGAATCCATGCCATGCTTCTCCTGTTGCTTTTCGATAACCAAGCTTTTCACCAAGTGGATACATAGCTCGGCGCCTTACGTTCCTCAGAATTGGCTAATGGCTATTATCAAACACTCTCAAACTTTCAGGATATTTGTTTAAAAAGTGCAGTAGAAAAACGTCGTACTAAGACCAATACTTATATTATTTATACTAGAAATGGAATATTACATAGAAGCAATAGAAATGAATGATTCCTTCTATTGTTACACACACTAATTCTTAGCACACTTCACATTCTTAGCACATTTCACACTCTCAAACTTCCTCTTCCCTCTAGCTCTTACTTCGACCCTTTTTTTATAATGAAAGGGTCGGGCACATAGAATTCTTTTATAGTAAAAATCCTCTATCATTTTTTATAGGGTCATCTTTTTCTTTTATTATGGCAGACATCTTTATTATGTTCCCCACTTGACTTTGTTATTTTTCGTTGGCACTTATGTCCATTCCAATCATACTTATCATGCAGTCCCGAACCTTCTTAAACAACTCAAAAGTTTGGCTAGGCAGTTCAGGTTCTTCTTGTTATTGGTTCTTGAACTATTCATAGAGTTTGATTACCTGATCTTGACCCTATTTTGAGGGCTCTATGAATGCCTTACACCCTTTTAAGATCACTATCCTCCGTCCATCATAGAAACATGGTTCTTGGGGATCGGCT
This sequence comes from Escallonia rubra, assembly GCA_033065855.1. Classification (NCBI taxonomy): domain Eukaryota; kingdom Viridiplantae; phylum Streptophyta; class Magnoliopsida; order Escalloniales; family Escalloniaceae; genus Escallonia; species Escallonia rubra. The sequence goes on along the minus strand of JAVXUO010001574.1, from coordinate 195,101 downwards.
ACTATTTTTCCAATGCTTGCATAGACAAAAATGATTCTTGGAATAAAAGTGGAGTATTTTTCAATCTGAATGATAACACCGTCCATTCATAGTGCCCTTGTGGTGCGCTAAAGGCAGTTTGTGGAATTGCTAATTCTTTCATTTTGATTTGACAATATCCGTTTTTAAATCAAACTTTGAGAAAAAGTTGGCTAGTTGGATTTTGTTTATTAGCATATCCTTGTTTGGAATTTTATAGCCATCTTTGACTGTTCATGCGTTTAAAGATCTAAAGTCTATGACTAATCTGGCTTTTCCTCTAACCTTTTCTGCATAATTTTTTTACCATGAAAGCAAGACTTGAATGAGGACTCGCAATGAGGACTCTCGATGAGTCTTATTAACCCTTATTTTAGTATTTTAAGAATTTTTCGTTCAATTCCTGGACCATCTCAAGACTGTGTTGCATCCGTTTTATGTTAACCATGTAATCTTTATCCTTGAGGGTCAATGTCGCCCAAGGTCTATCCTTTTTTCATAATTTTAGCGGGTCATCAGTAAAATCATTTTCTAACATCTTTGTTACGCTATCAAGACTAGGAATTTCTTTCCCTTGTTTGCATTGATAATGTTAGTTTATTTCTTTAACCCAACTATCATTTTTCTTTGGTTACTTCTTCGTTAATTAACTCTTCCTTGGTTAATTCTTCTTCAAGTAAATTTTTTCATGAGCTTGTTTTGTTCTCTTCACCACGCTGGACTGTGTAGAGAGACTCACTCTTGAGATGTTTTTGTATTTCTCCTAGTTTTTCTGGATGAAAACTAAATTTACATTTTTGAGCAACTATTTTAACAACGGAAATTTTTTACGTTGTATTTCAATATGAAACTCTTCCTGAATAAATGGTCGATTTTCAGCTTGTTTTAGGAAAGCATTTCCAATTAGAAAATCGCCGTCTAAAGAGCCGAATTGGATTAGTCGCTCTATAATGAACTGTTTTTCATTTATGTGTAACCGAAATATGATATGTTTCATATTCTGGTTCGAACTCATCGCCATTCGTCATTCGCATGCTCATGAGGTGATCTGTTTTGATCCATTTTTTAAAGGGTAAAATTCCTGGTCGTGCCGGTCAATGGCATGCTCCAGTATCTACTAAAGCATCTATTTTATAAGGGTGATAACCTTGAAAGTCAAAACTTAATTCTATATAAGAATTGTTTAGACTTATCGTCATTAGTTTATTATTCATCTTTTCGGAGGTTCTTTTATCCTTGATAATACTCATAATGTCTTGAATACCCTTTTCAGTCAAACCCTTTTCTTTCAGCATTTGCTTGACGGTGTCAGGTATGGATGTTGTGGTCATTACATGTATGGTTTCTACGCGTGATGACATACTTTGTCTGATTAGAACGGTAATTGTTTTGTACCCTACAATGTCTTCATCAGAACTTTCTTCTTCTTTGGTAGAGTCTTCTACCATTTTTTCCTTACCTTCACCTTTTGTATTTATAGACGTGGAAGGTGTAGAAGAGACAAAATGTCTCCTTGGTTTTTCAAGGATGACAACACCTTTATTTTCCCTAATCTGCATGTGTTCTAGTTGTTTAGTAGCTAATCCTTCTCCTACCACCCTTTTTTTAGGGCATGATAGTTGCTTTAGATTTATCTTCCATGCTTTTATTACTTAGACAATACTACTTGTTTGTTGAAATAGTTCTACTTCTCTGTTTACCGTTTTTCTTAGAAGATTTGTGGTATTCATCACTCTGTAAACTGGATGATAATGTACTATAATATTTTTACAGACTTCTCGTAATTCAGTCATGCCTTGAGTCTGAATCCTCAGTCCTAATGCTTTGTTAAGATAATGATCTTTTAATGACATGAAGTAGTTTGGTGTAGTTTTAAACTAAATTGGTCCGTTATACAAGTTAGATACCTCTTTATTTGGGCTTTTTGAAAAGTTTTCCAACGATTGTCTGTTAAATAACATATTACTGGTGTATCTCTGCCATCTATGAATAATGGACAAAGACTAACTTGTATCGTACCAATATGGACATAGTGATATCCTTCTCTAAGATATTGTTTTACCTTATCTGTCTTGAAAAGAGGAATATCTAGTATTCTTTCCTCAGTTTGACCTACATAGGTTTCTCCTTCGGAGATCTCTACATTCATCTTACTTCTGAACCTAAATATAGAGATTCTGTAATAGAACCTTGATTTTAGGAATCTCCCAATAGTTTATAATAGAACCGAGAGTTTCTTCCTCAATTGATTCACTCTGACTAATAATGTTATTAGATAAGAGAATCATTTCTTTTTTGTGGTCATAGGTTTCTGACATCATGAAGATCGTGCCTACGCCTTTTAAAGTTTTATTTAAACTTTTTTCGTCATCTGATGTTGTTGCATCATCAGACTCGTAGTCGTAATCTGAAACAAGCTCTTCTGCTTCATCTTCATTATCTAGTTCGTATTCCCATGCTGGCTTGTATCTTTCTTCAGCGAATAAAAAAGATCTTATATTTTGTTTTATTTTCTTATTTGGACATTTATTGGCATAATGTCCTTTTTCGCCACATAATCAGCAACAATCACACTCTTCTGGTGATTTTCCTCTTGGATATGAAATTTTTTTATACGGAATATTAAAACTTTTCTAATATATATTCCCCATGGTTTTGGTTTGTCTCTTGATGGATTAAATTTTCTTTTCTGAAATGTTTTCTATTTCTTCACATATCTTTTTTGGTTTCCAAACCTTTTCTTCTTGAATTTTTTCTTCGTGAAGTTTGGCCTATTTTCGCATCCATAGTTGTTTACCATGTTATCGACTTTAGAACAACAGTTGTAACTCATATGAGCTTTTTTCATGTCTTTTATTGCCTGTCATTCAGTACAATTGTTCTTTACAACTTCTTTTACAGCTGTTATTCTTCCTCCTAAAGAATCGCAAAGCATTCCATCATTTAAGAGTTTAAAAATTCTTTTTCTGCTAACTCGTCCCATGGTTTGGAGAGTTTTGCAATAAATGTTTTTGCCAATGGAGGTTGTCTCTGACTTCTAACTTGTAAAAATATTTTTTAAATTTACAAGTGTAATTTTTAAAATAACACATATCGCATATTTGTAATTTTGTCAAATTTGTGAAAGCACTTTTTTTTTGAATATTTATATTATTTATAGATATTCCGCAAAACTCTCGTTTGAGGTTATCTGCATAAAAAATTATCCATTATTCAGAAATATTGAGCTTGCTCTGGGCTTCAATTATCCTTTCGTTATTTGCTATGTTATTCCAGAACATAGCTGCGTTTCCTCGAAGGGTTCACAGTGTTGCTCGAATGAAATGTTTCATAGCATGCTTTTCTCTTAAATTATCACCTATAATGGCAATTCTTAAGACTAGTGCCCAATTATCAATTATATCTTTAGTATTTGAAATACAATCGATATCAAGATATATGTCGTATTGATGTATGGGCTCATTTCTTCCATTCTTGGGGAAAATTTTTGTTTTAAATTTGTCCTTTTATGGGTGTTACTAAATTTAGAATTTGTTTATAAATTTAACTCTGGATTCCACGCTCTTACATAGTTTAGATCGATTTCTCCGCTCCATAAATTCATATTAGCAAACGCTTTATTTACTTCTGATATGACTCTTTTTTCTTCTTGTTTATATTGATGTTCTTTTAGAACAGCTGGATCTATTTCATCCATCGTTGGTTTTTTCAATAATTTTTATTTTTCTACTTTGTCTAAGTAGTCGTTTCTTATTTTTTCAGTTTTTTCTACACCCATTCTCTTTACAGGATCTTTAGTGTCTTTTCAGCCACTCAAAAAGGGTTTTCTTTCACCTTCGCTATATGCTATAACTTTTTCAAATACATATGAAGTTTCGTTGCTATAGGAATTCTTGGTAGTGTAACTTCCAAAGGTTAATAAGAAGTTATTTGAGTTTAGGACGTGGTTTTCACTTCCTAACCCTTTATCTGAATTGTGTAAATCAGTTAATATATGAGATGTTATTTTGTTTGGATTTCTACAAATATTTAAAGTTTCATAAGATACATTTATTATTTGATTTAATAATCCGGTTATCTTAGTTTTTCCAACTCCATGGTCTAAGTGTATAATTCTTGTCATATGATTTAATAAACAAGGAATTTTCATGAGTTTTTCGGTTGAATCTCGCCTTTGATTAGGCTATGATACCAGTTTGTATGGTGTAATTCTCCTTTGGTCAGGAATGACATGTTCTAATCTTGAAAGGGTTAATATTAGTCTTTTGAGAAGTATGAGGTGTCTGAAGTGAACTGCTTAGAAGTTGAAGGGTTAAAAATGAATTTAACCACAGAGCTGGCAACTTAAGTTAAGTTGCCAGCGTTATCAACGAATCAAGTCCAATATATATATATATATATATATATATATATATATATGTGTGTGTGTGTGTGTGTGTGTGTGTGTGTGTGTGTGTGTGTGTGTGTATAAGAGATTTTGAAAGAATTTAAGTTTGAAATAAGCATTTTCGATGATTGGAGGCTATTGATTAGCCACCACATATCATCCTGATTACCTTGTCTTAGATTTTTTTTCACTTGCCAACCCTTTGTGCCTAAACAATTTAGCCTTCTTTATTGAAGCCTATATTTCTGACATTGGGGTGGGTAGTCTCCTTATGTGTGCCTCTGTCCCAAGCATTTCTGCGATATCACTCCACATGGAAAGGGTTCCCCTTCATAAGAACTAAAGTCTTGAAAACAGATGATGATTGAAATCGTGATTATCATTTATTCTATCTTGAAAGAAAGAAAAAGTAATGAAAAAAAGAAAAAGAAGAAGAAGAAGAAGAAAGAAAGAAAAAAGAAATAGAAAGGTTGTAAAATGATTGTTAACATTCGATGCATATAATTGCCATTGATTGAGTTCGAATGATAGATATTTAGTAGATCCGATTTGAACTACGTCCGACCTAATTCCCCTAATGGGAATTCGTAGGCAGCTTAGCTACTTTCCGTGGGCACTCACTAGAGGCTTTAGTTTCATACTTGGGTTCTTGAGCCTTATTACTATTTAGTCTCAGCCCATGCCCTGGCCTACATTGTTTCCCATATATAAAGTCCTCCTTGAGGTTATGCTTGTTTAAGAGTAATATTTTACAATTCGATGAGGTCAGAAAAAAAATGAACATAAATGAAAAAAGAAGATAATGGTCCATGTACCTTTTGAGCTTCATATATTATGACATGATATGCTCACCTCTCTATGGCTTACTTGATGACCTTTCAATTCCTGATCCTCCGAACCTAATGTGTGTACCTCCTTGTAACCTGATGATGACTCATTGATTGCCATGACCTGTCTGGCCTACCCTACTCTGAAAGGCAGTTTTATATATTTCCCACCAGCTCAAAGATAATATAAGAGGTTTTATGACTCTATTTTGTGCCTTTCTATTACGCATTGATGATCCTGGACCAAGACCACATTAGCCTTATAGCGTTTACAGTTCCGCCGCATACATATCAACCTCTCAGCTCATGCACCTTTAACCCTTGCTACCCACTTTTGGGCTCAACCTTTTCGTGGTTGTCTTGATGACTCGAACTTGAATGTTTAAGGTTAAAAATAACTTTTGTTGTGAAATTCAATGATATTTGAGGATAAGGAATTGAAATGCTTTCATTCAAAAACCTCAGTGGTCTTCCCATTTTTAGGTAGGGATATGCATGTCAATAGAGTGGGCACCATTGCCTTAAATTCTAAATTGCAAACAAATAGGAGAATAGATCTTAAAGTGAATAGTTGATTCCTCATATCGGGCAATCTAAGTGATTTTCAACTTCAGCGCGCTCTCGAACTGTGAAAGGATATTAACTTCGTCATAGGTTCTTCCTTTTTCGATGTCTTTAAGGGGTTTTCCCATCTGATTCCCCTTTTGTTATGGTTTTATTAGGGTTGACTGTAGTTTTATTTTTTTCCAACGGCTCCATATAGATCCCATGTCCTAACAGTCAGGACAATGTTTGTCTTAAGTCGTCTGGTATGCTGCATTGTCACTATTTTTGGTCTAGGGGCCTCCTACGAGTTTCCTTTCATAAAAAAACAGGATAGTATCTTGTCTCTATGTCCTTTTAACTGTTAGCTAGGGCCGATATGAGTCTCCTATCATGATAGTCGTAATAATTTATGTCTTCATCCAGTCCATTGCATGATAGTTTTGTTTGCATGCACTTTTGTCTAGGGGCTCCCTGTGATTCCCTTCTCATGACAATCATGATAGAGCCTGTCCTCATCAAGTTCATTGTATGGTCAATTTGTCTGCATGCATTTTTGTCTAGGGGCACCGGTATGATTCCCCCTTCACTAAAGTCGTGATAGCATCAGTCTTCATCAAGTCCATCGCATAGTCAGTTTTGTCTGCATGCATTTTTGTCTAGGGGCTCCATGTTCCCTTTGACAATTATGGTATCTTCTATTTTGTTGATTCTAGTTTATTGCATGGTCACATCACTTGCACACATTGTGGTTATGGTCTTCCTGTGATTCTGCTTTCAGAATGGCGGATATTTTTTAATATTGAAACAGACACTAGATGAACCATTTAGAAATAAGATAAGATCGCGATCTCTAACTCATTCCACTGAGCTAGCCCACATTCCAATCCATGTGGGTTAGTCAGAAATAGAAAGTCACATACACTATGACATCACTCACAAAATTATCACACCTATACCCAATAAATAAGGCGGAACACCAACAAGTTGCCAAGATGATGTAAACTTATAGGTCAGATACATTTAATAGCCTAAGTCTCATGCCAAATTTCACTCATACGTTATACAACATCAAGTGACAAAATATCATAAATGGTAGAGATGTCAAACGGGCCGGGCGGCCCGCGGCCCAGCCCGACCCGGCCCTGTTATGAACATTGTAGCCCGAACTTTTAGGGCCTTGGACCAGGCCAAGGTTTCAGAAAAAATGGCCCGGCCCTAAAAAAGCCCGAAAAAAGCCCAGGCCCGAAATTGGCCCTGTTTTGGCCCTAAATTGGCCCAAACTCGGCTATATTCCCCACTAATTAAAAAAATTCCACTTTTACCCCCCCAACAACTATATAACGGCTAGTTTGGGGGGTATTTTGGTCCAAGTTAACTTTTTTAAATCTTTTAAGGTTTTTTACACTTTTACCCTCCCAACAACTATAAATGGCTAGTTGTTAGGGGTATTTTGGTCTTTTGTGAACTTTAAAAAATCTATAAATTCACACCCTTCCTTTCTAATTTTTCACACCAATCTTCTTACTCTCTCTTATCTAAACATTCTACATTTCTACAAGCTTTGCTACTATTTTCCTCTCCAATTACTACTCTTGCTAATTACTACTCTTGTTTATTAATTAGTACTTTTGCTAATTACTACTACTGTTTACTAATTACTGCTCGTGTTAAATTCTAATTACTAACTATTCCTCTTATTCATTTGTTACTCTCTAATTATTTTGTTTACTAATTAGTAATTAGTGAATTCTTATTTATTAATTACTATTACAAAGTTATTTTTAATACTAACTCCGGCCAATTTTGAATTACTAATTACTCTTATTCCCTAGTTACTCTTCCATTCTTTTTAATTGTTATTTCTAATTACTTATTACTGCTCTAGTTTTATTTTTTCAATCTAGTAAAAAAGTTTAGCGTCAAATATGTCTGGACTACTAAAGAAATTCAGGCGTGGATCATCATTACGAAAAACACCACCACCAGGTCAAGCACCACCACTAGCACAAACACCACCACCACGGCCATCACGAACACCAATCCAAGCACCACCATAACCATTGGTTCCTGGACGAATGAGCTATAAACTTTTATTGGCGCCATGTAGCAAAATCTGGAACATTTATTTAATGATGAAAGTGAGTTCAAGTTTATCTTCCCTTTCCCCTTGTCTTTATGTTTTGCCAAATTAAAATCCTAGTTGCGGCCATGAATTGAAAAGAGGCTCCGTCTGACAAATGACAATGGCTCGATGACTAGACAAAATGTTAGTGACCAGAAAAATAAAAAAACATGATGTTAATATTGTAGATAATAATGTTTCGAGATTTTTAATATGAGTTAATGATTCCGACGATTGCAACCTCTTTGCAGTGGTCATGGTTTTACAATAAAGATAAGGATGTGTATAGAAAAGGACGAAGTAGACAAACTAATGAGAGAGTCACCCATGTTTAACTGCTAGTGTCCCTCTTGTGTAACGGGAACTGTACTACAACGCCAGTGGGGAACCTCTTACACTAGTTTCATTTGGCAATTGAGGCTTTTGATGTTGCTCCAAGTCTCCAACCATTTAATTTATAAATGTGAATAACAAGGAGTTAAGAATAGGAAAAAAAACTAAATTTTTTTTTGGGCCTGGGTCAGCCCAAGCTCGGCCCTAAAATATTGGGCCTAAGGCCAGGGCTTGGACTGGGCCCAAGTATACCAGTTTTCAGGCCCGGCCCGGTTTCGTTGGAGGCCCGCTGGGCTTGGGCTGGGCCGGCCCATTGACATCTCTAATAAATGGATAACCTAATAGCAAATTTTTAGACATGATGAAATGAATTTCTTGGTGACCCAAGAACACTTCAAATCACTATAAAATGCCACAACCCTAAAAAGAACAAGCAAAATTTTTGAGTAATTGCATAAAGATGCAAATAGACGGATCAAATATAACTAGCATTTAACAAGTTATGAGCGCAAAGAACGAGGGGACACATGGAAAAAAAAAGACCCATATTTCATTTCTAATTGCGAAATGAAGCAACCACGTAAACTTTCAATTCCAAATGTGGTGATGAAAAGTTGATAAAGTATTATTATTATTATGTACATAAACCAGATGATGGTTTCAAATAACCAATGATGGCACGTGGCCACCAAAGCAACCACATGGCTGATGTCTAAGGTGGGTTATTTGGCTAATGGGCACAAAAGAAGAAGTCAACAGCCCAGCCTAAGCGAGCTGGATAGGTTCCGTGAGTACATGGCATGGAAGTCGAGACTAGCAACCAAAGTAAAACCACTGGAAATTCAATCATGCTAGAGTAATAGTTTGGTGGAGAGGTCTTGGTCGGTTCCCAAGAAATCGGCTAGGTCACGGTTAAGCGACACTGCGTTAATCGGTTTAAACAAAAGAGTTAATTACGCGGTTGACCACTGTACTATTAGGCAAATTTCACTTTGACCACTGAACTTTGATTTGTGTCAAAGTGACCATTGGACTCTTTAATTTGTTCAATTAAGTCATTCTGTTAGGTTCAATTAACAAAAAGTTTGTTAAGTGTCCATGTGCGAGGCACATGTGGGGTCAAAATTGTCAAAACATAGAAACTCAATTTTTTTTTATATTACTTGTTTTTTTTATCTTCTTTTCTTATTTTTATCCTCTTTCTACTTTTCTTTTTCTTCTCCTATTCTTCTTCCTCCATCTCAACCACCCGTCACGTACTGCACAAGTATGGCCATACCCACGACCACCATCAGTTTTATTGCCCATCGTGATCATCGCTTGTCAAAGTTATCCAGCGGAAAACACCGTGGGTCTCGCTCCTGCCCTCCATGATGTCAGTTAATTTTTGGATTTGGATGGATAGAAATGCGGCGGTTGTGCCGATGGAGAGCTGGTATGGCGGTTTGTGGCTTCCGATTGCGCCGATGTAGAGCTGGTATGGCGGTTTGTGGCTTTCGATTGCGCCGATGTAGAGCTGCTATGGTGGTTTTGTGGCGTCCGATTGCGTCGATGGATTGTTTCCTTTTCAAATCATTTTTTTTAAAGTTTCAGATCTGTGGTGTTAATGGGTTAGTTTTTTTGTGGTAGTGGTGGACTGTATTGGTGGCGGTTGTGAGTTTAATGGTGGAGGACAGAAGGTGGTCGTGGGTATGGCGGTGGTTGTGCTTGGTGGTGGTGTTGGGTTGGTGTCGCGGTTGCGCTTGGTGGTGGTGTTGGGTTGGTGTCACGGTTGCGCGTGGTGGTTGGTGGTGGAGCGGTGGCTGTGCTCAGTGGTGCTGATTCTTGGTTGAGGTTGAAAACATCGAACGAGAAAGAAGAATGAAGAAGAAGAAGAGGAGGAGGATGAAGAAGAAGAGGAAGAAAAAAAAAATAGAGACTGACGGATTTGCCCCTAAATTAAATGATTTAACGGACATTTTGTTAACTGAACCTAACGGAATGACTTAATTGAACAAATTAAAGAGTCCAATGGTCACTTTGACACAAATCAAAGTTCAGTGGTCAAAGTGAAATTTGCCTAATAGTACAGTGGTCAACCGCGTAATTAACTCTAAACAAAAAAGTTCATGAATAACCCAAAATCCAAATGCTAACTAATGATCGAACCATAGGAGATCTAATTAGTCGGATGACAATATTACACGCGAGACTTCAATTCACAGATGCCAGAAGAATATACAAGAAGCAAAAGAATAAAGTTTCACAAATATAGAATTGATTGGTCCTTACAGCTTTGAAAGATAGTAAACCCTTTACCTCAATGGTGTGAATAATTAATATAAATTCTGTGACGGAGTTTCTCAATAGATTCCAAATGGCACTAAAGTCAATCACAAAAAATTCAGGACTTTAGGGATCTTACTTCTAGATAAACATTAATACAAGAATCAGAACATATTACATCAAATTTCAAGCCAAAAGGAGACTATCGTTTGTTCTTCTATTCATTCTTCCCATAAGCCCTAAACCAAAACTAATCATATATACCAGCCACCTAAACCCTAAATAAAATTTGCTAGATATAATTTTAGAAATACCAATCATGTCCCCAACTTATCTAAATTTGCAAAATTGGTTTAAATTGAGTCCAATCATGTATCGTTACTAGGACTCCATCATAGATCATTCCAATAACGTGAAAATCAAAAGAAATGTAAGCCTATCAAGCAAATTACTAGAATGTCAAATCTATACCTCTCGGCTCGAATAATTAAAAATTAAGCTCAAAAATCCCAAAAGTAAAATCTTAATTTCACCAAAACTTTAAGGTATTACATTATCCTCCAATTGTAAGAGTTTTGTCCTCGGAATTACTCAACATCAAATTTCATAACATTAATCTTTGAATGAACAAATACTAGGTCCATGTTTCGCTTCAGCCTCAATACCTCAATTTTTTCTTGAACAAGAAAGATACTTCGCCGATGAGACTCATTATACATATATATCAACTTACGAACACTTAGCAAAATGTTATGAATCGTCCAATACCTAACCTTTCCACATTCATGAAAAGCGTCTAAATCATAAAATTCTAACAAAACTGAATGCAAGTGCGCTTCATAAACCCGCCATCCCAATCAAAAAAGGGGATTATGAAAATTGGCTAAAATCTCAAACTAAGATCACGATAATTTTCCAAATATAACTCCAATGCCCCCATGAATTAAATAAAATGTAATTGTATCTCGTAAACTTCACATAGACAAAGGCACAACTGTCTTCTAAACTTAAAACTCACAAAATAACCTACAGAGTTATTCCAACTGATGTATCTTATGACTTATTTTAAGTCCTCGTAGCGTTAGATGCCCGACTAATTTTTGTATGCTTACGCTTCGGCACACTCACAGTAGCTTAAAATCCAAATGGTACTAGCTTGATCACACGTGAGTTGATTACTAATAGAAAGAAATTCTCTAGGTCCTGATCGACCAACTAGTATTCATTTAGTACAATAACTAAAGGTTCTAATCACAATATACTGAATTCTACAAAGTTCACGCTCTTGCAACCACAAACTTCTTGTATTAGAACTATGTTCTACCTTGATCATTTTTTTTCTGGATATTTCCTTGTCACTTAAAACTCTACTAAGCACACTGAAGCATCAAATCCAAAATCTTCACATAATTTCTTATCATCAACCAAACTCAAATTGATAGTCTCTACCGAAGACTAAAATTTCAAACTGGATTCCTAACACAGATCGTTAGATGTATTAGCTTGCAAGGAACTTTTTCGTTCAATTATTTTGGACAACTATTACATCACTAGGAGGGGAAAAGAAACTACAACTTTTGTATTAGCCCAACCATGTATCTGACCACTTATATCAACCCTTAAAACTAGACTTTACATTACCATGCCAGAAAAGATCAACATACTATAAAATCAGATCAATTCCAAAACTAGAATAATTATAACATACTAGCGCAAGGAGAGTAATTCCTATCGATGATCAGATTTGTTGCTACATCTGTGACTATTGTCTGCCTTAAAACTAAGCCGTTTCCGTTCTTTGTTTCAGCAACAAAAAAATATCTCACTCCTAAAATGAGCTACTCCATATTTCCTAAACAAATTGAGCGAATCACTATGTGAGTCTGCTTCATCTCCATTTGTTCCTTTACCATATTTGGCCAACAATATTAGAACCACATTAGGATAGTTAGGGGTTAAAATAAATTTCTTTCCACAATCTAAGGTCCCACAACTAAAAAGTCATATGAGTGATGTAATCAAAATATCCCAGGTCCTTGAAATTTTAGAAAACATATTGTTCACAACCTATTCGGACCATACCCCGGGGCCCGCTAAGAGATCCTAGTGGCACGACACGTCACTCGCTTGGTAGTCAAAATTGCTCAACATCGCTGCTCGGTCAAAGCGCTCCGGGCTTCGAGCATTCGGATGGCGATCGAAAGCCGAAGGTGCCCTCTCCCCTGAGGGGTCGGCCACCCCCCTGAGAAGGGGGTCGGCCACCCACTTTGCCGAAGGTGCCCTCCCCCCCAAGGGGTAGGCCACCCTCCTGAGAAGGGGGTCGGCCACCCACTTTATAAGGGGTTCGGCCACCCCAATGGGGTCGGCCACGCACCTTGTGGGAGGGGCTCGGCCACCCACTTGTTCAGGGGGTCGGCCACTCTCATTGCAAGGGGGGGTCGACCTCCCTTGTCCTTGAGAGGGGATGAGGACCTGCTACGCTAATGACTTCTCACTCAACAACACTCACCCGCTACCTTCAGTAGCGCGACGCTCATTGTCACCGGCGCAATCAAATGACGGGGCTCCGGCCCTTACGGCGGGATGGGCTCGCAACCCTAAAGCCCTCGCCGGCTCAATCAACTAACGGGCTCCGGCCCTCACGGCGGGACGGGCTCGCAACCCTAAAGCCCTCACCGACTCAATTAACTGACGCGCTCCGGAGCTTCAGCCCTCACGGCGGGACGGGCTCGCAACCCTAAAGCCCTCGCCGGCTCAATCAACTGACGGGGCTCCGGCCCTCACGGCGGGACGGGCTTGCAACCCTAAAGCCCTCGCCGGCTCAATCAACTGACAGGGCTCTGGCCCTCGCGGCGGGACGGGCTCGCAACCCTAAAGCCCTCGCCGGCACAATCGACCGGGGGCTCCGGCCCTCGCACGCACAATCAACCGATGGGCTCCGGGGGCCTCCGCTTGTAGTGCTCCGGCACAAGGACCCCCCGCCACAGACTCTGGGTATCGAGCTGTGAGCATGTGCACTCATGTTACCATTTGATCATCGACACCGCCAAGGCAATGACCCATGGGTCACTCCGGGACGGGAGCAAGTCCTCGGAGGGCATCGCGCCCGGCACGCCTGGCAGTTGGCTGCAGGGGCAACCCTCACCGCTGTCAGGATCTCTGCGCGTCTCATGACGCATCTCGTGGGATTCAGTAAGGGCTTGGACTGGAGGCTGGGGCAACGGGCTACTCTGACCATGCTACCGCGGTGTGGTCAATCTCCTCAGACAGGCAGAGGGACGCTGTAAGGGCAGGACGACACGGACTCAGGGACCGGTAATTCGACGGATAATCAATACTGTGGGACCCCCTCCGGCGACGTGTCATTCCCAGGGGACGACACGTGTCAGCTGATGACACATGCACACTTTTCCCTATAAATAGTGGACTTTGGAGCTCATTCTAGGGACTTCTCTCTCATTTTAACATTTCACTTTCTCTCTCTAAAACTCATTCTCTCTGGATTTCTAGTGAGAGAAACACACTTGGACTCCTGTCATCGGACCTTTGACGCTGCACCCTTGACACGGACTGTCGACCGCCGACCCTGTTCGTCATCACCCTGCCTGCGCGGCGCTGCCAGCCCTCGCGACTTGTCTGGGGAGCCTTTCTCTCAGACCTTACTCCATCCCTGCTGTCTCCCACTTTGTCTACTTGGAAGCCAACTCAGACTACATCCTTTGTGGCACCTCGACGTGGCAACAGACCCTCTTTCCATGGCAACACATATGTACTGGGAAAATAAAACTTCTTACCATATGTCAGAAAAACATGTCGAATCACTAAAAAAAATGATAATTGCGTTAAAAATATAAGCTACCTCAACACTTTCACATCACGAAGCCGAGAAAATTTTATAGTGGTCCATTACACATCAACCACATCGTTGCGGCACAAGATATCTTACACAGCTTCAAGCATGATCCAACTCAAAGTCATCAGACAAGATGAGTTATAGGTCCCACCTATGCCCATTTTGATAATGGAAAATTAATAAAAATAAAACATTGGGTAACACTACAATCTATAGACTAATCACTAAAAAGTTTGAATAGAATAAATCCTTTCACAGTAGATCCTTTCACACCTAGCATCTACAACCATAAAGCAAGGTCTAAAAATCATACAAAACTTGGTCGGGTTACCATAAGAGCGAGATTCACAACCTCAACCACTAATCCAATACGCATGCACTAAGAAAGCTATAAGGTTACCATCCCTAAAACAGGTTAAAGTGTTTTAAAACTCAAACTAGACATTCGCACATTATAGGTCTAGCGTATGGCTACTTCTATCTACAAACACAAGACTTCAGAAATAGAATCATCGAGGTACCTTTGGATTGCAGAACATATTCCTAATCTATGAACCAGACTTTACTTAACATGCTTTGGTAGATATAGAACTATAACATCAAAACATTGAAGGAACTTTCCAATACCGTAGTTCAACTTCTTTAGATCAAATGTCAACAATCAAAGAAAGCCAACTGAAATATAACACATGTCCACAAACGCAAGGTATGCCAGCCTTACACTAACTAAAAGCCCAATGCTTCTAACTTAAACCATGAAAAGTCATTACGTCCCAAAATTAAGAACAACCATAGTGCTACGAATAACTTAGAAGTTTCTCAGATGTAGGATAGTACTTAGTTGGAAATATACCCTATAAGACCATAAGTCAAGACAAAACAAAGGATCACTAATCAAATTAGATAAGCCCAAATTATGTTACGATCAAGAGTCCCCAAGTTACTATATATCATAATCTGAAAAATAAGCTGGTCTATTAAATTTAGGTTCCACTCCTACTATGTATAGAATACTTTAGTTGCAACAATGAAAACAACTTTAGCTTTTGTTTGTTAACCTCCATAACACAGTTATCACCAACTCCATAGACAAAAACTGCAACAGTATAGCTCAATAAACTTGAGCCAGTAGGAAATTGTTTTCCACCAAGAAAATATAAGATAAGATAAAATCAAATACACCTTTCTATAATTAATTTACTCATTGTTAGTTCACCTCCACTCTTTTTCCCCTCTTAAAGTTGCCCAAGGAACATTCGTATGATAATTAGTCCAATTTCTTGCATGCCAATAGACATAATTAAACTTGAACAATCAAAGCATGGCGATCTATATGTATCCTAAAATAATTTGTACAAACTCTTATGCAATATCAATAACTTCTAATAGTCCAACTTCCCATTTCACAAGAAAAAAGAGCTTTGGATTACCCATAAATGGGTCAACACGCGTAAAATGGGTTTCCCTAAAGAATTGCCTCTTAGGAAATACCTCAGAGAAAAAAGACATTATAGGTTGAGTAATGATAGCTAAGATCTACCCATCCTTGCACATATCATTTTATAGCCAAAGATGTCTACAAAACCATGATCCTGGAACCAATTTTAACGCTCTGAATTTTTCAGAATGTTAATTACATATATAAAAAGGCAAAAATGACCTCAAATAATCCAAAAGGCTTCCAAATTGATTACTAACCTAGCAAATAGTCTCCAAGCTACATGATTAAATGCCAAACCGACCTAAAATAGTGAAACAACCCCAAATTAGTCCTACACAGAGTTCCATATTAAATATCTAAATCCACATAATTTATCTTATATAATTTCTAATATAGCCAAACTAACTTTTAAATTATGTTGCTAGCTCTCAATCACAAAACTAGCCCCGTGATCTAGTCCACTCAACTAATAAATTGTCGCTCAATAGAGTAACCAAAAATGGATGCAAAGTATCCCAGTAAACAAAACTACAGACGACATACATAGTTTAATAGAAACTGAAACGTCACAGAATTTCAGAGTGGCATATGTTTCTTAATAATGAGACAAACACAGAATGAGCTGTTCAGAAATAAAGTCACATATGACATCACTGACATGTGAGACAAAGTTCAGAAAATAAGATCGCGATCTCTAACTCATCCCACTGAGCTAGCCCACGTTCCAATCCTTGGGAGAGGGGGGGGGGGGGGTAAGTCAGAAGCAGAAAGTCACATACGCTGTGACATGACTAACAGAATTACCATACCTATACCCAATAAACAACGCGAAACACCAACAAGTTGCCAAGATGATGTAAACTCATAAGTCCGATAATTTAGTGGCCCAAGGCTTATGCCAAGCCTCGCTCATAGGTTATACAACATCAAGTGACTAAATATCATAAATGGACAAACTAATAGCAAATTTTTAGACATGATGAAATGAATTTTTTGTTGACCCAAGAACGCATCAAATCAAATCACTATAAAATGACACGACCTCTAAAAAGAACAAGCAAAATGTTTGAGTAACATAAATTCTAAAGATGCAAATAGACATATCAAATATAACTAGCATTTTAACAAGTTAGGAGCACAAAGAACGAGGGGACACATGAGAAAGAGAAAAAGACCCAGATTTCCTTTTTAATTGCAAAATGAAGCAACCACATAAACTTCCAATTCCAATGTGGTGATGAAAAGCTGATGAAGTATTATTATTATGTAACATAAAACATAAACTAAATTATGTTTTCAAGTAACCAATGATGGAACCCGGCTTCCAAAGGATAGACATGGCTTACGACTAAGGTGGGTTATGTGGTTAATTAATACAAAGAACAAGGAGTCAGCAGCTAGCCCAAGCAAGGTGGACGGGTTCCTATGAATACATGGCATGGAAATCGAGACTACCAACCAAAGTGAAACCACATGAAATTCAATTATGCTAGAGTAATAGTTTGGTAGAGAGGTTTAGGTCGAGAAACTGACTAAATCACTGTTAAGTAGCAATGCCTCAATCCATTTAAGAAAAAAGTTCATGAATAACCCAAGATAAAAATGCTAATGGGTGATCGACAAATAGAGGATTTTATTAGTGAGATGACAATGTGACATGCGAAACTTCTGATTCACAAATGCCAGAAAAATAGATAAGAAGCAAAACAATAAAGTTTCACAAATATAGAATTGATCGGTTTCGGCGCTGCTATAGATTTCAAAAATAGTAAACTCTTTACCTCAATTGTGTGAAATCATCAATATAACTTCCGTGACGGAGTTTCTCAATAGAGTCCAAACGACACTAAAATCAATCACCAAAAAGTCAGAGCTTTAGGGATGTTACTTCTAGGTAAATCCTAATTCAAGAATCAAAACATACCTCTTACCTTAGATTGCATGCCAAAAGTCAGTGGCCAAGAAGACTATCCCTTATTCTTCTGTATGTTCTTCTCATAAGCTCGTAATCAAAAGTAATGATACGTACGAGCCACCTAAAGCCTACGTAAAATTTGCTGATGATACCCTTAGAAGTATCGGTCATGTCCTTAACTTCTCTAAATTTGCAAAATGGGTTTAAATTGAGTCCAATCATGTATCATCACTAGGACTCAATATATATATATATATATATATATATATATATATATATATATATAATATTTTTTCTCATTTGACTGCTAGTTCTGCTAATGATTCAATTCTCTAGGAATCTGCTCCTCCTCCTTTTGAATCCTCGTTGGTCCTTCTTTCGCTAATGATATCTTTTTTGGACTAAGGTCCATTTTAATTCACTGAACACCACTCTAGATCTTATTTATTCATGTAATCTGTTTCTTGAATTAAAAGGGGGTCGATCCACATCTACCGGTAGGGAGGTTGTAGACGGTTCGAATTGGATATTTTGTAGCGGTTAGTGGCCCACTCAAGCCGAAGGTATCTTAAATAGCAAAGGGATCCGGGGGGGGGGGGGGGGGTGGCAATGCTAACCGCCACTTTAGGTAGGAAGTTGGAGATCTCCACTGATAGACCGCCCTTTTCAAGATTTTCAGTCTAGCGGGCTTATTCCTTTTCCTTTTTTTTTTCAAAATGAATTGTCCAAGCTAGGAGAGAGAGTAAATGAGCTTTGAACAGGAGAATGTCTTGACATCGATGACAACCTATCATCTTTGAGAATTTGACTTGTTTCCGGTGAATGAGGGGTTGGCCAAGAAAGGAAGTCACGACCTTTTCTTGATAATCTCTTAGATTCTCACCCCAATGTTTAAATTTCAAACCAAATTCTTCCATTAGGTTTTCTGATATTTAATTTCACAAAAACTGAAAATTCTGATATTTAAGCTTGAAAATACAAGGATTACTACCCTTTAAGTGCAAAGAAGAAGTGTCAACGAGATAGACCACTAGTCTTAAATTCAAAATCATCTTTTGGACAATATTCCAAAGTGACGGTCAATAATCAATTCAACAGGTATGAGATTGGGCAATTATTATTTTCTATGAAAATTGATACGCTCTCGACTTGCTAACTCTTAGACTTATTGGAACACACGAACTCTATTTGACTCAAAATCTAAAAGAGACAATTAAGAAATGTAATATTCTTGACTTTTTATTTCTTTTTCCTAATCAACAACGACATATAGTATATTGGGAATCAAAGGGTAGACAAAAATAATGAAACTTTAACAATCGAAAGAACAAGTCATAAAAAGGTAATCTAGAAAATGCTACAAAAACCACCCAAGGTTTCGGCTTGGCATTATACTCAACTCGGCATCGGGAAAGTCTTTGACCATCGACCTGAGAGCTCACATGTCTTATCTCGTGCTGGGGTGACCTGGCTAATAATATCCTCCTTTAGTCAAGCATAGAAAGATCCAGCACCGGAAGAATTGTCTAATTTATGCTCATTTGATGCACAGGTAGAGATTATGTCTTCATATTGGGTTCGGTAGAAGGGTTTACATCACCTTTGTCAATAAAATCCTGGATGGCATGATGGAGGGCGACGCAGTGTTCAGTGTGATGACCGACTCTTTAATGATAAGCATAATAAGGTGGGCATCATATTCTTTAAGGAAAACTGATGCAAGAGTAAGTGGCAACTTGATAAGCAGACCTCCTTGTAGCAACTGTTCAAAGACTTTGTCAGCGGGACATTTTAGTCGGTGAACCATCACCTGGCTTGGGAATGGCTTCCTTTGACACTATTTGTTGAGACCTCACCCATTTTTCATTTTTTATACGAGTTGGCTTTGACAAAGTGTTGGTATTCCTCCCACCGACTTGGTATCCTCTCAACTTAGTTCCTTGGGGTGTGGTTCCTTTATTAATAGTATCTTTAATTTGGATTAGGGATCCGATTAGTGTTTTGAAAGAAAAGTGACAATGCCCAAAAATATACTAGTGGTACATCGGTAGCAATTGTTCCTTATCATGTTAACATGTTCCTCTTTCGAGGGGCGGTTAATTATTTGAGCAGCCTCATTCCTCCATCGCATTACAAAGGTTGAGACTGAACCCTTAGGCTCATGTTTGGTAATCTCCAAGTCTCTTCGAGTAATGTCCAAATCAGCATTGTGCTGGTAGTGATTAACAAATTCTCGCACCACATCATCCAATGTTTGCACTCTTGAATCGTTAAGGGTAGGGAACCATCGAGCAACCGCTCGGATCAAGGTTTCAAAGAAAAGCTCAACCAACTGATTATGGTTAACTCTATGAGGAGCCAATGCATCCATATACATCTTCACATAGATCTCTGGATCCATTATTCCATCGAATTTGTCTATATTCGGCATTTTAAACCTCGGAGGGAGTTTATCCTCTAGGCTCACGGTATGGGTACTGAGGCCCATTGGGTCATCGGTCTCTCGTATCTTAGTGATGTACGAATCAAGCATAGCCAATCTTTCCTCCCATTCCAGGGCAATAGTCTATCTTTCATTATTAGGTTCACAATGCCCATTAGCTCCGAGTCCGGGCTTTCCACTTTTCTTCCCTTTTTTCGTTGGATCTTTGGTTCCTCTCTAGATTCTTTGTTTTGCTCTTCTCCCTTGAGTACTCCTACATTCGAAGCGATTTTGGTATGTTAAGCTTCTAGAGCGGAGAGGTTAGTTTGAAGATCCTTTTATAGATCACCGAGAATTTAGACAAGGTCATTGGGCTGATGGAATCCAATTAGGTTTTTCAAACATATCCCAATACCAAAGCTTCGACTGATGCCAGAGCTTGTTACCTTCTAAGAGAGAAAAGCAAAATATTTTGAACTCTAAATTTTTTCTTACTTCATTTTATTATTTTATTAAGAATTAAAGGAAAAGAAAGGACGACTCCATGAAGAAACTAGGACGACACAATCAGAGGATGCACATAAACCTTATTTATTTCTTCTATTCTTTCTTTTTATTATTGATTTTTTACTACCCTAGAAAAGTGGGAAGGAACATATGACTCACTGAACAAGTTGGGATCACACAATTGGGGGACATGTAGAAGCATACCACAATATAAAACATTAAACCGGACGATATATACTTGTGCAGGATTTGGACACTAAGCAACCGGTTGCTTAACCTTGTGAGTTAGCCGTCCAGTTGTTCAGTGGGTAATATTGGGATTTTGGGAGAATGTTTGAAAAAGTAGGGTATTGACTACGTGTCCGATTAAGCTTGTAGGTTAATTGACTGGTTGGTTAATAGGGTTATTTTGGATCTTTGAAAAATTCTAAGGAAGCGACTAAGTGTCTTCCTTGTGGGTTAATCGGCCGATTGGTCAGTGGGTTGGAGGTTTGAAATTCTTAGAAATTCTGGGAAGGTCAGGGTTGTGACCAACTGTAATATTCCACATCGGTTGTGGGAGAGTTTACGATTGGCCTTATAAGACCCTGCCTATGAACTCATAAGTACCTACTTGGCTAGCCCTTTTGAGGGAGGCAATGCCCTGTGGTGGGGCCGTGGACCGGGTCGTAGAAGATGGTATCAGAGCCGACTCTCGAAAGCTCGGGCTGGGCTATCCAGTCGACTCTCGAAAGCTCGGGCTGGGCTGTCCAGTCGGGTTGCCAATGGTTGGGGGAAACGAAGGCAAGCCCCGGTATATCCCACATCAAGAGGATGGTTGGGGCAACGAAGGGTGAGCCGGGTATATCCCACATTGGCTAGAGAGGAAGATTCTGAGCTATGTGTGATCGAGCCTTAGTAA
This sequence comes from Escallonia rubra, assembly GCA_033065855.1. Taxonomy (NCBI): domain Eukaryota; kingdom Viridiplantae; phylum Streptophyta; class Magnoliopsida; order Escalloniales; family Escalloniaceae; genus Escallonia; species Escallonia rubra. The sequence goes on along the minus strand of JAVXUO010001574.1, from coordinate 173,564 downwards.
GGACGCTAAGGAATAAGGTGGGGAGATTGTAATATTCCACATCGGTTGTGGGAGAGTTTGCGATTGGCCTTATAAGACCCTGCCTATGAACTCATAAGTACCTACTTGGCTAGCCCTTTTGAGGGAGGCAATGCCCTGTGGTGGGGCCGTGGACCGGGTCGTTACACCAACCATCCAATAACCTTGGCGGTTAACCAGCCGGTTAGTCAGTGGGTTGGAAGTTTTGGATTTAAATAATTTTGGGTGGGTCAAGGTTCTGACTAACTGTCTCGTAACCTTAGGGATTAACTGGCCAGTTGGTCAGTGGGTGGAAGTTTAGGATTTGAAAATTTTTGGGAAGGTCAAGGTTCTGACTAACTGACTAGTAACCTTGGGGGTTAACCGGCCAGTTGGTCAGTGGTTTGGAAGTTTAGGATTTGAAAAACTTTGGGAAGGTTAGTGTTTTGAGTAACCGTCAGGTAACCTTAGGGGTTAACTGGCAGGTTGGTCAGTGGATTTAGGGTTTGACTGACCGTCCGATAAGCTGGTGGGTTAACCGGCCAGTTGGTAAGTAGATTTAAGGTTTAGGGTATAAGTCTGGCCGGTTCAAATTTGCAAGCGTAATATTTACTGACTAATTGTCTGGCTACTAGGTCGACAAACGGTCAGTTAGTTAGTCTCTCCTCTTTTGTGAGATTACCAGCTAGCTTACAGCTTATTGGTCGGTTCCCTTGCCAATATACCATAGGCCAAAACATGTATTCTCCCAAAAAAGGGGTAGAACACTAAAATAGTGCCGGGGGGTGGTTTCTCTCTTCCTCATTCAGTTTGGGCCTGCTCTAGTGTTATAAAGAGACACTTAACCACACTAGGGAGCTTAAAATTTCCCATAGCACCATCATGTCTTGTTTGTCTGCGTGTGCTTAGATTGCTTGGGGTTCTATGTTGGGCCCACAATGTAAGGTCACTCCCTCGGCTCAACTTTTACCATATACCTCCCATCATTAACTCAGGTAGTTAAGAATGGATCATTACCGGTATGTGTACAAGTTGTTTAATATACCAAAAAACCAGGCGGCCTCTTTAGTACGAGGTCTTGGAGCTTAAGGTACAGTCCAATTTGCCTCACAACTAGGAAGTTCAAGGGTTTCAACCGTTACCCTTGAGTGGGTGGGTTGTGGACAAACATTGCACATGTGTGAGGCATCAAAATAAGAGCATAATTATAACAGTTATAACACATTGTACATGTTTAAAAAAAAGGTAAAAGAGCAATACAAAACTTTTCAAATCTACTCCTCTTAGTTTTTTGTCCCCAGCAAAGTTGCCGCTATAGCGAACGGCCTCAGAAATTTTTTTCAAGGATTTTATGGAGTCGCCACCTTTTTAAATTTAACACAGGAAACTAAGAAAAAACGTGAAAATGACTTTAAAGATGTCCAAAAGACTAATAACCTATTCAAAACAAAGAAATAGGTTCAGGGACTAAGTTATACGACAGGAGGTGTTAGTCACCCGCCGTTCCTTTCAGTCTCTACTTTATTTCTATTGGGTTTTTTGCCTTTTAACACATAACACATAAATATGCATAAAACAAACCCTAAGTATATTTCTACATTAGTGGGTTGAACTCGATATCAAGGGGACTGGCCTTCGTATTTGGTGGACAAACCAGAATAAAAACCATCATAGTTTGACCAGACCCTACGAGAGGCGACCTAGGTCTTGGGCATTGACACTTATGAGGACTCAACTTCTTCTAGTCGAATGGACTTAGAACTCTCATTTGACTACTCTTATATTGGTCTAGAATTCTAAACAAATTGAAAAACTCAGAATTCAATTTTATTTAGGTTTTATCAAGATACGGTCATGAGGAGGGAAAACAATCTAGACTCTTCTAATCTAGGAATGAAAATACGGGAAACTAGGATAGGGAGCAATATCTTGGTTCAGATTGTTCAGTTATTTGATCCGAGAATCTATTTGACATCGAAAACCAAGAACAACAATCTGCCCAATTATAAAATTACTATTTTGGGCATGAAGACAACCTCAAATAGATTTTCTTACTTTTACAAAGTTGTAGCTCAAAAAATATATACAATTTACGCTTTTGAATCGCCTAAATTGGATATCTCATGAGCAAGTTAGGGCTAGTCGAAATTCTAGAAATGAAGTTTGTCCGATTCTAAAAAATGCTATTTTGGACCTGAAGAAGACCAATGGATTCGACTTCTTGTACAAAGTTGTAGCACTAAAAAAGATACACGATTTAGGCTTTTGAATCACCTAAATTAGATATAGCATGAATAGATTAGAGTCACACAATGAAAACCCTAGATCGAAAGGGAATCTATCGACTAGAAAAACCTTATTTTCAGCCTGAAGAACATCTCTAACGAAGTTGACTTCTTCTGCTAAGATGTGTTTTTAAAAAAAATACACGAGATAGGCTTTTGAATGACTTAAATCAGACATTTTAGATTATGGCTAGTCAGAATGTGGGTCTATGCTTAATATAGGAACTCAGAATTTCTGACCTGGTCCTTTCCCCTAAGGGTTTTCCCCCCCTCTTCTAATAAGCCAAATGACCATTTTCATATAGGTTTGAGGTTAACAAAAAGGTAAAGATGACTGATGCGTGTCTATCATCTCTGGTAGAGCCAAATATTTGATTGAAATCGCATATTGAACAACAAAAGTCAACTAACCGGCCGGTTTATAAAAAATCGACCAGTTCTTCCCTTAATTAAATAACATTTTATGCCAAATTTTATCTGTTCAAATTTGGTAATTATCTCTAATTAAACAGATGGGATGTACCAAATTTTGAAAATTATCTCCAAATTTCACCTAAATCAAGGAGATTTGACTACATTGAGGATAAACCCCAAGATACTTCCAAGTCATCTAATAAATTACAATCTCTTGACATTAACTTGGGTTAAACCTAACTAACCGGACTGGTTTAATCAACTAGACTGGACTGCTAACTAGACCAGACTCAAACTGGACTGAGCTTAAGTGAATCATGGTCATTATATATTATTAGGCATGAACCTATAATAATAATAAACTTAATTAATAATATAGCCCAATACTCATTTAATAAATAAAAAAACTACAATTATGAGGTATCTACACCATGTATTACTATGGCATTGATATTTTTGAGTCAGTTTGGAAAATTTTGTGATGGTATAAGGCAAATGGGTTACATGAATATGTTCTATTTTGTTCCAAAGAAGAGGTTAGAATAATCATTAGTTAAGTTAGAAGGTGACAATTCCTTTGTTCAAATATGGGGCGACAAGACTGAACATATAGTTTTTGACATTTATCTTGTCCAATTAATAGTAGATGAAGTGGTTAGTAAAGAACAGTTAGAAGCTAGGTGACATAGTTATTGAGGAATAATTATTGAGGAACAATTAGAAACTATGCCAATTAGAAAAGTGGCATAGTTATTGAGGAATTAGATGAACATGGTAATGTGGTTTAATCTGAAGTTGGTCTAGAGCTTGCTTTATGTCAACTACCTAGCATAACCCAAAACACTTAAAAATAGTTGTCTAGGGGTGCATTAGAATTTGTGTCAAGGAAAACACAAAATGAGCATTATGACTTTTGGACCTAAGACTGACAACGGAGAGGCTGAACTAGTAATGAATCCGAGGATGTACATGTTGCTCATAGTGTTAGTGAAGTTGAAGAACATTATATTGTTGGACATGAGATTGACGATGAAGGGGCTAGACTCGTAATGAATTCCATAATGTAAATGTTGCTCATAGTGTTAGTCTACATGTAAAGCATTATGTTGTTGGACCTGAGACTGACAATGAAGGGGCTAGAACTAGTAATGGATCTCAGGATGTATATGTTGCTAATAGTAAGGGTAAAGCTGCAGGTTGTTGGACCTGAGACTGACAATGAAGGGGCTACAACTGATAATGAATCCCGAATGTAAATGTTGCTCATAGTGTTAGTGAAGCTACAAATGAAGAAGATAGTTCTACTACAGATGAAACAGATAGTCTAGTGAAAGTGGTAGTGATATGTCAAACCTTGAAGAAACTGTGACCAGTGACTATCAGGGAACAATTGATGAAATCTTAAGATCAGGTGGACTTGAGAAGGATGAGGAAAGTGCTGGGTTGGAAAAAAAAATCTAAGGGCAAAGGAAAAGAACCAATGTCTGAGGGGGGAAAATCTAAGGGCAAAGGAAAAGAGCCAATGACTGAGGTGGGTAAATCTAAGAGCAAAGGAAAGGGAAGTTCTTGAGACAGGGGGGTGGATACATCTAAGGGTAAAGGAAAAGAGCCAATTAGTGATGTAAACACTGAAGATATTCATTAGTGGTTTGACTCTGACTATAATAATCAAAGAACACTAATTGCCCTGAGTTTAACCCTAAAACTCAAACTGAAAATGAACACTTTCTGATAGGAATTAACGTTTCAGACAATAAGGAGTTCAAAGAAGCTCTTAGGCAATACTCAATTAGAAAAGCAAGGCCAATTAAGTTCATAAAAAATATGAGAACCAAAATCAGGACTGTTTGTAAGTCTGAAGATTGTGGGTGGTTTGTATATGCACCAACACATGAGAATTCCATGTCAGTGCAAGTCAAAACAGTAGGTTGAAATCACATATGTAGTAGACAAAACATAGATAAGGCCGTGCGTACTAGATGGATTGCAAAGAAGTACATGGATAGGTTTGTGGTTAACCAACTATGCCAATTAAGGCATTGAGGAACAATGTACATGGAGCTGAAATTATAAGTCAAACGAACCACTTCTTACAAAGCTAAGAAGTTAATTCAAACATTGATCAATTGGACTGTAGAGGGATAATACAATAAGCTTCGAGATTATTTGGCAGAATTAAAAAGAGTTAATCATGGGACCACTGATGTGATGAAACTGGATGAGTAGAGTATCATTTAAGGGACTCAAAGGTTTATGAGGGCTTACATATGTCTTGGGCAAGTGAAAGCAGGTCTTAGGTACTACAAGAAAATTATTGGGATGGATGGCACACATTTAAGAGGTTCAAATCCAGGTCAAGTTTTGACTGCTATAGGAATTGATGTACGTCAACAATTCCATGAATCGTAGCATGGGCAATTATAGAGTCTGAGTGTCAGCAGTCATGGCTCTGGTTTTTAGAGTTATTGCTAGATGATGTGGGGATAGTAGGGTCAAACTAGGATGAGTGAACTTTCATCTCAGATAAGTCCCAAGATCTGAACATAGATTCTGTGTTACACATTACAAACTTTAAGGATACAGGTTTTAAAGGAAAAAAGTAGAAAAATCTCCTACGAAATGCTGCTTTTGCATCAAACAAGAAGTATTTTGAAAGGGTAATGAAAGAAATAAATTATATGAGCCCAATCAAATTTGTAGTGGCTTGTTGCTAGGCCACCATTACAGTGGTCTAGGTTACACTTCAGTACAATCCCTAAGTGTGACCTCTTAGCCAACAACTATTGTGAATCTTTTAATGGAGCCATTGCTGAGAATAAGGAACAACCTATTTTGACCTTGCTTGAGGGTATCAAAACTTTAATGATGAAAGCAATTGAAAGGAGTTTTGTGTCCTAAGATACATCTCATCTTAAATAAAATTAGCAAGGCTACAGGAGACTCCATTGCATATCTCTCAGGTGCTCTAAAGTTTCAAGTTTAATGTGTTTGAGAGGGTAAATTTACAGTAAATATGGCCCGCAGTTGTAGGAAGTGGGATTTGAGACCTTGTTAATATGCCACATATTGTATGTGGCTGAAAAACTTGCAGCCTAAAGATTATGTCTCTCAATGGTACAAGAGGGAGACATATTTGAAGGCATATGACCTCATAATCAACCCTATGGCTAACTCTAACATACGGGAATCGAGTGGATTGGATGTAGGGTTACATCTACTGTATAAGCAATAGCCTAGAAGACCAAGGAAAGTGAGAAAAAGCTGAGGAGGAGAGGGATCCCTCTAAGTTGAAGAATGTGCAAAGCAGTGTTTAGTGTAGCATATGCAAAGCGAAAGGGAATAATAAGAGAATGTGTCCTATCAGACCTTTGGAAGCAACAACTCTTCGAGCAGGACAGGCACATGTACTTTATGACCTGCATGTGCATTTGTTCCAAATTTAATCCTTGTTGAACAGCTTTATGACATTTTTGTCAACTTTATAACAGGTGCAACTGGATGTGCAAGTGGCTAAGGGCCAGCAAGAGCCTCAACAAATACACCCTCATTGAATACTGAAGTGCCAAAACCTAACTTTTTTAATGTCTATTATTGCTGTTTTATCCAAATCTAGCATCATGCTTTATTTTTTGGGCTCTTAATTGCTTAAGCAAGGTAGTTTAGGTCACAAATGTTAGAAATATGGGGAGGCCAAGGAAGGAAGCAGTAAGGGGAGACAAGAAAAAAATGGCTGCACAAGAAACCAGTGTAATGAGGGGGAGACAATAACATGTGGCTGCACAAGAAACCAGTACAGTGAAGGTTAGCCCAAAAAAGAAACAAGTCCCCCTTCAAAGTAAGTCAGGGTTAAAGTGTTGTGGAACCACAAAGCGTGCCAAAATAAAAAGAAGAAGACCAAAAAACATAGATTATGTGAATCTTGACAAAGAGAAAAGGGTTAGGCAGAGTAAGGATAGCATTGGAGGCCCTCCACCAATATCAGTTCCTGTAGGAAACAAGAAAATTAGATTTGTATTTCCTGAAAGTAAGAACTCCACACCAACAACAACAGCAAACACAAAAAAAAAAAAAAAAGGAAGGCCAAAGCAAGCACTAGACGGAATCAGGTAACTAGTTGATGTATATGGCATTAGGAGTTCATTGGTGTATATTTTGTTTGCTACCATTGGAAAATGGATATATTTTGAATGCTAAATATTGGGCCATATGTATTTTGAATGGATGTTATGTAGCTTGTTAGAGGCCATGTGGTTTATATTGTATTTTGGATGGTGATTATTGAGCCACTATGTATTGTTGCATGCCTTGTTTTAGAGGCTTTGTATTTTGAAGGACTATTTTGGAGCTCCAATTGGCATGACTAAGCTCAATAGTAAACACACATTTAACAAAATTTGAAGAACTTCTTTGGTACAAAGTATTGTTCAAAAGAAAGTTTTTATGGTTTCACTTATTAAGTGTAGGTACTTATTTGATACGATTTAAATTAGTAAAGGTACTTATTTGGCATGATTTAATTGTTACATGTACTTCTTTGGTACGTTTTACCCTAGCATTTGCTCTAGTTTTTTTGCATCTGCCAACAACTTCCCGAAATAATTTTAGGTACTTCCTTAGTATGAAGTATTGTTATAAGAAACTCAATAATTTTATTGATAAGTTTATGTACTTATTTGGTACGCTTTAATTTTTAGAGGTTTTCCTCTGGTACACTTTACTTTTCTCAAAATCTTAGTTTTTTTTGCATCTGCCAATAACTTCCCAAAACACCAAATCTGAGCATTACACGCGCACGCGCACATACACACATTGTTAAAACACAACATATTTCGTTAGCTCAAGGATTCCTCATTAGCTTAAGGATTTCTCAACACACCCAAATAAGTGGCTATAAATATAAAGATTTGATGCTCTGGTGATCTTCTTCCTAAACATAGCTCATATCACAGGCCATATTTGCAAACTTTGGGAATCTTTCGTCCCACTCATTATCCGCAGCGATATAATAGCCCCTGTTAGTCCAAGTGCAACAATTAACCAACAATTCGTCCTTCTGGATCGCTCCAATTCTACATTGACCACTGGTGGGTTACGCCAACGGAAATAATTGCAATGACGAAGCTGCAAAATCAGACAATTTTTTCTGCTGTCACTTATCTTACCCCACTGCAAAATCAAAATGGCGACCGATAAACCTCCCATAGTTTCGAGCTGTCCACGACATTACAGATCTTACCATTTTCATGCAGTGCCACGAAGGGGTATTCATGGTTAGGAAATGTGTACTTGCATGTTTGTATTATATATATGTTCTGATATGGTTGGAAGAAAAGACCCATTTTGGAGGGAAAAAAGGAGAGAGAAAAGAGAATAGAGTGTTTTTGGAGGGAAAATATGAAAAAGACGGCCTTTGTGGTGAGTTGGACCTACTTTATGGCGAATTCTTCATAATGATAGTCCTACCCTTAGACTTTTTAAAGGCATTTGTGATCCATTAGCGGTCAGACTTATTTGGCTCATTTTTTGAAACTTACTTATTTGACACATTTAAAATGTTGGGCACTTAAACTGTACTAGGGTGATACTTAAGGGTATAGATTTGATATTAATCCAAATAGAAAATCAAAATAATTGCCAAAATTCATTTATTTAAGAATCTGCCAATGGTTGATACTTAAAGTTGTTTATGGAACTGCTATTCTGGAAAAATATTCCCAAAAGTTCCATAAAAAAATCCTTTGAATAGCCAATTAATTTGGGATCATCACATATGTCACTCTTCTTCTTGGTTCCAAACCATTCGTTTTGATATTTTCTCTTATATCTTATAGGTGGATCAGTTTCTGTTGATTCAAAAATTTGCTTTACGTGACTGAACAACAAGATCTATAAACTAGTTTTCTTCTTCCTTTCTATCACGTTAATTTTGTATTATTCTGTCAAAGCCGTATATATTTGGTTGTGATCGTAAGCACTTGTGATTGACAATATCTAGCTATTACTAGGATATTATATTATTTGTTTGATATTCTGCCGAAGGACTGTATACCCGTGGGTGGCACCACCTGACGTGAGTTGTAGAGGTTGCTGGGTTGGTTGAATTATTCATAAACTATGTCTAGTCTAGACAACCTGTTTGTATCCAGTTTCTTCTGATTGGACATATACACATTTATTCTTGTGAGCCATGTGACATGCATACGACATGTATGTTTTTTATTTAATTTATCTTCGTGAATTAGAACATGAGCTAGTTTAATGGTTGAGCTGAAAATTATAATCTTATTTCTGAACGTTGTCTCACTTGTAAATGATGACACGTCTGACCTTATTTCTCAATGGCTCCTCTAGTTTCTGTCTCTGTATTAAGAAAAATCTACTATTTCGCAATTCTGTCAAGTATAAGTTTTTGTTAAATTTGCATGTATGTCATTTGATTACTTTAACATTTTGAATTTACTAGTTGGTCCATTAAGCGGCCTTAATGAGCATTGGGCTCACACCCTTATTGTTTTCCTTTCTGTGATCGGTAGCTGGTACTTCCTTCTGGAGCTAGCTGTGCGAGTGAGTGCTAGTCATTTATTTATGAGGAAATTATATTTGGTACTTTTTATAGATTGTACTTCGATTTAGATTTTGTTTTGAAACTCCGGTTAGGATTAACTTGGGATTGTGTAACTTGTTGAGCCAGTTTTGCATCTATTTCCTCTAGAGACTTATGGTAGATGCTCTGAGTACCCTATTTGGAAGACTATCAGTGTGAATTTAGGTTATTTCCGTCTTTTGATATTTGTAACTTGCGATTGGAAAAATGAAGTTGCAACATGAGTTCTTTGACAACTCAACTTTTCAACTCTTCTTTTCTCTGGCTGTAATCCAAAAGTCAGGTTGTGTTTGTACTGTATAACAAAACGACATTTGTGAAACATTGTCATCTATTGAATATTTCACGCACATTACGTTTCAGAGCACATTTACCTTTAGAATTTTGGGGTGAAATTAAAGTGACCTTACTACCACTTATATCTTACTAATCGATTGCTCACCTCTGGCCTCAATGGCGAAACTCCTCATGAGATTCTCTTTCATGAACCACCTATTTTGTCTCATCTTTGGGTTTTTGGGTAGTAATGTTTTGGTTGCAATATCTGACCTCACCATCAATTTGAAGCAAGCATCACCTGGCATTTTGTTGTACATCCTCGTGGCCAAGAAGGTTTCAAAGTGTTTGATCTTCCGAGGCACAACCTCTCATGACCATATTTTCCATACACATTGATTTCATCTCCCCCACCCCCTGGCTCGCTTGTGCTTCCTTTCCCTACACTTGCACCTATTGCAGAATCACATGCACCTACAACAGTTCGATTTGCACCTAACATGGGACAGTCTGCACCCGTTAGGCACTGCCTACATCTAAATTATCTACCGAGGGCACTACCATTTGTGCCGACGACTGAACAGTCTGTGCCTGATGCATAATACATGATGAAATAAGTGTCCTCTCTCTCAAAACCGGTGCACAGCGACATCTAGTGCTGTCCACTTATCTTAAAGATTACTGTTACCCGCGCCCAATCATTTTCTTCAAGCATTGACTATCCTCTATCTTATTTTGTAACCCATCACCGTCTTTCCCTATTACCTGCCCAACCATTTTTTTTTATAAAATATGCAAAAGCTATATAGCCCACGCATAAATTGGTCTAGATACTCATTATCTACTTTTGTAGTTACATTATCTGAAAGTGTTAAAAAATAAGATTAATGGAGTCAATAACCGCTATGTAGGCCATGTAAGTAAATTTTGGATATAGATAACTTCCCTTTACGCCATGTTTGTTTTTAGTTATTACTATGGCTTGGGACAGAGGCAGGTGACGATGCATGTGCAACTAAATAATTTGATGCCAATATAACTTTTGTTAAGAGTTCAATTAAAAAAGTGAAAAGTTAAAATTCATTAGAGATGATGTTGAACACACGAGGAGGGACGACTAGCTTCGATCTGAAGGCAAGCTCTAAAAGGGTGGGCATATGGGCGAGCAACAACAAATGGGTGAGATTTCATTTACCCAATTAAGGAATACACTTGGGAAGTGGAAGAAATCGTAAAATCGAAAGTTCAAAAAAAAAAAAAAAAAAAGGGTTCACTCTAACATTTTATACTTCTAACGATGTTTAATTTTTAATTCTTCACGCATCACGTGTTGTAGTTAAGGTGAAATATTGGCAAATTTAAAATTTTATGTCGGTGGATATACAGATATATATATATATATATATATACATACATACATAGATATATATATATATATCTTGTAATTAGGTTTATAAGCAATTACGTGTAATTCATTGATAATATAAATTACCTTTTGTTTTTCGGCATCCGGTAGTGAAAGTTCAGATATACATGCTTTCAAGTAAATATTAATTTCACGTTATAAAATTGCAAGAATTCATCATAAATGATACATTAAGGTTTACACTTTACATTACAAATGAAATTTGATCTTAAGTGAGAAAGGTGCATAAGAAATGTGACCTTTAATCTTAAGCTTTAACCCGCTTCAATAAATTCAGCTTCAACTATTCAACGACGGTTACATGTGTGTTTGAAAGAATAATTTATTCGTGGCACCCAGAAAAACTCTAGAACTAACTAAATTAGCTATGTCCAATCAAACTTAGGATTAACCTTTGTATATTGGACTTGAACTGGTATCACTTTGGCACAAGTTTGGTGGGTTTCAGCCAACTCTACCAAAACTGGTAACATTTGGTTGCAACACTGCATTAATATTCCACTTTTTGTTTCCTAATTGTAGAATGCTGAACGAAGGCCCCGCCTCGAACGGCGACAAATTTGAGCCACAAGAAGCAACAATCATGCACAATATTGCACGGTAACACACACACACAGACAGGAGGGAGAAATGGCGGTGGAGATGGTGGAGCCGAACACGTGCATCCGCGGTTGCTGCCGCAGCGAATCGATCCCCCTGCACCTCCCACCTTCTTCCTTCTCCCTCTCTTCCCCAATTGCCCGTGGTATCATGCAAAAGCATTCCTTCCGTTTCACAATTTTCGTCCCATCTTTCTGACGGAGACTTTATCTGAACCTGTGCTGTTGTTTGTGCCCACATCACAGGCGCTGAAAGTGTCGTCTATGAAGCAACCTTGGACGGCAAGAAGGTCGCCGTCAAGAAGCCAGTCTTGTCTACCTCCGACCACCTCGACAAATTCCACAAGGAATTACAATTGCTATGGTCAGTCAGTTTATACCGCATATTTACCTGCGTATGTTTAGATATATGTGCGTCCAGGTGTTGTGTTTCCATTTGACGATGTGCGTGCACCATGTGAAGTAAGGTGGAGCATCCGGGAATAGCGGCGCTTGTGGCGGCGCATGCCAAGCCGCCCAATTACATGTTTTTCTTTGAGTTATACGAGGCCGGCAGTCTTGCCCAGAAACTGCACGTGGAGGAATGGACTCCTGGCGTCGACCAGGCACTCGCCATCGCTTTACAGCTAGGTATACACCATTGCTGCTCGCCTTTGTCTAAATTCGGCTACTCGTAGAGCCTGTTGGGTTTAATTTATGCCACTAGTTTGTTATGTTTCTCTGAAGCCGTCATGGTGTAGTTCGGAGTTTTACTTGTAACGTTTCCAATTTAAGATGTCTTAGTGCGTAAATGCTACCGCGTCTGTTTATGTGCTTTAATATGTTGCATATATGCCGAATTGGTAACAAATTTTGCGGTTTAATGACACTTGTTAAGGGAGTTCTGATCACTTAAGTAAGGTCAAACGATTAGACTCACTTAAGTAAGAACTCGAAAAGCTAGGCTAGCAAAAGAGTGACTAAGCAATAACTAGCAAATGCATCTAACATTCTATTCCGCAGAATAATAGCTTTGCATTTTGCTTCTTGGGCTTGCCTCGTGGAGATAACAAAAACTTTCAATTGGTATTTTGCTTCTACACACTAGAAAAATTCGACCTTGACGAACTGCGAGCCCTTTTATTTTATTCTGAATTAAATTACGACCTTTACCACAACGATGTTGTCCATAGCCCTAACGATGGCGGAATATTTCCGAGATGTAATCGAACCCAAAGGGAGAAAATTTGCTGAAAGGGGTGTGGAAAATTCCTTTTCTTGTGTGGCTCAATTGAGGATATTTGAGCAGTTCTGGATTGACGATGTAGGATTTCAGTTAGGTGGTTCTCACCGAAGGCTTGTACATTAGTCCAGTAAAGTTAAGAGAAAGGACACTTGTTCTGAAAGAAGAGGCTCGCTACAAGTCAATGACTCGAGTTTCACACCAGCACCTCGACCTTGCGCGACGATTTTAAAGCCATCGCATTGAACAATGTCACTTCATGCCCTACTTATTAATGAAAAGCTTGGGTGAGTTGTTCCCCAGGCCCAACATTTAAAGGGCGTGACAAGGGAGGGCCGAGACAAAAACACACCTGGGTTAGAGAATGAATACCTAATAAAAGAAAACGGAGGGCATTGATGGGTCAAACAAGCCTAAGGATCCATTTGTTTAGAACGAAAAATGTTGTACAGCGTAAGTACTAGAAAGTGAAGAGACAGAGAGGGAAGACAAACTGCTTACTGTTAATAAGTCCAAGGAAAATTAAGAGAATTTACATATTAGATAATCCCATTGGACTAAATTGTCATTATTCGGATATTAAGCTCCTTTATTATCTATTGCAACGCCTGAGCACTGTCCATAGCAGTGGATTTGATTCGGAACCTGTAAAAATGAAGAGAGAGAGATTGAATGTGTAGAAGAGAAGGGGCATAATTAAGGACAAGAGATTAGGCTCTTCAATAAGAGAGAAATGCTAAGGCTAGCAGAAGTGAGAAACACGAGGGAGAAATCAATACAAAGGACCAATCGTACAATTCATCAAAGGCTACTTATCCTAAGAAAAATGTCGGCCTTTTATACATGCAAACCAAACAACATTAAAGGAAATTAAACAAAAACCAGACGTAAAAAATATAACTCCAAGGCGGAGATGCCCGTAGTTACTATTTTGCACCGACAGTTGCTATTTCTCTTCTTAGGCAGCAGCCTATATACTATTGGGTGGAGGATGCATATGTCATACTTATGATCCCTTGCGAGCAATACTCTTGTCCTTACTCTCAGGACTTTTCGAAGGGGGAGTGCTGTTGGGGAGTGGAAAATCAGCCGGATAGTGATTGGATAACTAAATTGAAGAATCAGCAAGGATTTTGTTGTGTTGCCAAACTTTTGGATTTCCAATTTTTGGTCTTCATTTACTTTCCTTTTATGTTATTTTGTCAGCTTATATAGAGAGGCCTCTACTTTATGGATTGTAAGCTTTTGATGAATCGAGTATTTTGTCATTCAGTATTTCTTTCTCTGTCATTGGTTCCCTATCCCCCTATCCCTATGGTTTCTGTACCTTCCTCCTCTGAGTTCTCAATGAATCTAACTCTCGTACTTTCATCTCCCCTTCTTTTTTACCTATTTTCTCTCTTTCTCTTTTATCCTGCCGGTGCTACATTAGGAATTTAACCATATATAAATTAAAAAAGAGACGCTAGAAATATGGGTTATGAGCATGTACATAGGTTGGTACTAAAGAGGTCGAAAAGTAGATTTACATGCTGGCTAAGCTAAGATAAAACAGCAGCTTTGAACTTATCCATGTAAAAGTGCATTATGGATTGGGGGCATGAGATAGAATATGAGGAAAGAGAGAGATTAAGCTGCTTAATGAACTTATTGAAGAGGATTTATGACAATTCAGTGTTTCATTTGATGATCCTAGTAAAAGGTTTATTTGTAGAATTGAATTCAAGGTAAAGAAGCTTTGAAAACGATACAAACAGGGAGACTACTGGGCAGAAGGTGTTCCTTTTAGAAGTTTTTTAGGTGCTTGGTTGATGTGGGCCTAAATTGGTTGGCAATGTTGTTTAAAAGGATTTTGAGTACTAAGAGCATGCCGAATAGGTATAGAAGAAGAGCTTTGGTACCTCTGTGAAAGAATAAAAGAGATATAAATATAGACCAACTATAAAGTTTTAGCTTAGGAGTCGCACAATTAAGCTCTGTTAGAAATGAGACCAGAAGATCCACAATTGCACAAGAAGGGCAATATTGAAGAGGATTTTTCCCATTGGATAAGACCAGGTTGGGTTCAAAAGGAGGTGCCTGTATGGAGTCCTGGTTGGCAATTTTGTTTAAAAAGATTTTGAGTACTAAGAGGATGCCGAATAGGTATAGAAGAAGAGCTTTGGTACCTCTGTGAAAGAATAAAAGAGATATAAATATAGACCAACTATAAAGTTTTAGCTTAGGAGTCGCAAGATGAAGCTATGTTAGAAATGAGACCAGAAGATTCACAATTGCACAAGAAGGGCAATATTGAAGAGGATTTTTCCCATTGGATAAGACCAGGTTGGGTTCAAAAGGAGGTGCCCGTATGGAGTCTAGGAATTACCGACTCCTCATATGCGTCGAGGTATGTTGTCCGACACCTACCAACACCCCGACACCTTAGCAACACCTCTGGACACGTGTCCGGCACCTCTTGGCGGTGTCCGATTTTATCTATTTGTTTTTTAATTATCGGACATGGTGTCGGACACCTCTTGAAGAAGGGTCCACAAGTATAGGGCCAAAATACAATATTTTAAACTTTTTGTCAGTGTGTCATAATCGACAAATTTGGGACTATCTTAGAAATGAAGTTTTAAGCCAAACCCTATCGACCCAAACCCTTTGTCTTCTGAGTCTTCTTCTATGCGGTTGTTTTTTGTCTAACCAAGAGAAACGGAAGACGAGATTTCAGCCAAAGTACCCATCTTCTTTCTCCCTCATCTCTTTCTTTTCCAATTTTTTGTTACCGAAAGAATCCAAACTTATCAATTCAGAGGAAGATAAGTTAGCTTCTCTGACCTCATTCACAGACCAATCTCGCTATATAGAAGACCTGTCCTTGACTATTTCATGTTATTGTCTTTCTTTCTCATCCATTGTGGTCGAAATTTAGCTGCTCCAATTAATGTTTATTTTTCTTATATATATATATTTGATGTATATACAATTACACACCCATCTTATATAAAAAAAACTAAAAAAATTCAGTGATGTCTTGTGGTGTCCAAAATCTGGTTTTTTGGAAATTGCGGTGTCCTGTGTCCCAGTCAGTTTCGGTGTCGGACGCGGTGTCCATGTTCGTGCTACCTAGTCTGGAGTGCTAAGCATCATACTATGGCTCTGAAGTTGAAGAGGAAATCTTATATGGCGTTGGTGAGTCCAACGATGCTGTATGGTCGTGAATGTCGGGAAAACAAGAAGCATCAGAGACAAAAACTAATATAACTGAAATGCCTGTACTCAGGTGAATAGTGGCTGCATAGGGATAAAATGGCCACATAAGAAGGCAGGGTGGCACCAATTCAGGAATATTTGTTAAGTATGTTTGATCAGATCCAACGTAGGTCTGTAGGTGTTTTGGTGAGAAAAAAGTGATCTGAATCAAGTATATGGTGTAAGAGGAGCTTAGTTGCAGGAAACTCCTAATATGGTGACGTTTCTCTCTCGGAAACTCGCTTTTGCGATCCCAAGTTAGGAGCTCCATGGGATCTCGTCCCAAGCCAATATGGGAACTCGATCCCGTTAGCTGGATAGAGATGCATGGAACAAGTGAGAGAATACCTGAAAATCAAACCCTTTTCAACTCATTCCTTGTTTCTCTCTTCCTTCAAGCCCTTAAAGCCTCTTTGTCTGTTGTTGTTGGCTATGTAAACTATACTAAAAAAGTGATAATACTCTTTACGTATTTATTTATTCAAGCCGCTCCCAACCTCAGATTCTTCTTGGTGCTTACGCTCCCCCGCCCCCGTTCCCGCCCCCGCCCCCGCCCCCGCCCCCGCTTTGTGCAACTAAGAAGAGGAGGCAGGGTAGACTGAGAATAAGACGGGGAGAGGTAATGCGAAAAAAATGGTCTGCTGGGAATTTATCATGAATGAGTTAGAAAACCAATTGCATGTTGGTTCATGGTTGGTTTTTTTGTGACTTCTGTTAACTTGATGAATTATGCTTCTCCAAACATTCGTTGGAGTGATTTTCCATTTTTCGTAATATTTTATTTTTTTTGCATGAGGCCATTGTTCTTTTGTTGGTTGGCATATTGTTCGGCTATCAGTCATAAGTTTTGCACCTTGCCTTCCTTCACTTATCTCGCCTCGTGCTTACAGTAGTGTCTAGGACTGCCTAGCGCCTTTAACAAAAAAAGCTCTATCTTTGCGACTTGCTATACTTCAACCCCGTTTCACACACTTGGGTCCTTTTTATCTAGCGTTAGACTAAGTTCTGCTACCCTCTCTCTCTCTTTAGCTCCAAGCCAAGTACTTTTCTTTGTAGGTTCATGTTCTAAGGTAACTACTATCCTGCAGTTAGATTAAAATTTTAAGGTAAAATGGTTCGAAATGTATTTGGACTGTATGCGGAAAATAATGAGCAAAAACCTGTACTCAAGTAACTTGCTTGCCTATGGGAGGTTAGGGAAATCTAAAATCTCTGCACACCTAAAATTCTCGTGACATCAGGATCCTCCTGGGACACAAGGCACTTGTTGTCCAAGGATCCTGTGGAGTAAAATAACCTCGATGCTAGCGCCTCAGTTTTTCCCAGAAAAGTATTACGTCCAAGAAGCTCCGTGTTGACATGTCTGTCTGTTCATTCTTAAATGGCTGTATTGGGGCTTTCTTCGCTTCGGAAGGAATTCCACGAATGGCCATAGATTTCACAGATCTCAGTATCTGTCAGAACTTGACCGTATCATCTTCAGGCATCAATGCTTATAGAATGAGTTACAGAATCCTTTTGACAGGGGCTATAAAGGACACAGATCGAGTATCACTGAACTTTTGAGCCTTTTTATTGTTTTTGACTGTCAAAGCTAGCCAGATCACGCGGCAGGTCTGATGTTGTATTGGTCTTTTTCTGAATTATTGTAAAAGCTTAAGTTGCTCGAGAATGGATGCAACAATCTATATCATGCTTTTAACAGTCCCCCCTCACGTGCGAGCTTGAGATTGGATGTAGAGAGATGAGTAAATGAGAGAGACACTGATCTGCATCACCTAAGTGCACAAACAAGTTAGTGCAAATTGCTCTAGTACATAAAAGGGGACCACAGGCAAGTTGGAATACTCGAACCCAAGTCACGGGGACGTGGGAAAATATGCATTTATGTTGCTAGATTCAATTAATTCGTAAAGTAAAGCCCGTTTATCTGATATAGTTGTTTCAATCAGCCGTTTTATAGTGCATGCTAATTTACATCTGATGAGAAGTGTTGGAGACATATCCCCTTACCTTGTCCAGGTGTCGAGTTTCAGACACGTGTATGTTATCCATTTTGAACAGTTGAAGTTAGATAGCCAGGAAGACGAAGCTGTTACATGTTTAAGTTTCTTTATTTTTCTTCTTACTGAGGGTTTTTTAATGCTTATCTAGAATGATTAAATAACAATGGTTTTTTTTTTTTCACAGCAAAAGCTCTGCGGTATCTGCATAACCTTGGAATTGTACATAGGGATGTGAAACCAGCAAATATCCTTGTAATGCTTTTGACAATTACCAAATTCAACAGTTTTACTTTCTCTAAACTTGTACTGATTTCTTTTCTTTGCAAACATTCATCCGTTTGAAGTGGGTATGCCTTGAGTTCACGGTAATTTGATAATTAAGCATGGTCCAATTGCAGCTTGACAAAGACAATCACCCACATTTGGCAGATTTTGGTTTGGCAGCATACAAGAGAGATCTTAAACAAGTTTCTGTTGAAAATTGGAGATCTTCTGGAAAGCCAACTGGTGGGTTCCATAAAAAAAATATGGTTGGCACACTTATTTATATGGCACCTGAAATATTGAGGAAGGACATACATACTGAAAAATCAGATGTCTACAGTTTTGGAATATCAATCAAGTAAAATTTCTGGAAAACTATGTTCTTCTATTTAAATTACTTAGAATGATTTGCAATTGTCATGCTCACTTTTACATCATGCAATTCTAAGATAGTTATCATGATTTTATGATAGGATCTGCATGTAGTTTTGGTATGCAGTATTATGAGATATCATATTTTTCTTGCGTGGAGTTATACAACTACTTGTCGGTATGGTAATGTGTGGGAAAATTGGTTCTGAAAAAAAAAATGATAAGAGCTGTGATCTAATTTAGTTAAAGAAGGGAAACATAAGGGGAAAAAACAATCGTGATATTTGCACTGAAAGCACAATAGCAACTAGCATGGCAGAAAACATAAATTAGTGGAATTTCGGGTGACGTTTTTAGTGGTGAAAACGTTTATGAAGCTAGTGGGTCTGAATTTGAATATGGGTTTGGGTTGCCTAGTTATTTGACGGACAGCCAATATCCAAGTAATCGACTCCTCGGTGTGGTTGGGTTGAAAATTTGAACTATAACTTGATTAAAGAAAGCTCTTCTGTTTTGGGGTTTGTGAAGAATGTTTAAGATGAATAAATGAAGCTGGCCGTCCTTAAGCACTAGCTTCTTCTACAAAAAAGTCCTTAAAAGGTTGACAGATGGTAGTTTCATATGAAAGTATGGGGCCTTTGACAGATGGTAGTTTTGTAAGAAAGTTTGGGGCCTTTTAGGACAGGGTGGAGAAACCGGTAGAATAGCGATTATGCGTAGTTCAGAGAGAGCTTCTGTGCATTTTTCTAGAGCAACCAAAACATAACGAAGTCCTGCAATGATATAGAAAAATTAAAACAAAGGGTTAGCCTTGGTGCGTCAGTAAGGTTGGAAACAGCCTCTCTGTTATGGCAGCAAGAAGGCTGCAGAAATGCCAATGGCGGGAGTCTCGTGCACTTGTCTAGCCCTTTGTTGTCCTTGTATTCTTAGTTTCTTACTACGATCCTTACCGGGATGGCATACAAGCTAGAATTGCTTTAAAGGCTATGCTTTGTCTTCTTGAATTATAATACATTTCAATAATCAAGTGTTAGTGTCTGGAATGTCTTTGACACAAAAACATCGCAACTCTATGCGCTGAAAGGAAAAGAAAAAGAGGGTCTTCTATGGTAATTCTTCAACTATGCCTCTTTAGAAACCTAGTAAAAATAACCTTCAATGTTTATTGGACTGGTGCCACTAGGTTGATCATACTCTGCAGTCTCACCAATCGCCATTTCGTGGTACAGTAATCATTGCATGGTATGAAATCTGAATAAGTTCAGAGTCAGATTCTAGTCACGTGCTTAGTAGTACATTGAACCCCTCGGCATTACTTTTCTAAATTGCTGCTTGGATCATGATTTTTGATGTCTCTTCATGATACCTTAGATAGCCGGAACACGACCTACATATCTTGTATTCCTCTTTCTAACTGGCAATCTGTTGGATGCTCTTATTTTGAAGCATAGTCAGCTGATACTCTTGTGTTATCTGCGCCCACTACTTGTAAATGAAAATTGAATTCAATCTATTGCAGTGAGCTTCTTACTGGTGTTGTTCCATATACTGACATCCGTGCAGAAGCGCAGGTTAGTCTAATCTTTGAATTCTTCCATTCAGCATTTGTTATGACTAGGGGTGTGCTTCTTTTACTGTCCCTACATGATACACACATGGAGAGAAGTATCTTCGATCATCATTTGTTGATGCTGATGCATTTGTACTTGTGAGAGAATGGATTTGTCTCCACAATCTGATGAGCCATGTAGATTAATAACTACTTGTTCAAATCTTGACTCATAGAGCAACAAAAGCTGCACTTGCACTTATCCGTTAAATAGGGATCTGATCTCATCCCTCAAGACTTTAAGAACGTATCCTATGTCGAACTCAAAACTCTCTCTTCTTCGCAAGAAGTTGTAGTGTTGCAGATCACATAACAATAAAAGGTGCAAGTGTGAATTATGAAACTGGTAATGGTTATTTGTTTATATCTCGTTGTTCTTGGTGTAACTGCAGTATCTTTGAGTTGGATAATATGTGTTTTTGTGTGTGTGTGAGAGGGAGAGGGCAGGAGGGAGGGAGTTGGAGATGATAGAAAAGAGGTGGTTGTAGAGGCGATGTTTTTGTGAAGTACATGTATAGGATGCAAGCACAATAAATGAAGGCTGGGCATTTACAACTCCCTCAATCTTAAAGGACCAAAAGAGCAATTCAGTTTCAAAATATCTATCACATGTTTTGTCTTGACATGTTGTCATTAGCTAATTAAGCATCCTGGTTTGGTGTATCATCGCCGGCTTTCAATTTGTGACTGAATTATTCATGGAATATGACATGTGCTGCTGGCAGGCCCACACTGTGCTAGAAATGAACTATACGGAGCAACGACTTACGGCAGCTGTTGTGTCTGAAGGTTTGCGACCACTTCTTGCCGGACTTGAGTCTGGCACACCAGCAAGGTTACTGTCGTTGATACAAAGATGTTGGGATATGAATCCCAATAACAGGCCTTCTTTTCAAGATATAGTTGTGGAACTTGATCTAATCGTGGAAAACAACGGGACAACCAAATTAGAGAAGAAGGCTTTTGCTGAACATTCTACATCTCCCAGTGGCCAAAATAAGATGAATTTTCGGGCTTATCAAGAAAGTATCAACTGGCTTACCCTTGGTGAAGATTTTCCTAAGAAAAATCCTCCTGCCTCTGATTCAGGTGTGAGAACCTGGATTAGTTCCCCAACTGATTCTTTACAATACCAGCCAGTGCTATCCTGGGGATCCTTTGCTAGTTGCGGGAGAAGGGAGACAATGGAGGATACACATTTCCTTATGCCCCAAATGTGGGATGAAGAAGATATACACATATTCGGAATCTTTGATGGTCATCGAGGTGCAGTATCAGACGATATATTGTCAATCCTGCTTTTGCCTATGGTACCAACTCAACGAAGAAAAATCTCAGAACTTTTAGGGCAAAGCTACTAATTTGCAAAAATAGACAAAAGATTCGTTAAAGCTCAGAAATGAAATGTTTGTGACCAATCTATTGCAGTTTTTGGAGTTGCAAATAATTGTGATCTTTGAACAAAGGCACTAAGACTAGGGCCACTCTAGTTTATTTACAGGTTTTCTTATTGTTGCAATTCTTGATTTTAGAACCTTGGTTTGTTTTTTGGGCAAACCTTATTTTGCATCTTCATACAGGACCTTGTAGTTTTTACCCCTTCCCAACACAAAACCAACCCCCCTCTCCCATCTTCGGAAGCACTGATATTCTGCATTCCATGTTAACACTAACTTGAAAAACGCAGTCATTCTTCTTATAGGTTTTTTAAGACATCATAGTTATTTGGTAGAATCAACATAATTAATGACTGAGCACATACAGGTGCAGCAGCTGCTGAGTTTTCAGCTAGGGCATTACCGGGATTTTTACAAATGCTGGGTTCCATAAGCAGGTTTATTTGATCCCATTTCATTATATAACCTTCTAGAGATACATGTTTGAATACATGAAATAAATTTTACACATGTATATTTTTGTGCAGTCCCAATGAGGCACTACTGGAAGCATTTATTAAGACAGATGTTGCATTCAGAAGTGTTCTGGGTTCCCTTCGTAAATCCAGGGGAGCTATCAAGAAAGACTGGCATCCTGGCTGTACTGCTGTTGCTGCTCTTATAGTTAGAAACAAGCTTTTTGTTGCTAATGCTGGTGATTGTCGGACTATCTTATGTCGAGCCGGCCGCGCCCATGCTCTAAGTAAGGTAAGTAAGGACATTTGATTCATCAAGCTCTGCTGGAATGAAAAGGACCTTCATTGTTTCTCAATTTGCAACTCCCTTGACTTCCGGTGTCCTACAGTTGTTCAACTAACCAATCATTATATATTAGGATCATGTCGCAAGTTGTCTTGAAGAGAGGGAGCGTGTCATCAGCAGTGGTGGAGAAGTCAAATGGCAGATTGACACATGGAGGGTTGGTCCGGCTGCTCTCCAGGTTATACCTACCTCTTGGCGATGCTGGTCTCATGTGATTCTATATAAGATGGATTACACTTTTTTTTTCTTTTATTAGAAGTCCAAATTTATAATATCGACCAAACTGCATCTCGGGGTTGCATTTCTACATACACATTTGTAATGCAGCACTCTAGCAGTATCAGTTGCATTACTTGAGTGTTGCGTGAAAATCAGTTGCCCCATGGACATCTGTAGATATAGTTGTATCGTTTCTTTAGGATCTAAACCAACTATCAGAGGTAATAAACTTGCGTGGAGAGTTGCTGTGGGGAGTTGGTTTGATGCCTAAAGAAATGATACTACTATTATTACAGATGTTCATGGTGCAACTGATTTTATTCTATAAAGTATCATGCTTTAGCGACTCTCCTTCATTATGCGATGTAGCTTAGTGTTAGTACCAAAAGTTGGTTAGTTACACCAAACTTACACAAATTAAAAATTAGTCCCTCAACTACCAATTGCACGCCATAGGTCCTAAAACGCACCATTAGTCCTACTGTCTATATTGAAATGACAGGTTCGTTAAGCGACAATTTTTTGAAGGATACTGTTGTCAAGTTTGAACTCACCAATCTAATTTCCAAATCGCCAATATCTTCTTCCTTTCACAGTTAGGTTTACACACCCTGATTAGCAGCAGTGGCAGTGGCGGCGTCTGACAAGGGAGGACGGTCGTCATCCTCATCATCTACCCTCATCATGGCCACCATCATATCTGGTCACGAAGGAAGCCTCATATCCCGCCGCCACATCTCTCTTTTCATTCAATTTAAATCCCTCTTCCTCTTCCTTTCCCATGTCACATAAACACGAGCACTCGTGCACTTTCATGTGCATATACCAAATATATAAGCAGATTTTGATCTTTGGCGTCAAGCCAGAACGTATCCCAGACCGCAGGAATATGAGTGGCAGAGATGTTGTCGAGTTACTTGCTTGGAGATCGGTCACTTCAAGATAAAATAGCAATGGCATGTTGGCGGAGAAGCTTTGTGGGGTTTAATTCTAGTGTTGGTAAGTTTTTCCGATGTATAAGGAGATGGAAGGTGGTGTACATGTTGATTAAAGTGGGGGTGATTTCAGGTGCTGATTGTGGTGTATTTTGGTGTTTATAGTGGTGGTCGTGGGTGGTTAAAGTGATGATAGCTGCAGAAGCATGCAAATGCTATTGGTGAGTACTTGTTTAGGTCAAGATTATGGCTGCTTTGTTACTGGATTAGGGGTTTTGGCTGTTGTTTGGAGGTGGGGCTAGTAACAGGACATAAGCACCCTTTATGACCCTAGCACATGAGACTTTTTAAAGAGCCCGTCGGTTGAATTTGGATAGTAGGACCAATCATGTGTAATTGGCATAGTTTAGGTCCTAATTGTGAACTCGCGCAATAGTTTTTAGTCTTGCGGCCTAATTAACCCTTAAAAATGATCCAATCTGTTTACTGTCGTTTGTATTTACTGAGCTTGCTTGGCTCTTCTTTTGTATTAGACAGTTGCAAGCAGTTAGTTGGCTTCTGACGTTCCTGCAGTGGTTCTAATACCTGTTACAACCTGTCATTATGCCGGTTATTAGATGGTTGCATTAAAACTGTAGACATAACTAGATATGCCTGTTATTATAGGATATTCTGGTTAGAAAAATTGGAACGTACTGTTTTTCTGCATACTCAATATTAAAGTAGGAGACTCACAAGTGTCGATGGCTGAACATGGGCATGTCATGTTGACACCAGGCATTACATTTTGCCATCCAGGAAGTTGTTTTACAAGTGATAGTGCTTTAGTAAAGATTGTGTGCCTCTTCTCTTTCTTGTATGTGCACTTCAAAATATGTATTCACATGGAATATGTTGTAACTGCCACGTTAGTTAACTGCTTTATTTTAGCAGGTTACACGCTCCATTGGTGATGATGACTTGAAGCCTGCGGTAACTGCAGAACCTGAGATAACAGAGGTCATGCTCTCTGTTGAGGATGAATACTTGGTAAGAGTTATTGTTTTAAGAAATGTTGTTGCCTTTACAGTTATAAGATGGTAGATTGTGGATTCATGAGAACTTGAAATCATACACTGACCAATATAATGATATGCAAGTATCTTAGGCTTTTATACTTTGTGGACCGTTTTGAATGTTGAAGTGCTTGAATTGAATATTTTCAGATTAAATTCAATATTCGCCTTGTCCCATGGTTCGCCCGTGTCCATGTTGCCTCCATTCCGTCGACAGCCAGAAACCATTGTACCTACCATTAGGGCAGCACAGTGCACGAGGCTTCCTGATTAATGGCGTCCGAGGAGGGTGAGGCTTCCCCACTCTTTGCGAAAAGGCTGTTTTTGAGTACTGAATGCGCCAACATCTAAACTCTAAAGTCTTGCTTGTTCACATTATACTGATAGGAAAAGAGAGAAAACAAAAAGCAAAGTTGAAAGACCATGATAAAATATGGTTGTGAAGCCATCTGAACTTTTATAATTATCATATTATCGTATAAATGGATGGTAATTGGAATGTGGTGGTTTTAAGAGAGGGTGATACATTCCAGTGCAAACCTGTGGATATATTATTGCTCTATGAAGCACGGGTGCGCCAATCAAAATAAAGCACCGGCATCGAGTGCGCGTTGGGTGTGGGTGCGGGTGTGTGTCGGGTGCGTATCTGCTATTAATTATTTATTTATTTTCCTAAATACCGGGTGCGGATCGGGTGCATATGGGATCTGAGATCTGAGAGGGGAGTGACCGAGAAAGAGAGAGAGCAGCAGCAGCGCAATGTAGCCACGAGCATGACCACTCCGGTGACCACCAGAGACTCCAACAACGACCGGGGACTCTGACGATGACCGGCGACTCCGACGACGACCGCGACTCTGGCGATGACCCAAGAGAGATCACGTATTAGGGTTTTTCGATAGAGAGGAGACCAATGAGAAAGAGAGGAGAAGAAGAAGAATAAAGAAGAAGAAGAAGAAGAAGAAGAAGAAGGGGGAAGAGGAAGAAGAATTCACAGCGACCTTACCTGGGCTGTGATTCCAGCAGCGAGAACGTGAGCAGAATTTCTTGATGTTATCGATCCTTTTGACAGCTGGATTAAATTTGCTGTATAATTTAAATAACCACTTATTAACTTATTATTAAAATTAGCCCCAGTACTTTAGAAAAATACAGTAATACACATACACTAATATTTTTAAAAATGATGTATCCGCATATCCGCACCCGTATCGTATCTGCACCCGCACCCGTGTCCGTGCTTCCTAGTTGTTGCTTCATGCTTGATATTGACCTATAACATCATGGGAAGCAGAGAGTAATTTGTTATACGTGATACTACTGCTGTAAGTAGGAGCAACAATGCGCTGCCCATTAGGTACCTGCCCCACCTAATGGGTATATTGGCGGCTGGGCCAAATTGTTTCATGATAGGTGTTACTTGAAACCTTCTTACCGAGCACATTAGATGCGTGGAAGAGTAATTTAAATTCATCATTCAATCGTGTATTCATCATGAGAGTTTTGCCTGACAGAGGTCATCATAGTGCATTGTCGATCCTATAATCCTGTACATGTCAAAGAATTGCCACCCGTTCTGCAATTGACTGGTTCAACAAGTCTATGGGCAGCAGCGATAATGATCTGCAAATGAAGTGTGCAGAATATTGTGGGGTCTCATGATTTTATGAGCTCATCACGCAGCTTTAGTATTCATGGCAAGTTTGTCGTCGTTGTGTTGTTTGATTAATGCTTGCAAGTTTGCTTTTACTTTCCAAACATTGGTTCTCTCCAAGTTGCATTTTCCTCTGCATATGAGCGTTTTGTTTGTCTGTTTGTTTCTCAGGTAATGGCTAGTGATGGACTTTGGGATGTTATGAGCAACGTAGAAGTGGTGAGCATAATTAAGGACACTGTGAAAGAGGCTGGAATGTGCTCAAAGAGATTGGCAACTGAAGCCGCTGAACGTGGCAGCAAAGATAATATAACAGTTATTGTCGTCTTCCTTCGTCCAGTCTCAACAGCAGAGAGAATTTACTAGCAATTGTATTAGGGTGGATGGTGGAATGAGGGAGCCAATGGTAAAAGTGCACTATGTGCAATCAAAATCTACTTGTAATTTTCCTGCTCGATGTTTGAGTGCATTTTGTGGCTTTTATGTGTTTATACCATATATTGGCGTTTAAGAAAGTTGATTCCGAAATGGTTACAATCTTTTAATATGTTGGCAAAACATGCAACGAGGTCTCACTCTTCAGTTACTTCTAACGACACATGGTCTCGGAAACCTGTGAACATTGATCCGAACAATAGTGGTCGGGCTCATTGCCACAGATCCGTTGTGCGGTCACCTCGGTTATCCCACGGTAAATAAGCTTATTTGATGCTCCTCTCTCTTCTGTTTATGTCACAATGTTGCATACGTTTCTTTGTTCTTTATTCTTAGGGTTGCAAGACTTGAGACTGCGGTTTAAAGCGTGAGCTGACTCGGAGTTATAATAGGTGTATTGTGGCAACTTTAAGGAGACAACTCAATTGGTGAAGGTCTCTAGAAAAGTAGCCTATTGGGTTAAAGGATATGCGCCGATTTCATAAAAATATTGAATATTTCAAGACCATTAGAGTTCCGACCATCTTGGAGTGTTAGGTACATTGTTAAATCCAAGCTTTTGATTTGCAAAGGTTGAAGTAAATCCAAGCTTGATTTGCATTAAAAGATGCATCAATAATCCCTCTAAAGGGAAAAAGTATAAATGTAAAATTAGAGTAGCTTTAGCGCAGAGCATCTTGGTTACCTGAATAATTAGCATGTCCGATCCCTTCTACGGCTTCCCCACGAACTAGCACCTTTCTCCATGTCCCCTTTGGAAACCGTTTCTTCGAGGAAACCTCACCAGGTTCACAGTCCAAGACCAAACCTTTCAGTGCACTTGCCACCTTGTTCAGCCTTGACAGTATATATAAAGTATAATGCACGAGCACTGATTTAGCCTCATCAAAGCCAATTACTAGAAAGGATCGCATTACATGCAATTCCCAAGTTTCCGCACTTGCCATTGAATTAACCTGTTATCACACTGACATTGCCTGCGTGCTCATAAGCTAGCTCGAGCTACTCAAACGAGCATTCAAGAGTTACAAATCATGTATTGCTTTGCTGTATATTTGTGTGTGCCATCATTTAGGGTGAGTCCTCATTTGTATAGCTAGCTATCACTTGTATTCTTTTTGGGTTGACCGTCACTTGATTAAGATTCTCTACTATAGTTTTACGACTGTAATCTTGTTTTAATCTCTAAAATCAGTGATATAAATGTAACGTACAAACCGTAATTAGGGCATCACTTCTCAAACTTACATCTCGTATCTCCCCTTTTGGGCATGCTGGCTTAGCTCGAGATGGATGTACACGGTGTGCATCGCATGAGGCAAAGGCTTCTTACGAGTTCTTGTCTTTGCTTTGTTACCCACAAAAAGTGAAAAAAAAGAAAAAAGAAAAATTGAAAAGGGATTTGCTATTTTGGAATTCTAACAAATGCAATAAATTAAATGTTAATGACATTATGGTCATTAATTGTTATTTTCAGGCAAAGTAGGAAATTTTACTAGTTTGATACTTTGACTACACGCTTTGAAAAAATTTGTACCTCACAAATATTGTAGATTTACGAGAGTAATCCAAGGTTGGATTTGAATGTTATTTCATCTTGTATTTACGTAATCTTCGTATGCGAACAAAAGTGCCTTCTTCGTTCTTAGTACTTATATACGATCAACCATAGGAAACCTACATCTACCATGTGTGAGGTTTTAAGGAGAGCAAGGAAAGGAGAGAACATAGAGCAAGAAAGGGCCGAAGAGGAGCTTTTAAGGCTTATATAAAAGGTAATTTTGTTATGTTCTATATGCTGTCACTTTGAGAAAGCACCTACTTCATTCTTGCGCAAACTTTTGGTTATCGGAACATGTAAGAGTGAATTAGTATGCTTTTCTTTGGTTGATTCTTTAGTTAAATTTTAGTTGATTTCTATGCTCATTGAAAGAAGTTGTTTTTGGTCTCAGAAATGTTTCTTTTTTCTTGAGTCAAAGACGAAATTATAAGCATACTTTAGAATCATGAGGGAGAACTGTTTAATTACGGGTGTACAACGCAGACAAATCGACATCGCCAATTTCAAAACACCAAGTATTCAATTTATAAATAGATTATTAGAATTCAGTCAACTCATTTTGGATTAACAATGTGTAAAAAAGGTATTACAAACGGCAAAAAAAGAGTATTTTATATTCACTAGCGTGATATTTAACTAGATTCTATTAGTTAATTCTAAAAATGGTTTCCAAACAACTTAAAAGTAATTGTTTTTTCGGTTCTTTTTTATATATATTTAAACATATTAAAACAAAAACAAAGAAACTGGTAACTAAATGGATAATACAAAGCATTGGAACTTGGGTTGACAGGTTTTGGGCACGTGTATTGGTGCTGGTAGTAGGCGGAACTACCTGTCGACTTCTAGCCTGCTTTGGTTGGATAACTGACAACTTTATCTTTAATTGTATTTATCTACAAAAATAGAAAAAAACTACTGATTATTTTATGTTTGTCTCCATCTAATTCGGAAAAAAATAAAAAATTGAACAAAAAATATATGTCCAACTGTTTATTTTATTTGTTCCGAGGCCAGCCTATTGGCTTTTATTTTACTGTTCACTTTAATTTTATTTTTTGGTTGTCTTGTTTCTCGGTTAGTTTCATATAATAATGCTTACCGGATAGGGTTGTTATATGTGTATATGCTTGTGCATGTCTTATTCATAGTCTTTATGGGCTTCATGTCACTTGACTGATTCGTATTTTTCAAATATATATATATATATATATATATATATATATATATTTCTATTATTCTCTAAAAAAAAGTTTGCTCAAGTAATTTGTAAACAAACAGCCACCCAAGTTATGGACAATTACAACCCATGGCCTACCATATAATAGCACCATGGAAAATGAGGAATTTCAACATACTAGCTGCTAGTTATATTGAATATGTCTTGAAATGTTTTCTATACAATGTTATTTCAGGAAAAAAGCAATTTGTTGAGGTAGCAGGAGCTGAGATTTCTTCTCTGAGAGATGATCTCGTTTACTGTCATATTAATTGGCTCGAGTGTTCTGCTTGGTAGCCTCGGGCTGATGGGTGCAATTATTTACTACTTCAAATGGAAAAAACTTCGTTCTCTTGATTTAGAGAAGGGAGGCAATAATAGAGATAAACGAGGTTTTCTGGACCCAATCAAGGAGGATGCCAAGGAAGAATTAGTAGCTCAGCTTTCACGCTCAATCAAACGACACCGTCGAATCAATTCTGATCCCTTTGGGTCATTGAGACTACGGGAAGAGCTGGACATGTGGATATCTTCACCT
Source organism: Escallonia rubra (assembly GCA_033065855.1). Lineage (NCBI taxonomy): Eukaryota > Viridiplantae > Streptophyta > Magnoliopsida > Escalloniales > Escalloniaceae > Escallonia > Escallonia rubra. The sequence continues at coordinate 143,436 of JAVXUO010001574.1, read as the reverse complement.
CCTTCAACACTGGAGTTCTTGAGGGTTGCTGAGGACACTCATGTGATACATCTGATGGAACTACTTGATGCCAAAAGGGATTTGAGGATACGAAATCTTCTTCAACATGATCCCGTTGTTCAACCTCCTAGAATGCAACAACTCTTGCAATTAAAAGTAGGGTTGTAAGTGAATCGAGTTGTTCATGAATGACTCATCGTTCGGTTTGTTAAGAACTTGTTCATATTCCTTCAAATAAGAAACGAACAAGACATGCATAAAATTTTAGGCTCGTTTATTAAGGAGATGAGTTTGAATATGCTAAATGGTTCATGAATATGTTTGGAAACGAAAATGCTCGCTAAAGTAAACACATTAAAATTTACATGCCGTGTGTGTTGCTGCTAAAAATATGCTCCGGAACTCTAGCCAAGAACGTGACTTGCAAGACGGAACCGCCAGGTGGGATTCCTGGTGGAGAACTTTCTGACGCTTAAGTCAGAGCATAGCTACAGGATAGAGACTCTGAAAAAGCATGAAAGACTGTGTGTCTGTGTGTGTAGTTATTTGCATTTCTAGGGTTAGTCCCCTTTATATAGCTGTAGGTAGGAGAATCCTAGTATGTCTAAGATTCTGACGGTTAGGCCTTGGGGCCAGAACCGTTAGGGTTATGTTAGGATCCTTGAGAATCACGTCAAGATCTTTGAGGATTCTTCATGAATCATAATTCTCACTAAGGTAATTTGACCCAGTTTGACTGGGAATGCCGGGTGTCACCCAATTATTGGGAGTTTATATTTGAGTTGTATCATAAGCCCCTCACTTTCTTAGCCAAAATGTTTGGCTGAGGAAGTTATACCAGGTGCCTTGAGACACGCATCAGATTTTCAAGAGATCTTTCATCCGCTTGTAGGGGTAAATAATATCTTCTCCATCTTCATGTGCTCGGACTTAAGCTCTTGAGAGCTTAAGCCATGAAATTTCTCCCAAGTAGGGTGTTAGAACTTTAGCTCTTGAGAGCAAGGTCTTAGAATTTCACCTAAGCAGGTTATTCAGAATCTTCTTTGGGAAGACAACTCATAAGATCTTGTGATCTTTAGAGCTTGTGCCCCATGATAATTCGTCTAAGTGTTTGAATGTCCCTTTGAGGGGTTTCACTCGACAATGCATTTTTTACCTTTCTATTGGAGGGTGTTTGTTGCAAGTGTGTGTTCTTTAGCTTGGGCTGACCACATCATGCTTGCCTTTTACTTTGACGCAAAGTCTTATCATCAGTTAAGAGCTGGCAAAGAAGCCTCACACTCACGCTTGGCTGACTTTTGAATTGATAAAGAGTGGTGGGATGATGAAGTCCCACAAACTGCTTTGCCATTTCACAGGTAAATGCTCTAGCTAAACCGTTCGGATAGAATTTGAGCTCTATCCTATCACCCTTGGAAGTGTTCATCCCTTGAGGGACCACCTTTGGGGGCTAGTAGAACATAGAGTTCTAGTAAGCGCCCTTGAGGGCTGATGGAGGACAAAGCTCATATAAATACCCTTGAGGGTTTGATGGAACTTAGAGTTATCGTACGCGCCCTTGAGGGCTGATGGAGCGCAAAGCTCATCTAGATACCCTTGGGGTTTTGACGGAACTTAGAGTTCTCGTACGCCCCCTTGAGACCTGATGGAGCTTGCACAGAGCTCATGTAAATGTCCTTGAGGGTTTCATGGAACTTAGAGTCTCGTAAGCCCCCTTGAGGGCTAATGGAACGCAAAGCTCAAGTAAATTCCCTTGGGGGTATGATGGAACTTAAGTACTTGCCGCCGCGACGCTAAGTGAGAAAAAGCGAGGCATTGAGCCCATAATATGGCTGCTGTTATGAAACCCCCCTGTCTGAGAGGGCATGAGTATATATGTACCTTTTTCAGCTTCTGTGTAAGGTGCGGTTGCAAGAAGACCTGTATGAGCACTAGAAATATAAAAGACCATAATCAGTCTGCTCAGCTGGACAAGCATACAGAGCTAGAGGATGCGGAGTCCGTCTGAGCAAGATATCAATGGGTGATCAATAAAGATTTTCTTCATATTAATTATGTTGATATGGCTGCAGCTTTGAGTGAGACTTCCAAAGTCCTTCTATAGCTAAGCGACCAATCGCTGTTGACACGTTGTTGGCTCTTGTCTTAGATATGCAACTTTGTCCGTTGACCCTTTCAACTTGTCTTGAGGGCTTTGACAATGGGCAACTTCGGCTCCAGTTTCAATTCCAGATCCATTTTTCATCTTGTCTGTCAACACTTTCAATTCGTCTTGGGGGAACTAGCCATAGGCAAGATTACCTTTTGTAGGACCCTTTTCACTTGTCTTTGGGGATATGGCACTTGGATATACCATCTTGTCCTTCGACCCTTTCAACTTCTCTTGAGGGCTCCGGCAATGGGCAGTTGCAGTTGTAGTTCCAGATCCAGTCTTCAGTATCCCTAGACGACCAATTGTTGTTACCGTTGGCTCTGGCTTCTAGGGGTACGCCCTTATGGCTAAGTGACCAATGGTTGTTACTATTGGCTCCAACTCTTAGGCAGTGAGTTTTTCAGCTCCAGTTCCAGTTTCAGCTTCAGATTCTGTTTCCTTGGATGACCAACCGTTGTTACTGTTGGCTCCGGCTTCTAAGGGTGTGCCTATTTTTCGACGATCAATCGTTGTTAATGTTGGCTCCGGCTTCGAACAATATTTATCTTTTATTCCAAACTATGTTGGTTTGATTCCTCTTTGGAGGATATGTAAGAAGCCCTTTAAAGATCCGACCTCATATTTGTGTCACGGTCCTCGAGTGTGTTCAAGGTCTTGTGGTTTTTTTCCCTGTTTTCTCATAACAATGTGTTGTTTTCCGGTGATGTTTGCCCGCGCACTTAGCTCCCTCACCGAGGGGCTCTGTTGACAACTTATTTTCGTAATTATTATTAAGTAAATTATTAATGGTTTTTTTATTAATTAGAGTGCATTATTGAGTTTAGGCCTAGTAGTGTGACTTAATTAATTAATTTAGTCCAGTCCAATCAAATTGTTAAGTGTCCAAGTCCAGTTACGTGTCCAGTCCAGAATTGGTTCAGTCGAGTCCAACTGTGTTAGTCCAGTATGACGTCTAGATTTTAATTAATTTATTTTTCTAGATAATTTAGAGAAATAATCTGTGAATTATCATTGATGCAAAGATTAAATCCATGATCTATATGATTAGAGATGAATTATTCTGAATCTGTTACATCTCATCTACAAAATTAGAGGTAATTGCCAAAATTAGGGTCAGATAATGCTTTGAAATTCAGGAAAAGTCATTTTGAATTTATGGGGTGAACAGGCCGGTTATTTGACTTTGCCAACATTCTGACTTATCTTCAGCCTTTCAGATTAGCATAGCCAATCTTATCAGCTTTTCTGACCCCGAACTATATAAAAAGGATCATTGCCTCCATTTTCAAGGGTTCAGAAGCTTATTCTCTTTAGAGTTTGTGTACCATTTCTCTGGGAAGTGATACGCTATCTCTCTCTCTCTCTCGAGAATTTTAGCCATTCATACTCACTTAAAAAGTCCTTTGAGTCTTTGCCTCGTGGATATTCGGAAAGCGTCCCGGAGTCTTCAAGATAAGCTACTTGAAGAGGTAACTTTATTAGGTTTTTAGTATAGAAAATCACTTTGGAGTGGTCTTCTAATCTTGTAGTCACATTTCCAATACAAAATACATAAATAGCCTTTTACATTTTTTTTGTCGAAGTCTAGGATTGAAATGTAGATTGTCTCATGTAGGATAAGAGTTAAGCTACGACGGTTCTGATTCTGGTTAGTCTAACCTGATACATAGGTCATTCGACCCCCACTGTTGAGTTCAAGTAAAAAATATAAAAGTGAACTTAGGGTAAGTTTTATTACATTTTATGCGTTAAATGTTTTTTAAGGCCAGTAATCAATATATATGAAGTAGAGATGTGAGAACCCAACATTCTATATGCTTTGATTACATATTTAAGTATGATTAGATAAATCACTTTATGTGAAAATGGTTATGATGAACTATGCATGATAACATATTTGAATGTATGTTTAAATGTTAAACACCTTGAATTGAGTAAATTTTCTAAGAAGGTGAACGAGGTGCTAGAAATGGAAAAGAGTATTTGATGTTTAGAAACTTTAAATGATCACTTGGAATTACCAAAAATATTTTCAGAAGAGTTGAAAACGAATGATGGTGAAACCTTCAGCTGGGAATAACCGGTTGTTGACCGGACTACCTGTGAATTGTTTTGCTTTTTGCAAAGAATTGTGCCACCTCGTGCTTGTGACGTGTCAACATATTATAACGACACCTCGTGGTTTGAGCCTTGTCGTGCTTGCTAGGTGGCACAACTGTGTCTTGCCACCTCGTGGTTTGAGCCTTATTGTGCTTGCTATTTGGCACAACTGTGTCTTGCCACCTCGTGCTTTGAGCCTTGTCGTGCTTGCTAGGTGGCACAATTACTGTGTCTTGCCATCTCGTGCTTAAAGCCTCGTCGTGCTTTACTTTTCCACCTCTTCACCTCCACTTGACACCTCCTACTTGCTTCTAATTTGATATAAAAGACCCAATTGACATGCTTAAATTCTCTTACCTCGTTTTTGAGAGAAAAGTGCAAGAAAAGCAACAAAAAACCTCACAAAATCTAGAATTAAGGCTTGTTTTTTGAAAGGGAACCTTAAGCAGTTGATTTGGAAAGTTTTTATGAGTTTCAAACAGTGTTTTGAATGTGTTTTGAGGAGTATTTTGAAGGTGTTTCAAATATGAAATTTGGTTCTTTCATCTCTTCTTTAAGGTAAGATAGTTAAAGTTTTTATTGGGCTTTTAAGACATGAATATGGATATATGCTATGTTAGCGTAACTCTTTTAGTATGAATTCTTTGTCAAACTTTTAAATACTTGTTAGAGACTTGTTAATAAGTGAATCTATTCATGTTTAACATATTGGAGGTTATGGAAGACGTGAAATAGGTTATGGTATGTGTGAATTATGGAATTATGTCAAATTAGACATGATTAGAATATGATTTGGAACATGTTTGTTAAGTTCTATAATTGAAGCTCAATTGCTGAATATAAATGGTTATGTTACATGTTCAAGATGTTATGAAGATGATGTTACATACTTTCATTGTAAGGGATGGTTGATATATTGTTAATGATTATTATGCCACCCCATTCAAATGTTTAGGAGTTGATTTGATTGTGTTTGAGTAGTGGTGCACCGTATGAGCCGAACAGTTGTATCTCCGACTACTACCCGAGGCAGTATCGGTATTCAATTATTTTCGGTTACTTTGCCTTTGGCCGAGGCAAATGTTGTGATCTTATATCCCGGGTGTGGTGACATAAGGATGGTCTATTGATGGGACTGAATTCGGGAATGGTAAATCTTGTAATGCTCAACTAAGTGTGAACATGTGATATGTGTTACGTACGTGCACATGTAGAACTGCTTAATGTGATTGAATTGCAATAGCATGCATTATCAGTATTCTTGAGTTGAAAGTTATATTAAATGTCTTTGATTATCTTATTGAGCCAGTGGGCTGATAGGTTTGTACCCATAATAACATTTTAGATCAAGGAGCCGGTCCCTCGAAAGGAAAGGAGATGGTGTGAGGCACGGTGAGAAGACGGGCAAGAGGTCACTTGTACATTTGTGAATTAAGTTGTACTTGAATAGTACAGTATGTCAACTTTGAGATCTGGCAGAGAGCTTACTAGGTGTGTTTTGTAATAGTAAACTCTTTAGTTTTGTATTATATGGTTTAATTACCAAGTGAGTTAGAATGAGTTGTATTATTACTATGATGTGATTAGCTGATGTGTCGTAATGCTCCAGCTGGGTTGAGATAACCTTAAGTTGGGGCATTACAAGATACCCAAAGGGCATGGCGGGTGCCTAACACATTGTCGTTGCGTAACTTAGTCCCGGAACCCATCTCCCGGTTTTCGATAGACCAGTCATCCTTTTGGAAACTTTAGAGTCAGTTTAGAGTTTTTCTTATTTCCCCTATTTTCTTAAATTAAATAAGATGACGACTCCTAAAATCCTTACAAATTTTTTTTAAGGCGGTTCGCTACCCTATATTCTTCCAAGTCATTCACACTTATTTGCATTGTTGTCAAGTATTAGGGCTAGCTTTTGACAATTGAAATTCAAGCCGTTACCAAAACTCTCCACCTTGGCTTTAATCTACCAAACATTTTTTTAGCTATTTTTGCTTTGTCCCTTTAGGGCTCTTCACCAGTACTTCATATCGAGGAACTCAGTGCAACGCTTGAACTTTAGTTTTCCCTGGAAGTAACCTTCCTCATCCTACCTCATAGGGTCTTATCTATATAGAGCTTCTTTATCTTGATCATCTTGTTTTCATGACTTTGCGGAGCTAGTGATGTATTGCATCAACGCTCTTCGTTAGAGAGTGGTACACAGAATTCTTGCTTCAAGCCCAATTCATTTATAGATCTATTAATCCATATCATTTTTTTACCTGCTTCAGCAATTGCAATATTCTCGGCTTCAGTCGTTGATAAGGCAACAAATTTTTGCAATTCGGACTGCCATGATGCAGCTCTTACCGGAAAAGTAAATAAGAATTCAACTGTATAGCCTACTAAAGATGACTTTGAGTTTCCAAAATCAAGTACAATTCAGAATCTCCGGTTAAAAATCTGAAGATATATTTCACTGTTTTCCAGTGGTCCTTTTCATGGATAGCAATGGATCTGCTAATTACACCGCTGCTTGTGCAATAAATGGTAGTGTGCAAACAATTGCATACATTAAACTCCAACTACTGAGGAGTACATAGATCATTTCCTCTCTTCAAGATTCGTCACTAAGTTAAATGATTGGCTAGAGGTGCGTTGACCAGTTTAGCATCCTTCGTATCGAAATTGCTAAGTACACTTGTATTTTTATTGTGATAACCACAACACGTAGGCTCTCTCTTTTTTTTTTCTTTTACCTACACTTTGCATTCTAAAAATCCGAAGTGGTTGACCCAGTCCTTCGTGTCAAAGCAATTAACTAACTCATTCTTGATTTGTCCAATTAATTTTAGCAACACATTGGCAAAAAGTTTTCATTATCTTTTACTTCTCCAATAGGATTGCAATGTCTGCATGAGGATCTTCAAGTAGCACAACCAAAAGTTCTATGTTCATGTTACTAAGTAGAAAAGGGAATATCGAATCATTATACATAATGCCTAATAGTTTACATACATCTTACTAATCCATCAATTAATTATGCGATTAACCTTATATTTGCTATCTGAGCTTCATTTTGCTTCAAACTTATAACAACATTTATCTAAACAAGCCTATACTTCTCTATTAATTCGCTTTCGACACTGCTGGCCGAGGAAAAGGTTAAGAGAGGTCACATAAAATTTACAAGGTGAGGCTACTTATCCTTACTTTTTTTCCCATTGAAAAATCATTTCATTCTTTTAGAGGATAGTATAATGCAGTAAGAAATGGGTAATCTAACTGACATATGTGAAATCAGGGAAATAAAAAGAGGCTTTATTGCATTTGACACCCCCAAGTTTACCGGCAGTAGCTTAGTTCACCATAGACTTCATTAACGTTAACTTGAACCCTAAGTTTATAATTTTGGCATCTGATCCCCCTCCCCTCCCCCCCACCTCGATGATTTTCAGGGCAAAAACTCGCATGGGTGGTGATTTGGCTCAACTTAGGGGGCATATTTGGCAAACCACTCTCTCCATTTCTAACCCATCTTCTCTTCCATCTTCCATCGATTCCCTAGACGAATTTACCCACAACCACCACGATTACCAACGGCCACCAAACCCACCACCATCGATCTACCAATTTGTTATGAGCCATGACCATCATTAACAATCTGCAACCCCACCCCTTTGCCCTTATCTTCACCCCACGACTGCAAGAACCAGAACCACCGCACGAATCACCAACCATCGATCTACCAATTTGTTATGAGCAGCCACCATCATTAATAATCTGCAGCCCTATCCCTCTCCTCTTATCTCCACCCCACGCTGAAAGAACCAGAACCACAACCATCGCACGAATCACCACGACACACTGTTGAATGAACCACTGTTACGTGTTTAATAAAAGACATGTTCTGTATTTAATTAGGAGTAAGTTAATTGTGTACTTAGTGGGTGAGAGGCAGAGGAGCCCCCGGCCATGTATTCAAGAAGTTGTAACCAAGTCCTAGTTTTTAGCAGTTGGTGTTGTAGTGTAGCTAGTTTTTAGGAGTTAGTTTCTTCTACTACTGTTATATATGTGTATGCATCAGATTAATGGAGGGAGAGACAAAAAAAATATTTCAGTGTATGCTTTGGCATTTTGGAGGCAGATTTCCCTCGAAGAAATCAATCAAAATTCCCTTCCTGTTTGCTTATCTATTTCAATCATAGGTAGTAAAAAGAACAAGGGATTGAAGCGTGAGTTATCTCACTTAGCTATTGAAGAAATTTTGAGCAGTATTGGTTCACCTCATCAAGTTACCCAGGCTTCACTGAAGACACCCAACAACCACCACACCTCACCTCACACCACACACCACACAGACACACACCACATGTACAGACCACCACCACACATCACGAACCACCTTCATACCACAGCACAAACCATAGCGGCACCACTACCGCATCTAACACCACCACAACCAAACTGACCGCCCCCGCAATAGCCATTATGGCTATACTCACCAACCACCTTACCAAACCCACTAGATTAGAAAGAGAAAGAGAGTGCTCTGGCAAAAATGTTTCTTAACAATAAGTCACGTCATCTCTACACCGAGTTTTTTTTACCCGGAAAATGATCGGAGGTGTCGGACACCAAACTTAAAAAACTTAATGCAAGTTAGTAAAAATGAAGCTTATGGTGAACCAAGTTATGGGGGTAAACTTTGGCTCTAGCATAATGTAAACCCAAAAAAAAAAAAAGAACAAAAGAAAAAGAAAAAGAAATGCAAACCCACTCCCACCAACGATCACAATCCCCACAGTCCCTCTTCATCCGGCAACTAGAGCTTCTCCACCGTCCTACCATAAGCCGATTGATCGGCAACCCACATGCCACTGTCGTCACTGCTTATCCATCAAAACCACCAAAATCCTTGACCCACCTCCGTGTAAAATTTTTATACTGTACAACACCACCACCAAAACCCCTTTTGCCATTCACCAAGGACTTTTCCAATAAATTGATTCAAAAGAGACTGAGGAGGATATTATGATGGAGGACGGCAGCATGGGATGTGAAGATGGAGGACAGCGGCAAAGGGGCTTTATGCATGGATTATAAATTTCGTGCAAGTCAATTGCCTCTTTTTTGTCATATGCTTGACTATAAAGGGCATGGAATGGATGACAGTGGCAAGGGCCTTTATGCATGGGTTACCAACGTCTAAAAGTGAATTGCATGTTACTTGTCTTATGGGCGTATCAGAGGCTGTGGCGCACCACTATGAAGCAAAACTGCCAATGATGCTCCCGTCTCTATCTATATCAGCAGTTTAATTGCCGAGCCGGAGAGCGAAATTGACACCTATTTGGTAACGAAAGTTAGCGCAGTTCATGGATTGGATGGCTTTGGTGGGTAAGTTTGTTGAACCTTTTGATGGAGATATGGACCAGTGGTGCAGCGGTTGCCCTTTTGTCATTCACTTTTGAGTATTTAAAACAATAAGGGTCCGAGTAAAATTATGGGAGAACCTCAAGGGAGGTAAGTGAAAGGTTCCCTTTCAAAATCACCTCTACGTGTTCATATTCCAGCAACGTTATGCTCGTGACATAACGCTTAACTCCTCTGAGATTTCCATATTAACTCTCTCTCTCTCTCTCGCCAGACGGATTGGTGTATACTTCCTAAGACCAAACTCTGCCATTTCCACCTGAAAACCCAAAAGTACTTTTATTGTATCTTATTGTTGTTGTAGAAACTTTATATACATAATAATAATTAAGTACACTTCCCCTGAATTTTGTTGTTTCTTCATGTATACTCTGTCACCTATCAGTTTCTACGTCTAGGGTTCACTGTCTTTTATGGTTTTTGCCTAATTTTATTCTTACGTATGTAAACCAAGCGCACTTTCATGTATATATCTTATTCGATAGATTTTTTGGGTGGTGTTGTAGACGTTGCATGATGGAGGATAACAGTTACATGGATGTTCAAGATGATGCAACCTTTGATTTGACTGAGTGGATAAATGAACTCGAACCTGTTAAGCATGAGACAGACGGAAATGTTGGGTACTCTCTTTCCTTTCCTTTCCTTTTCCATTTTGCGCTTTAGTTTTACAAAAAAGAAGCGTACATTTTTGTGCATGCGCATGTGTTGCGTGTGAGTTTTGTAGCTGCTTGATTTTGTATGTCTGCATGAGTTGCTATTTAATTTGCATTGTAAGAAGATTGTCAGTTTAGTCATGCCATAATGTTTTCTGATTCTTATGTTTGAAGGGTATCTATCTGTATATTTTGATTGAAACGATTCTGATTGAAATTTTCATAATCTCGTGTTTGCATTAATTTGGTGGCTGAATGTGCCTTTATTTGGCTGTCTTCGAGTTGGGTGTATATATAGATGCTTGGTAAGACGAAGTTTTATTTTCTTCCTCATCGGTCTTTGGGAAATCGACATTGTTTTAAGTACACATGACTGTTTCAGTTGTCTCAAAAGCACACTTTGATTTGATATTGTATATCTTTACTTTCTTTCTTCCCTTTTTCCCCTTTCCTATTCTTTATTTTGGTGAAATTTAATAATGTATCTGCATATACTTGTTGCTAGATCATTCCTCCTGATATTTAAGGTATTTTTGGAGAAACTATCACAATGCACATTTCTTTTTGACTTTATAAATATGCCTTGAACAAATCACTTGACTTGGGGATTTCCATCAGTGCGGTTGAGGCTATGACAACCAAAAAAGGTAGATCTTCTGCCGTATATGAATGTCGTACTTTTACTTTTTGTAACGGAAATGAGATGATACTAGGAATTGAAAGATGAAAAAGATATATTCTGTAACCTGTTTGCATAGCAAGGTTTTGTATTCTGCTGCAAGTTAAAAACCCTTGTTTGATTTACAACGCAGAAGTTAAAGAACTAAACTTCGATTAAGGTCAGATCAAGAAACCAGATCAAGGCTTTCTTAATACAATATTATGCCAATTTTGTTTTCTCTTTGTATGTACTAATGGACTATGGGAGCTCTAGAAGTCATATGCCGATAACCATGAAGTGTAGAGGTTTTACATTTATAATTAACTAAGAGCTGAGGCTACTCTTTGTTTTTTTCATTACCATTGATTTCTTTTAGCTTCCTTCCTTGCTATTCCACAATGTTAAGAAGGATAGTATCACTTTCTCCTATGAAGAAAATAAACACACAAGGAACTATGCATACAAGTTGCTCCCTTGTGTACTGCCATAATGCTACACCTATCGTACTACCTTTGAGTACTTCTTTTGGTTCATTACTTAATGAAGTCACCTAAAAACCTGCCCTCTTCATGTGTACAAGTTTTAGAAACATGATTTAGTCTTAAACATCCTTATGGTTGGACATGTTGCATTAGTATTAGTTTTGTACGTAACTTGGCTTGCATTTTGGTTTGCACTTGTGTTCAGTGCTTAAACAGCAACTCTTTGCAACTGGTTTACTAGAAAATCAATGCTTTGTTTAGATGAGTAATTTCCAATCTGAATCATTTTGTCAAAGCTACTTCATTAAGTTGAAAATTCCAGCTATGATTTATAAGGAGCACGACTTTGTTGGACATAACATCTTTCAGCTTTTTCTGCTGTTGTTGAGCATATACTTTCGACTCTTCATCTTCTTGTGATTCTTTAGTCTACCAATTTCACATTGTTTGCGTTTAAGGATGTTCATTGTGAACCTGTTCTACCTTTACATATGAAGAGCCAAAAAGGGTGCATTTCACCTTTCCAATGTGAACTTATCAGTCAATTAACACATGATCATTGGAAAAGATAGATTACTTATAAGTTACAATATTTTCATGCACAGTATGGAAGAAATGATGATGCAGGCGATCCCATCAGAGAATCTGACTCAACCAGACGAGGTTTCTTTAAACATAGAGGAAATTTTTTTGCAAGATGTTGCAACCAAGGTACACTCTTTCACTTTCTACATTTCTGTGACATAATATTTCCATATAGTCTTTTACTTTCTTTGAGGTTGAGCTATGCTCTTGGAGTACGTGTTCTGGTAACCAAATCTTTTATCTCTTTACTTTTTGGAGTCACACTGCCACTAATTGGATGCTTCACATATTTCTATGTCATCCAGTAAGTATTTGATTCCCGTTTAGCAAACGGAAAAGCACTAAAATATATTCTGATCGGCGGGATAAAATTGCGGCAAAAATGAGAGAGAACAGTTGGGATTGTTTGTTGCAGGATTTGAATAAAAGGTCTCTACACTGTTTTGATTTCTATGATGATGGTAGCATAAACTGTTGAGTATCTAACAAAACATTGGATATTTTATTTATCTGAACCATAAAACTTTCGATGATATTCGAATTCCATGTATTACCTGCTTTGTGTACTGCATAAAGGTAACAGCTATAATTTAGTAGCTTATGCCTCGCAAATGTTTCGTTAGTAAAAGCTGCTAAATGGTAGTGTTCATTGAAATTTTCCTTTCAAGCAATGGTTAAGCCTAAAGGGTTTTCTTGAGAAGAAGCGCTAATGAAACCCTCTAATTAGGCATCATGGGAAAACGTAACCCTTCTTCCAGAAAAGTTGGTCTTATGAACTTAAAGATAAAGCGGTACAAGGAGATTAAGTCTCAGCAAAAGTGCAAGTTTTGGGTTCATCAAAAGTCATCATTTTGACATGATTGTATCTACTTTGTAACCTCATGGCTGCAAGATCACCATCTGACTTAGCTTCTTGTATGATAAGACAAAGACGAACAAAATGGAGAAATGAAAAGACATACATTGTTTTCTTGCTGCTTGGGTCTCAATTTCCCAACATGCGTAGCTGCCTTCAAACTTTTGCAGAGCCTTCTTACTAGCTTACTTTTCTATTTTTTAGCTGAGGAGAAGCGAAAAGTCTAAGACTGTCACAGTGAATTTGTTGGGTCCTTTTTCAATCACTGTAAATCTGAAATGATGATAATACTCAACTTGTTACTGAAATTGTTTCTTTTTTAAAATTTAAAGGTCCATGTGTTACTGCACTTGTTTTCACTTTATTATTTGTGACACTGAACAGTCATTGTTACATCAATACTTACATTGCGTTTGGGGGCTATCTTTGTTATCCTGCATTCAGCCAGATTCTATATCCCGAATACCTCAGAACATAGTGCAAGTGGACAGGTTGCAGCATCATAGTAGTGCTGCTGTGACATTTAATTCAGGTAATATGAGGTGTGTGGTTCATAAAGCAAATTTTTAAGTCTTTGCTTCATTTGAACTTTTGCTCCATTATGCTATGATGCCCTTCTTTCTACCTTTCTTTATTTGTTTCACTTAAAGTTTCTAGATGCATGGGTAGGCTAGCTCTTTCAAAACATCGCCTCAATTATATAAGGAAAGAACAGGCCATTTGTTTCAATTGGATACTATACGGTTGGTATATCATTGGAGGCAAAAAGAAAACAGACACAGCACCCAATTTCGTCTTTAAATTCTAGTTAATGCTATGATGAAATAAGAAAGACCATTATTAATGCTAATGTTATGGCAATACAGCTTGTGAACATGAACACAATGTATCATGAAATTCGTGTTAATGCTAGTTAATGCTATGATGAAATAAGAAAGACCATTATTAATGCGAATGTTATGGCAATACAGCTTGTGGACATGAACACAATGTATCATGAAATTCGTGTGCCAGGCACAGTTAATAAAGTGATCTCTTGTCTTGTTTCAACAAGATCCGAACATAATATTCAACTCGATCTGCTTGTTTTCCAAGGAAATTTTGTTTTGCAAGGACTAAAATGAATGTTGTGACTTCTTTCTTTGTTTATTTACCTTTTCATTTGATTGGCTTCTGAAATTTGTATTTTATTGTCCCTTCTCTTTTTCTATTACTTACTAGGGATCGCACATCATATTATGCAATCTAAAGCACCTAAATATCTGTTAATATGACAGCATTTCATGATAAGTAGAGGGGTGGAACTCCATGATTCTTCATTAAGCTCCAAAACTGTTGCTTATTACAGATCAGTGACACTGTAAATGCTTTTAGCAACATTTTTGGAGCTCATATACAGAAGTATGGAGCTCAAATAACAATCCCGTAGTTAAACTGCCCAAGTACTATAAATGCTGATTCTACCCATTGTTACAGGTCTGACACAGAGAACTGCCATGCATTCAACATTTGTTCCTTATGCACAGCAGGAAATGCAAAGAAATCATTTGTCACAACAGGTCCAGCAGCCACACCAACACAATCAGTTGCGGCAGCAGCTCTTGCATCAGGGATACCAGTCACAAAATCAAAATTCGCTTTTGCAGTCAAACTTGCGTTGCAATAATCAGAAACAGCAGAACCACAACACAGTTGCTTCTTACCAGCAACCAGTGGGGTTACTAAACTATAATGCTGTGCAGGAACCACCGCAGATGGTGGGGCCACAATCAAGGCATCAGCGCCTTCAACGATCTGTTATTACATCAGCGCAAAGAAAGAGTCAGCAAACTTCGCAAGCAACACATTTGCATCAGATACCGGGTACACGTAGCCCTAGTCTTTCGTTAGAGGAAGGTATGCAAGAAAGGATTCAACCATTGGATACTTTGGTTCGGCCTCTGAATGTTAGTGTTTCTGATCAGCAGATGTCTCTAAACCGATCACAGAGAATGTCTCCTGTGGCTTCAACTGGTAATTTTAATGGCTAATCTTATTTTAGGTGCAGCTTTACGTAGTCTTCAGCATTGTACTCCGTAGTTCATATGCAGTACAACGGTTTTAAGGAGTGATTTTATTTGAAATTTATGGAAAGGAAACAAGATATAAAGAAGTCCAAGTTACTTTCAGTAGATAATGTTGGATGTAGTAGCATTGAAGGAAGTCTCCAAATCTGTTTGACCTGCCACGTGTGCTCTTGTAAGCACATATACGCTCACTCCTGGAATGTGCTACGTTGCCATGAATTATCTTTACTACGTCATATAACCCTTTCTGCTAATGAACGTCTACTGGTATTACTTGTGGATCGGCAGTTTGAACAACATTGGTCTCAAAAGTAACTCCCTGGGACTCATGCCATTTTATTACTCACTGACTATTTTTAGGTCATCCTTTTTCTGTAGCATCAGTTTCAACTCAGGCTGGAAGTGCGTGTTTGGCTAGTTGGCACGACCATGCCTACCAGCAGGTACTTAATATTTTTGTTTTAATTCTTTAGCTCTTGTATATGAGCAATAAGTTCTAATAAACCTGCCATAGCTTTAGTAGTGCAGCAGGACAGTGCTTAGCATCAGTTTACGGTAGTATGAACAGTGATATTAAGGAATTAAGCATGACTTGTCATGGAATATGAACAACTTTTGAGCCCCTGTGGTGATCACCAAAGGTTCCTCAAGAATGTGTGCTAGCTACTTTGCTAAGTAAAGTGGCTGAATATGGCGCCGATGCGTTGCATGTCATTGGTCATCTGGATGAAATGGTGATGCATGTCATTGGTTAGCTGGATGAAGACGGTGATATTTTAAAATTTAGTTCAACCCATTGGTCTTATCATAGAATATGAACAATTTCTAATGTGTTGTGTCACCACAGAAGATTTTTACGAGTGTGTGCTAGGTTTCACTACAATCTTTCTTATCTATACTAGTCATCAAGATACAAATATCCACCAATTCTACTTTCTGTTATAGTTCTTCACTAATCATGCTCCATCTGCATACTATTGTTACATTTACCAATCCATAGTACACAACTGATGTATTTACCAAATTAGTCGTAATAATAGCATACCAACTAGTCTACTATCAAAAGTGCAGTCTATCTTCTATTCTGAATGCTCTCAGACTAAAACTTGCCCGTTTCATAAGCTAACCCATATAACGTTATTTTGAATAGTATCCTAGAATTTAGGCTAGAAATGCAAGAAGATAGTTCCATACCTTGTGCCTTTGTTATAACCTACCTGCATACCAATGTAGCAACTTGGATAATTCTGTCAGCATCCTGATCCTATTCTTCTTGCACATGCCTTTTAAGTGATTCTCAATATGTTATTGCTTCTCCAAGTCGGTTGCTTTTACCTTTGAATCTCCTAATTTTTTTTCCTGCATTTCGCATGAGGCAACCATATGAATTGATTGAGTTCTGGTGTTTAAGGTTGTTGGGAATTGAATGCCTCTGATCTCTAGGAAAACATCTAGGTGCAGGCAAATTTTAAAATTGGCCAAATTTGCTAAATTAAAAGCCTTTTCTAATAGCAATAAAGCGGACACTTTCCTTAGCTCTTGACCTAGGTTACGACTTTTCTCTGACTTGGTCATCTGAACTGGTATTTAACTTGTCATGTTTGCATTCTTGCTGCACATTTTTTGTGCTAGAAGTAATTGAGGATTCTACTGTTCTCCATTTAAGAGTTGAGTATACCTTTTTACAGTTCATAAAACAATATGAAGAAGTTTGTCAATTTAACCTGTCTTTTAGGGTAATTGATTTGTGCTGAATAAAGATGATTCGAAAAGAAGCATACTGTTGTTGCTGGAAATCATTTCATAGTATGGAAACAGTTCAAGGTTTAATATAAGCCCATATCAGTATCATTCACTTGTTCATGAAGTATTTTATGTACATATTTAGGAACAAGATCCATAAGGAAATCTGTCTATCTCATTTGTTTTTGCTTCAGAATAACTTATCTAACTGCTGATTAATGTTGAATTTTTTTTCTGGAATCAACTTGCTTCATAAATCACCTTGCTCGCATGCTTCTGGCCTAGTCTGGTAGTATTTTATTGAAGGGCTTTTTTTGGAGTTCTATAGGTTTTTAAAATGTGCTACCTTTGGAGTCATATTATTTGGTTAGTGATTTTTTCCTCAACCTGACTGTTCTTTGCAGATCCAGTTGTTGAGGGATATGTATTTATCTGATGTGGTTAAATTGTATAAGAGGGCTAATGAGTTGTGCCTTCAGGTCAGATTTTAACTTCATTGCCAGCTCATTCATGACCTGCCCTATCTGTTCTTATCCAATCTTTTATTGATGGGGTGATTTTCTCTCAGCTAACAAATGCCGAGACAGCAACAAAATATCAGAAAACTAGAATCTTTGTCGAGAAAATATACAAGTTCTTGCAGATTTCTAGAACTGATATGATTCAAATGCCCGAGGATAAAGTATGCAGCTACATGAACACGGTCACATCATACCTTGATTCAGTCAGGAGCAAGAATTCTGCTTTAGTTCAGCAGCAGCAGCAAGAACAACTACTTATGCTACCTGGCAGTCAATCGAAAACACTTATGCCACCGCACAGAAGCATGAATTTTCAATTCACATCTTTGCCTCAGGGTTTGACATTTTCACATGTTGATTCGTCTCACTTAACACCACCACAAGGGTTTACCCGCTTGCTGGCAGCAAGTACGATAAATTCCCTTCAGAGTGGCCCTCTACCAGGACGGGAGACAAGAAATGCTCTAAGACAGTTGCAAGGTAGTTCTTCAAGTTCAAAGTATTCAATTAATAGGCCAGAATGGATTAGGAATTCTAAAACTGGTCAGGAGCAAAGGAATGCAAGCCCATTGTGCCATCATTCGGCAAAATCTGCACAACGGAGTACTTTAACGGTGCCAGAACAGAGTACTTTATTGGTGCCAGAACAGACGAACTCCTCTCCAAGGACCAACTTGAATTCATCAGATTCTACAACGAGTTCCGTTTCCTCAAGTTCTACTTCATTCCCATCCCAACGTCATATGTTGCAGGTGGAAAAACTGAAGCTACCAATGCAGCAACCATTGATAGAGCCAAACAGACAGCAGATACAGCATCACTCAACTGGCCAACATACTGAATATTCTCCTCGGTCATTGCTGCCATCAAACCTTTATCAACTTCATGCCTCCTCTCAAACATCTCAGCTGTCTTCTCCACAGGTTGACATGCGAAATCTGTTGCCACCTCCTTCCAAAACCGGAACACCTTTGCATTCCACTTCTTCACCATTTCTTCTTTCTTGTCCGTCAACCCCTTTAACTCCATCTTCCGTTCCAGTGGATTCTGAAAAACTTTTATTGCAGAAAATCCCAACTTTTATTGCAGAAAATCCCCAACACCAGGAAAGACCTGTTATGTCAGTCGACTTCCAGTCTCGGTTAACAACCGAGAACCAAACCACAGTTATTGATACACATGTGACATCAACCTCCCCCTTGCCTGTAGGGGTCACCAGTTCAGAAGGAAGTCAGCAACTAGATTCTTTAGGACGAGCACACAAGCGCCTAGTTGAAGCGGTCCGTACTCCTCCATTCACTTTGAAACAATCAATTGTAAACTTATTTCTCTATGCATGGTTTTGTGAGTACAACCCATAAATATCTTATTCTGTGTCATTCTTTTTCTTCCTTTTTATCATTTCGGGTAGCAATGTTATGTTGCGATGCATAAGAGGACTTGTCATCATTAGCTCTGATATCCGCATGAGGAAACTTCCCTAAATGTGCTAGAACATATATATTACAAGAGTTAGTTGAAATTGTTATTACAGCAACACCTTTAGTATAATGCCTATCATCTTACAATAGCAGGTAAAAGCTTCTGATGGTTGTTTGAATATACCAGGTAAAAGCTTTATCAACTGAGGCATTGAGCTCCGCGTTACACGACATGAGCGCAGTTATCTGTATGACCGATAGGACAGCAGAAACGTCTCTTAGTGCGTCTAGAGGCGCAATCGGCTTAGATTTGGTGGATGAGTTTAACTGCAATTGTCAAGAGAGCTTGCTCCAATTGGGCAGTCCCTCAGCAGAAATAATGAGGCGTCATATGAATTCAATGCCTTCGGATGCTTCGATTTCACCTTTGGGTGAGAATGAGAATTTCCAAATTTTAAGTACTTGGGCAACTTACTCGCAGTCAGCTGCAGCTTTGACAATCAAGAGGCCCAGGATTGAGGTAGAGTGTTGTTCACCATATCATTTATTTACCTGTTTCGCCAAGCCACCCCCAACCCCCTTGTTGAAGGGATCGTATATAACCAAAAGCGTATTAGTGAAAGTAAGTTTATGGTTTTGAAGTTTGAACTGGCACTTCCCATAATTACAATTGAAAGGCCATGTTTTTCTTGCTGTTATCAATCTTTTATTACTTCCTCTACTCATTTTCATCGTTGGCTCTATGTGTTCATAACAGAATTGATCCAAAAGCCGAGAAGATCACCATACAATATTGCTAAACTCTGAACTTAATGTTTTAATTGTATGGTTTTGTTTCCTTCATTTTTTCCCCCTTGTTTTTTGACTTGAGGAGCATGATCTTTTCCAACATTTTTGTTGACTTAAGAGTATTTATAGTTGTGATCTACCACTTCTTTGGTATTGCAGGAGTGATTTAAAAATCATGATTTCCTTTTTTCTCAGTATCGTAGACATGCTATGTATTCTTTTTTGTTTCGATTCGCTATCTTCTGTTTAGATTCTTTATTGAACCCTTGTTTCTCTGCTTATTTCATCTTTCTTCCATCTCCCTTGCTATTTCTTGAAACATGCAGCTACAGCTGTACCTGATATTGGTTGATGAACAGTAATAAGATGCTCAAAAGGCAATGATTATTGATGGTGTTAGCTTCTTTTCATATTTTCCTTACTTTGTAAATTAACACCATCTTCTTCTGGCTTGGTTTTCCAACCATCTTATTTCATGAAAATATATTGCCGCATTCATTTGATGAAGGAGTACTATGTTATTTGGAATATCTCAGAGAAACTTTCTTGTATCTACTGTTGCAGTCGAGTAGAGTGCTACTAGAAGAAATTAATGAAATAAATCAGAAGCTAGTTGAAACGATTCTAGATGTTGTATCAGATCCCTTCAAAGATGCTGATAGAATTGGAGCCGCGCAAGGAACCATTGTCAGGTGTTCATATCGTGCTGTGGCTTTTGGTGAAACTTTTAAGCAGCAGTTCGCATCATCAGGAATGGTGGGATCCTGCAGACTTACCTGTGATTTTCTAAGATTTGATTACTCATATCTTGCATGCTCTAAATTTTTTTCTAATGTGATTTAGCCACCATTGCAGAACCTTCTGTTGCGGTTGCTTGTTCCTATGGATTACCCTGATTCTTCACCTGTCATCCTAGATGAGTTCTCTGGTGGATGGAGGTGAGAGATTTAAGGCCTGAATATCTATTTCTTATGATTTTCGGCCATATTCGTCTAAGGTACTTGGGGATCTAATCAAAGCTAGTCCCGCACAGACCAAAAAGCAACTGTTCACTTGGACTAGATAGATCACGTGTATATAACTTCAGATCCAGACTATAGGTATCGAGAGTGAACGGGAGAAGACCACGGCGTATTGATGGTTGGTATCATGCCACATGTTGTTTCACTAGTTATTGAGAAACATTGAATTCTTATCCAAAACAAGGCTCTTCTGTGGTCTATTTTCGTGTCTGTTTCCATTTTTTCCTTTTGGTTTTGAAATAGCACTTTTCTGAAGTGCACTACTATAAAGACGGAAATGGCAAAAACAAGTCCAAGTTGATTCTAAATTTGGCCATATTTTTTGAACAAACAGGAAAAAAAGCATATATGCTGACAAGGATGAAAGTGGAAAGAGACAATGTTATCAAAGTCTGGCTCATTTTGAGTCATCAAAATTCCCTTTTTAGAGTTCAGTAATGAACATGCATTCCTGGAAACAAACGTGTATTCATGTGCAGCTTAGTTGAATAAAATTGTTTTTCTATACTGGCTGTAGTGAAAATTCTGAAGATTTGACTGAGAAGGTGAAGATGAATTTCAGCTTATCGCTTCGCAAACTTTCACAGCCCATGTTGCTTGAAGAGATAGCAAGAACCTGGGACACTTGTGCTCGGGCAGTTTTAACCGAGGTTGCAGAGCAAAGAGGAGGGGTGGCCTTCACTTCAAGATATGGAACTTGGGAGACTTGTATAATCACTCCTTGCTCATCCTAAAAGGAAATTATGTTGAATCTTAGATGTCGGAATTGTGTACAATGCTATACTGATTTGGAATTACAAACACTAAATGATGCAGCTCTTCAATCAGACTGAAGGCCTTGTGTACTTCCTAAGAGTATATAAGTATCGGACCTCTGTACTAAACTGCTTTAAAATATCTTGATAGGTTTTACAGTACATGGTATACCAAGTATGTCTTAGCAAAGTCATAGTCCCTCTGTCAGGCTTTAAGTGAAGTCAGCTAACTTTGAAACAGTATTTTACAGGAAAACAATACGAAAGAAGCTGCATACACATTTGCTGGAACTTAGGAATCATCTCCAGCGTAGAGCCAGTCACCAGAATGTTGTACTGGTCTCAACTAAAAACCGTAAACCTATATCTATGACAGATCTTCGTTACGGTGGTGGAAGACCATGGTAGTGTTGGTTAAAGACTAGTGCAAGGGAACCTTAAGTTGAGCTGATTACGTGCTCTGTGCCATATGTCCCTAGAAAGTTGCAGTTTTGGTATCCAAACAGCTGCAATCATACACGTTTACATCTCTCATGCTCCTCTGTCCCTCGAGTTTTCACTTCTGCAAAGGCCGGTCGTTCATCTGGAAGCAAAACCAAAATATAACGGAAGTGCTTTAGCTTTGATTGCCACAAGTAATGAGCTAGAGTTCAAATTCTAAATAGAGCTCAAATTGTATGTATATCTTTGCAAGCTTCAAGGTTGAAAGTAAAATAATAAAATTCTTTCTTTTTGTTTCTCACCCCTCGTCTATATTCATTCTTTGCGTAGTAAAACATAACTTGAGTCGAATCATGATACCAGCAGTCTTAATAGTAAATAGTAGATATCTTCTTTGTTTATGCCAGCATACACGCAGGACTTCTGCATATGGCACAATAGTTTGAGCAAACAAAAAGTTGCATATGACCACCTAAGAGAAATTTTCTATGCATCTTCATCTCACAGCTTTAAGAAGAGAGCTTGCAGTAATCATCCAAGGACAGATGCTTGTGCGTTTATCCAGTTGTAATTTTGAATAGGTGGTAGAACTAAAATCATGCTATGATTTTGGTTTGAGAAAAGAGCGCTAACAATAAAACTCAGTGTGTAAATTCAGCACAGAGTTTCAAGAAGGATTAAATGCACATAAAACCCCATACTTTGGGGCCTTTTACACGGAACACCCTAAGGTTTAATTTTTGGTTCTCACCACCCCATGCTTTCAGTAATGTGCTCCACGCACCATTTTGACGGTCAAAGTCACCTTTGACCAAACGTCGGTTAGTTTTTGAGGGATAAAATAGTCCCTTTGTTATTGTCCCCTCTAAAACCAAAACCAAAACCTAAAACAAAACCTAAAACTGAATCAAGAACTTCCACCACCACCACCAAACTATGCCGCCTCCACCAGGTGCACGGGTGTCACCACCACACCACCACACCACCGCACCACCACACCAATCTCATCACCGATGACCACCACACCACCTCCTATCTCAATTGTCATCGCCATCGCAGCGCAGTTACCAGCCCAGCCCACACCAGTTGCCACCCTCGCAGTCCACACCCTAGCAGCCACAACCCTTTACATAGCCGCCACCAACACACCAAATCCCATCATCACCGACCTCCACTCCACTCTCTATCTTCCCCCCTCCCCCCGACGGTCACCACTATCGTAACCCACATCGATCGCTCACCATGAGAGCATGCAAAACCTTTGAAATCTCAGCTGAAATGGGCGTCGTCTTTTGGTGTTGTTCGCGGATCTGGGCTCCATATCGGCTGCCATCACAGATCTGGACTCCAGTAATTTAGGGTTCAACAATCAGAAGATGTGTCGTCTGGCTATGTCGTCGCCGGTGGGTGATGGTTCTTCCATGGCAGCGATTTCAGGCTGCTTCGATTTTCGTAAGAGAGAGGTATTGTAGATCGCGTCGCTGGAAGATGGAGGAGGTGGATGTACTGTTGTCGTGTCGTTGCCGGGGGGTGGGGGGCGTGGGTGAGGCCTCTCAGCTAGCAGATGAAATGAGAGAGAGAGGGGGGAGAGAGAGAGAGAGAGAGAGAGTCTGACTTGGAGAGAGAATATTAGGTCGGCAGTGTGTTTATGGAGGAAGTTACATTTATGCCCTTTGGCTTCTAACAGACATCCCAAAAAATTGACTAAAAACCGTCAAATGGTGCTATGTGCACCAAAATTGAAAGTTTGGGGTGGTGGGAATCAAAATTCAAACCCTAGGGTGTTCCGTGTAAATGACCCTAAAGTTTGGGGTTTTATGTGCATTTAATCCTTTCAAGAATAGGGCACTATGAGTAATACCCCTTATTCTTCAATAGATAGACCGGCCAAGTACAGAATCCTTTTGCTCCTTTCTTTGCAAATTAGGTTTATGTCACCCATATCTTCTTCCTGCACCTGCAGTCCTGATCAAGCTGGTACAACCTCCTGACGCAGCTCCCGAGACTACGTATTCGCCCAATAACTACATTTTTCTCAATTTACATTATCAGTATTTGGAGTTTATCATTCATCTTAGTTTTCTAATTAGCAGCAGACATGGGTTCTACTTTGGTTAACCTCGATGATTGACTGCCAATCCCATTGGTCTTTTTTTTTTTTTTGAGGAAGTCTTGGAGAGACAATGCTAGCATTTTAGCAATAGCTCTTGAGGCAAAACATGTAATAGCTCCACAACCAACATTTTAGCAATAAAAAACAATAATAGCTGCTTACTAAGTTTCATAAAGTTATTGCTATGCATTCCAGCAATAGCATATGGTCGCACTACTAGTCATGAGGCTACAAATGCATAAACACACTATTTGTCAAGCATCTTTCGAACATCAGAAGCAAAACGATGAAAGCGATTTCAATGGATTCTGCCGGTAACTTCTAATGATTGGCACTTTCCAACATTTCATGGACCAACATGAGGAAGGCATAATGCAATAGCTCTGGAACCAGAAGTGATAAATTGCATAATCAGCTGACTACTCATACAATCAAACATGTCATTTAGTTGTAAAACAAGACGTGTTCAGCCTGCCACACAATGAACTCTTAGCAACAGAGGTTGGCGCTATAAAATCATGATTGTAGACTGTAGCGACTAAATCTCATGGTAGGATTGCGACCAGATGTGCTCAGCATGCAAGGGCATTAGAATCCCATTTGAAACCTTAAAACGTGTAAGCTGCTCGTGCAACCTTCTAATTCTAGAATAGTAAGGATTAGGCAGATCTCGATATTACATATCTGACCCAAAGCTATATGCTATTCAATCAACATGGTCAGGATTTGGAGGTTATGAATTATCCTACAGTTTTGAGTTACTGGTCGTCATTCGTTCTTCTCTACAGGATCAGTTTGTTAAAGAAGGTACTATGAGAATGTCTTCAAGAGACATGAAGCAAAACAGTCAATAGCTGCATAATCAACATTTTAGCAACCAAATCATTTACTTATTACCACAACAGCACCAAAAAGCATAATAGTATCACCATAACTGTCATCACTATGCAATTCAGCAACAGCTTATAGTTTGTTTGACTAGTAGCCCTTAAGGCTACAAATGCATAAACAGTACATGGAGCATCTTTTGACGATCTGAAGTCAAAAGATCAAAGCAAGATTTCCAGATGAATTTGCAAGAATGTAAGACATAGCCAAAGAGTATCCTATACGCTTTCCCTTTCCAAAATACTGTCCTAACAAAGAATTTAGCTCCTCTTGAACCAGAAGGTCCAAAATGCATAATAAATTAAGGGTAACTCTCCCAATCAAACATGCCATCCAGCAATAAAAGTAGAAGCATTACCACTTAAAGTCCTTTTACCAACAGATAGCGCTACAGATGATAGGACAGCTTGCATCAGAATCTCTTTAGCAACCTTCAGCAACGATAATTCGCCAGCAATGCAGTTGCATGAGTAATGGGTATGCGCAACCCCAGTAACTTGTAATAGGAATATGCAACAAAGGCTTCAATTTCCATTACAATCTAGTAGACATCGGATCTTAAATTATGCTATCTGGAGCACCCGTAAGTGTTGGAGACAAAGAATCACTCAAACTCATACACTCACTTATATGAGGAGGACATAAAGAGAACTTGAGGAGAACACTTTCATTCCACATAATCAAAATGATTGAGTTACATGAGTTTATATAATGCCTAAAAGTAACTCACAAACTTACAATAATCATACCACTTATCTACACAATTACTAGACCACTACTCATCTTCATAATCATGCAAGTAATGCATTTGTAACCTATGCACCATTAAAATATTATTAACACCCCACTAACACATGACTAATGATCACTAACATGTCATTAACACACTAATATGTTGCACTAATCACCGCTCTAAATACTAAATCAAGTTTATTTTCCAACACCCCCCCTGTAAACTTGATTTATGTCTTCAAACAATATTCATCGTTGAGAAGCTTGATAAACGTCATCAATGGTCTTCATCTCCAATTCCATCAATAGCAATAACCTTTTTTGCCATTTCTTTTGACGTGTATAGTATATGAGTCATCTTCTTATTGTACCTCCGGCATTTCTTCGTCACTTGCTTGAATACTTGATTTTTATGACTTCCTTTGGACATTTCTTGTCGCTCTTCCGGGTCAAAGAACGTCTCCATATTTACCCAGCCTGTATCGCTCAACAAATTCTCCACACCAAGTTGAGGACAACTTGTTTCACTTTGCACAAAATCATTTTCCTTCGTAGGCATGAAAAACAACTCGCTAGGAGGATTTTTAACAAAATAAGATTTCAAAATACTATCCTTAGTGGCATATCCTTGTGGCATTACCACATCATTCTTAGCCACGAAAAAGTATGAACCGATCACATTTTCCCTTTGTAAAGAAAATTCCAGAGTCATACCCGAGTCGTTCACATTTTGACCTCCGTGAACTTTTACTTCGTTGTCAATGCTCTCATCTTCCCTCTCTTCATATTGAGCATTGTCATCACAATCTGTGTTCTCGCTCTCCTCTATCTTTTCAAATGGCGCTTCTCTATTTGTCAACTCTTCATTCTCATTGGCTTCAAAAGCCTTGAACTCTTGTTCATCACTTGTCTCCTCTGTTTCATTAGCTTTGGAAGCATGAAACTCATTTTCATCCTGCATTAGAGTTTCTTCCTTGAGATGTTCACCATCTTCGTTTGTGAACTCATCTTCTTCCCAGCTTTGTACCCAATACTCCTTCGGTAATAAGTCACGTTTACGGTTGGAGGCAATGACCTCGATTATTTGCCAAACATCACTTGGAGATCTTACATCTCCAATACGCATCCATATGTCTGTATGGACGACCTTTTGCAACACATGGAGTGCCTTTTCTTCCTTATTTTGTTGAACTCTTTTTGACAAGCTACCATGTAATTCTTCACTGACCACATCCTACAAATCACATGATTTGAGATACAACGAAAGAACACTCCGCATTCTCACATAATTTGAGAACAACAATTTCTCACAGCAAATATCCATCGGAAACTTTTTTCTACAACCGTAGTGACTAAAACATTAATGCCACAACGTCCACTAGGATCGTTGTGGCTCTGATACCACTTGGTTGGAGACAAATGAATCACTCAAGCTCACACTCTGTTGCACTAATCACCTCTCTAAAGACTAAATCAAGTTTATTTTTCAACAATAAGTACAGCATTCATGATAAGTTAAAACTGTCAAAGTACTATAGCTGATGAACTTCATCCGTGATGCCTGAGTACCATCTGCTCAGGCAACTGCGGTGCATCATGCAGGGTCAACTTTTTCGCTATGCACAATAGAAAATAAATAGAAGTCACCCGTACAAGTTCTGTAGCCACACCACACACTTCTTGCAGCAGAAAAAATGAACTAACCAGAGTCAAAGTCCCATTCAGTAACCAAAACAGGCGCCTCTAACCAGCAAGCAATGGGACTTCTAAACAATAATGGAGGCCTGCAGGCTGCAGCAGCAAGAACAGATGGTTTACAGACCCATAAGGATCACCTTAACAATCAGTTACTTGATACGAATAACCCAAGTACTTCATTGTAGGCAGTTATGCAAAAGAGGCTTCAGCCATCGGTTATTATTCCTTCATATCATATGTCATCATTTATTATTCCTTCATATCATATGCCTTTGAATGAAGACCTTGTGCGCATTGCTCGCGAAGGGAAGGATCATCTCCTCCTCGGAAAATTTCACGATACGCGTTTCTTTTCCCAAAGAAAGATTCAATCTTGTGTGAATGAATGTTGGGCTTTAGATGGCCCTGTTATTGTAACCAAGGTACCCAACGTCTTCTTATTTGAATTTGCATCTTCTTCAGATGCATTCATTGTCCTCACCAGTGGTCCCTGGAATTTCCTTGGGGCCCTGTTACTTCTCCGACCTTGGCTCCCTCACGTAATCTACAAAACAGTTTTCCGTCAGCAGATTTATGGATGCAAGTCCATAATATACCCAACGATTGTTATCACTACTATCTTGCTGAAAAAATTGGACAGGCCGCTGGAACCTTACTTGCCATTGATTGGTCGGAGAGACGCACTACATTCTCGGATTATTTCAGAATCAAGGTTCGTATTTTTGTCGAAGACCCGCTACTTTCGACAGTCTTCATTTCATTACTGGATGGTATGGGTGTCCAGATGCTTAAATGTAAGTATGAACGCGTATTCACTGCCTGTTTCAAGTGTGGGAAAATAGGACATGAAAATGTTCACTGTCGCTCATCCATGGTTGAAGTTGTGGAATCCTTAGCTCGACGTACGGCACATCTTCCTGGCCCTAACCTCTATCCCACTTTCTTCGCGCGGAAGGATACCCTCTCTTTGAACAATCCATGAGAGCCCTCCCAAACTCGGAATGGAACAGAACATCTAGGATTTCGATAGACCGTGACCTGTTGGGTGTTCATTTAAACCAAGTTTATGATGCTTTCTCCCCCAACCCAACCCCACCGACTAGTGACGATGACACCTTCACCACAGCTCCTAACTCTCCAGCTTCGGAAATGGGAGAACATCAAGGCCCAGTCAATCATAATTATGGAAATCTAGCAGAGAACCCTATGCAAATGAATGATCAGGTTGTTGGTGATCTTGCTGAACAGGATCACATTCAGGTAATGCAAGGAGTAGATCATATTCAAAACCCAAATAATGAATTTGTAGGGGACGACATGATCGAGGAAGCAGATCAACAAATGAACGTGATCGAAAATCACGCTCTGAATATGGCAGACCTGATGGAAAATCTTGATCAGTTGGAAGCCAACCTCAATGAGGAAGACTGGGACGATGAAAATTTCTGGGAAGAAGAACAAGGAATGAATTATGAAGAAGAAAATGAACCTGAAGAACAGAGTCTCGCCGGTAGCCAAGATAGCGAAGCACCACCGCCGGAGCAACATGAGGGATATGAGACTTTTTTTCTATCTTCAGATTTTCCGGTGATGGCTGAATCACCGGAACCAGGGAAGCACGCGCCGGCTGTCTCTGACACAAAATCTCTGACACATCTCAATTTGATCTCTGCAGTAACCCCTCTCCCTGTACCTACCAGCAATCAGATGGCCATGCCCCTACCCCGATTGTTAGGTGACTGCTCTGAGCACGCAATATCTGGGGAATTATCTCTTGATTTTGATCAAAGAACAAAGACTGTGGAAGGATCTCAGAAGGAGATCTCCGAAATGGAGTGGAGTCATAATGGACAGCATGGTCCATCTGGTTATTCTTGCACATCTCACCTACCCTCTCTGATGGACTTTTATTCAGCTAGACCCGAACCATTTACTCTTCAAAGTAAACTAGCACAGGTTGTCTTGGGCCTGTCCAACTCGGGGCTCAAGTTGTTTGCCCAGCTAAAGATGGCAACGGCCCAGAACCATGTTACAGTTTGCTCCGGGGCCCTTGCTGCTGGCCCAAATGACATGTTACCAAGCCCAAGCCTCTATTCTTGCCCATTTCCTACTGGCCCAACGCCCCAACCACCTAACTCCAATTTCAGCCTAACGCCTTCGTCTGGAGAATCCAGCAGCATGCAGGCTATTGAGCGCATTTGGACTGAGCCAGCCACGCCTCCCTTAACCATTCCCCTGCTGCCCATCCAATATCTTTCCAACCTGATGTGTGGCCAAAGGCTGGGAGCTCACGATTTTCAGGAAGACTTTTGTTAGAGTAAATTAAGGCAAGATATTACCCTCACTATCACTAACATAGCTTGCTCTAAATGGGATAATTTTGGGGTCCTAGCCTCTAGTTCACAAGCCACTGCCAATCAAACAGTGGCTGTATTCACTCCGCCACTCCATGTTACACCTAAAGGAGGGATCATCTTCACTGCACCAGAGTTTGAGGACAGTTCTGATGAAGATTTTGACTCAGGAAAGGGACATTCTAATCTGAAAATTGACCTTTTTGAAGGGAATCCACATCCTTCAATGGGAACTAAAAGAGCTGGTATCAACATTGGAGCGATTCTTGAAGAACCATCTGGGAAGAAACATAAGAAAAATAATGTTGATGAGTGTAGCAAATCGTCTCTTCATCCAGGTTCTTCTCTGTTTATTCTCTTACTATTTCATAGTCTGCATGCCATGGGATTTTTCTTATTTCTGCCTTTCCTGTTTAAGAAAAAGCGTAAAAGGAAATGGTGCTTTGCTAACTCAGTAGAGGACTGTAGTTGTTCGTCTAAGAAGAGACCTCGTTTTTTTGGCTTGGACGTTCCCATCAGTGAGAGCCCCGTCCCTCCCTCTCTTAGCACTTTTATTCCTTTCGTTTCCACCATTAAGCGCAGGAGGCTTCCTTCCTCGCTGGTGGTTCCTGGTGAACAATTAGGTGTTAATAGGGAAATTCTTGACAGTGTTAACTGTCTCTCGCTAGGCGCATGAAAATCTAAGAAAAGGACGTTGTTAGTCCGTGATAACCTGTTCATCTCTTTGACCATTGATTCGTGTTGTCCTGTCTCTCGGAGGGATTCGGGTGTTGCCCCTTTGCAACCCCTTCACAGTCAATGAAAATTCTCAGCTGGAATTGTCGCGGCTTGGCCAAGCACGCACAGTTCGAGCAACGACTAAAATGGTTCGTGTTCATAAACCTTCTTGCCTTTTCCTCCAAGAAACAAAAAAATCTGTAGATTTTGTTTCATCCAAATTTGTTAAGTTAGGTTTCTCTTCGTTTTCGGGTTCGGACCCTGGTGGAGTTCTTGGTTCTAAAGGTGGCCTTTGGGTGGGTTGGACGCATGATGTCTCGGGCACAATCAAGGTTACTGATAGAAATTTAATTTTGATTGAGTTCATTTCTGAATCCAATTCCCCTTGGATGGCCGGTTTCATTTATGGTCATCCAAATCTAGCAAAGCGGCAGGAAACTTGGAATTATCTCATGACTTTACTCTCAAATATTCGAATCCCGCTGATTCTTATTGGGGATTTCAATCAAGTTCTGTGTCCTGCTGACAAGACGGGTCCTAATTTCTTATCCATTCCTGGCCACATTTATCTCTCTGAATTTATGCGCCAGCTAGGACTTATTGACATTAAATGGATTGGACCCGCCTTTACCTGGACAAACAACTGAGATGGCCCTTCTGGCACCTACGAGCGCCTCGATAGATGTTGTGCGAATGTTTCATGGGTGACAAAATTCTCCAAAGCTTTGGTCAAGAACCTGAGAATTCAATCTTCGGATCATGCTCCGCTACTTTTAGATTCTTCACCGAGTGAGACTTATCTTCCCCGTCCTACCCGCTTTGAAGCAATGTGGCTAAAGTATCCTCAAGGTTTTGATGTGATTAGGGAATCCTGGCAGCGCCCGATAGACGGATCACCATTGTTCCAAGTCATGTGGCATGGGAAGGAAATGATTAAAGCACTCAAGTCTTGGAACAAACATCGATTCGGCAATCTTGACAAGCAAATAGCGGAAACGATTAATAGGTTAAAGCATTCTCAGTCCCTTGTTCCGAATTGTGATGCCAAAGTTCTCGATAAGATTGAAAGATCCAAGTTGGATTGGCTACTAGAATGCGAAGAGATTTTTTGGGCACAAAAATCAAGGATTCACTGGTTAAGGACAGGTGATAGAAACTCAAAATTTTTTCATGCCTCTACCATGATACGTCGCAATAAGAATCGGATTCTTTCTATCCTTGATGACGATGGAAGTAATCATTCTTCTCATGAGGGTATAACCCGGTGTTTTTTACGTCATTATTCTAAGTCTTTTTGTCCGTCGGTCCAAACCCCTCAGCATCAATTCTTGTCCATTCATGGTCTTTCCAACAGTTACAACCTTCACAAATTCGGAGCCTTGATCGCCCTTTTACTGCTGCGGAAGTTAGAATAGCCCTTTTTCAGATTAAGCCTCTTAAGGCACCAGGACCCGATGGCATCCCTACTCTAGTCTATCAAAAATGCTGGTTCCTTTTGGCTCGCCCGATTATAGCGGCAGTTTTATCCTTTCTGAGATCTGGTTTTATGCTTCGCGAAGCCAACAATGCTTTCATAGTCCTTATCCCCAAATGTGCTAACCCTCTCAAACCAGAGGACTTCAGACCTATCTCCTTGTGCAATACCATTTATAAGGTTATTTCCAAGACCATCGCAAATAGAATCAAACCCCACCTATCATCTCTCGTTTCTGAATTCCAAAACGCCTTTGTCGGGGGAAGGCATATTGGAGATAATGTGCTGATAGCTCAAGAGATTACAAATAAAATCAGATTGCACAAAAAAGGGAAAGCCGCTCTCTGTGCTATCAAAATGGATATGAGTAAGGCCTATGATCGAGTGAATTGGTCCTTTCTTGAAGCTGTTCTTGGGAAGGTCAAATTTCCCAGTCATCTGGTTCGCCTCATCATGCAATGTGTGTCTACAGTATCATTTCAAATCCTCATCAACGGCTCTCCTTCAAGCAGATTCTATCCATCTTGTGGTCTCCGACAAGGGGACCCATTGTCACCTTATCTTTTCGTTCTCTGTGCCGAGGTTCTTTCGGTTTCCCTCACCCAGGCCCAAGTATTGGGCCAAATCCCGGGTATTAAAGCAGGAAGGAATAGTCCGGCTTTAAACCATCTTTTTTTTGCTGATGAGATCATTATTTTTACAAAATGGTCGGACTGTACTTGCCTCGCTTTAAAATCTCGACTGGATAGTTATTGTGAGGAGTCCGGACAACAACTCAATCGTCAAAATTTGAATATCACTGTAAGTCCAAACTCAAATGAGCAGATGACTCTATCTCTTGCCAGTAGGTTAGGCATACAATCCTCAGATCTTTTCGGTACTTACCTGGGAGTTTCACTAGACATAGTTTCTAGAAGACGACAATTTTTCAAAGATCTTGTAGGAAAAGTGCAAGCGCGATGCGCAGGATGAAAAGGAATCCTTCTCAATAAAGCGGGTAGAGCAACCCTTATCTCTTCAGTATTAATGGCGTTACTTAATTACCACTTGCAGTTATGCTTATTCCCAAATCTCATTTGCAAAACTATCAACTCGATCATGTGTAAGTTCTGGTGGGCCGGATCGGAGAGGTCTACCGCTGTTAATTGGATAAATTGGAACGCTCTATGTGCGCCAAAGATATCAGGAGGTCTTGGATTTAAGGACACTAGACTTTCAAATCAAGCCCTGTTGGCCAAAACAAGTTGGAGGATTTTGAAAGAGCCTGATAGTCTTCTCGCGAGGGTCCTGAACGGGAAATACTGCTATCGACCCAACAATAGAACCAGCAATAATACAAGTAATTATTCTTGGGGTTGGCGTGGAGTGCTAAGAGGACGGCAAGTGATCACAAAAGGTATAAGATGGCAAGTTGGCAATGGAGATCAGATCTCCATCTGGAATGATAATTGGATTCCGAATGTAGCAGAACCCCCCCTTGCTTTACCCGTTATCAATCTTGATGGGTTACTCTTTGTTAAAGACCTCATCTTTAATCAGGAGTGGAATTCCCAGTTTATAAAATCTGTATTTCCACCCGATATATCAGCTAGGATTCTGGCTATCCATGTCTCTCCACACGGTTTGGACGACACTCAAGTCTGGAAGGAAACACATAATGGTGAATATTCAGTGGCTTCTGCTTACAGAATGCTTTATAACCTCAACCTAGAGCTCAGACTTCGGCGAGGTACCCAAGCCTCCGCTCCTCCTCTCAACTCGAACATTTGGAGGAAAGTTTGGGCACTTCCTTTACCTTCGAAGCACCTCTTTTTAATCTGGCAATTGTTATGGAATAGACTCCCGCTCTACTGCAACCTATATCGTCTTACAATCTCGAACACTGACACTTGCCCTATATGCCTCAGCCATCCTGAAACAGTTGATCACTTATTCTTCGATTGCCCAGCGGTGTGACCAATTTGGTTCGGAGGATTAGCAAGCCTTCATAGCAACATTGTTGGCAGCTCCTTTACTGAATGGATGATCGCGTGGATTCAAAACCAATCAGGATGTTCAAATTTTTGGGAAAAAACCATTCAAATCTTTTCCACCGTTTGGTGTATATGGATTAATCGGAACAATCTCGTATTCAGACAAACCCCTTTCCAGCCTTCTATTGTTATAGAAGGTATCAAAACTCTCGTGCAACATATTGTTGTCGCCTTCGGAATTCGGAGGACCCCAAAGCAGAAGTCAAGTACTAACACTCCAGCTATTTTGGCACTTTCTAACACACCGACGCGTAACCCCTCCCTCTGCGCATGCGAAGTGTTGAGACCCATCCAAATGGTCATTGCTATACACTATAACAAAAGGGTGCTTAAAGCAGGCTTAGGAATATGATGTCAGACACATAACGGATTACGATGTGGTTCTGCAGCGATTTCCTTCCCAGCCTCTGATGTTTTCGCTGCTTTCTCTAAAGGATTACTAACTGCCTGCTATTGGGCTAGAAAAAAGAATTTATTACATATCTCTTTATTAACTGATTCCAATTTTCTGATTGCTCAGCTTCAGGATACGGCGGATATCCCTGATACCACCGCCCCGATTATGATTGATTTTTGCTACATATTATCAGACTTTCATCAATTCAGCTTTGACAAAGCCACGAAGCCTCAGCTTAAGGAATCCAGATCTCTAGCTGCTTTTGCATGCCATGCACGCATAGACGTCTTCCAGGATTGGGTGCATGACTTTTTGCCGCAATTGCCGCAACAGGATCTGTAATTCATAGGTTTCGTGTGATTACTTGTCTTTGTTTTGTTTAGCCTTTTGTTTATTGGTGTTGGTCTTATGTGTGTCTTGACCTTTGTCCTTGTAATCACCTTTGGGTGAAAACTCCTTTGATTATATGCTATTCTGCCTTTTAAAAAAAAAAAAAAAAACTATAGGAATTTAAACTTTAAAAAAAAAAGAACGAACCTTAACCTATTCTTGTTTTTTCTGTAATGTGGATTTAGAATTTGGGATCTAGAAGAATGAAGATAAAACAAGAAAATGACAAAGATAAAGACTATGATAAGGAAAAAGACACAACAAAATGAAATCGTAATAAATTAATATTACAATATAATAGATTTTTTGTAAACATTTTAAATATGTTTATTCATTATCTAAGAAACTAGAAAAGAATTCCAAAAACATTGAGGGGTGCCATGCCCCCAACCCCCCCCCCCCCCCCTTGCATGGGTCAGGGGGGTGGTCCGCCCCTGATAGTAAGCATGGGGCCACAGCCGAATCCACAAGCTCCTACAAATACAATATCCTTTCACTCTGTGACTTCGTCTTCGATTAAAGTTGACGTAACATGACACGTGCGGCACCCTTGTTGGATGTCAATCTCAATAAAGTGAACAAATATATGAAGGTACACACATCAGGGTGAAATAACCAAAAGAAAAAAGAAAGAAAAAAAAAGGACAAAGGATTAATTGCACATAAGTGTCAATAGATAGGGGTTGTGTGCATAACACCTCAGACATTTTTTCCTACCACTAAGAACTTCCTTTTTGGTGTCCCAAGCACTACTTGACGGTTGAAATTTAAAGAAAGTCAAATTATGTTAAATTTTTAGGGCAAAATGGATCATTCACGTCAAAATCTGTTACCATCCATTTCCACCCACCACCACTTCCTGAAGACCACCACCACCACAACCGTCACCAACTCCTACCCCTTTCCCCCCAAAACCCATCAACACCATTGTTACCCACCGTATAACCATCACCACCACAACCCCGCAAGAACCTCCACCAAGATCACCAAAAACTGCCACCACTAAGACCACCACCACCCTGCCGTAACCTCCACCAAGACCGCCATACAACCGCCACAAACAAGAGCACCACGAACCCCCACCACCTTAAAGTCGCCATTACCTCCACCAAGAGCACCACAAACGTTAACGCGCTGCCACCAAAATTGCAAACGTTCTTATTTTAGTGGCATATGATATGAAGCAATATAACCATGATTGAAGCCTCCTTTGCATAACTGCCTGTGATTATTTGTATCAAGTAGCAGATTGTGAACGTGGTCCTTATGCCTATATGAACCATGTGTTCTTGATCAGGTTATACCTAAAAGAACGATACAATTTGGTTAAAGTGTTTTGAAAAAATCACGTTGTTAAAGTAAACCACGTGGGAAATAGAGAAGTATGCATCCCTATTAGATGACTTGAAATGCGCAAGTTTTGCGCATATAACTTTCATAAGGAAAGGAGCATGTAAGACTTAAATAACCTATAATTCATTATCATATGGTCTGGGTTATTTTCCTAGTTTAGTCGATATGTGTTTCTTTATAAAGTGAGTTATGTCTTGCAGAGAGATACTAGAAACATAGGGCTTTGACAGTTCAACCTTTTTGTCAAAAATTGGTAAGTAATTCGACATCTAATTCGGCTTTAAAGAGGATTTGAGCTCACAATCATAAAATGCATAGATTTTAATACAAGTGTGTTAATTTGGCCTAGGTTTTGAATTTATTGGAGGTGTAAACAACTTTGTGAAGATTGTTAAGTAATTTGAAGTAAGGTTTACATATAATACATTTGCTTCTATTGAATCGATCTCTAGCTTACTCGCATTAGAATAGTTATTGACGAACCCTTTGATAGTACTGTAAATTGGTGCTTACCGTTCACTTGGATCGTCCATTAGATATAGTCTAACTCGATTTCTTTTTCCCTATGTATCTCTATTTTTTTTCCTCCACGTAGTCGAAGCTTGGTATGTGCCTCTTGTTCTTGTCATTGTATGTTTTTTACTATTCATGAGATTTCTTCAACGGTACTTCTGAGTATAAATGTCCCGCTATTCAGGCTCTCATGCATGTAATGTATATGACATAGCCACTAATAGCGACAAACGTGTCGAATCTCCAAGAAAATAGCAAAGATGAAGGACAAAATCATGGCCAACGAGGCTGAAATGATTTGTCACATGTTTTTCTTGTATTTCTTTGTAACTGATTTTCTTAACTGTAGCTCCTTAACATTAGCTCCTCAATTTTAGATGCACACATGTTTTATCTGATAACTTTTCTTTATCTCCTCGCCTTGAGAGAGAAAATCCAAAGTGTGTTCTTTCTAGTATCAAGATCGAGCCTCTCGGTGAAGAGTTAGAAGGAGATACCTTTAGCCTTTTTTTTCGACCCTCTGAACATCAAATTTTGCTATACTCAAATATCCTTATTCAACAACTCTCAATGTTGAAAACTTTGTTTCTCTCTGCCTCACTCAGAGCAACTACCTACTTTGAAAAACACAGACTTTGGGCCTCATTGAAAGCCAAGACATGCAAGGTTTTTTTGATGGTGAATATAGGATGCCCAAAGTAACAATTTTCGCATATGAAGGCATTGCTGTTGAAAGACAAAATGAAGTACCAGATTCAGACTTCATTGCTTGGCGACGATTCGATCGACTTCTTAAAAGATGGATCACAGGCACATTATCCGAAAAGGTGCGTGGTCTTGTTGTAGGACTCGTTCCTCCCGACAATGTCTAGAAGCCGTTAAAAAAAGCTTTTGCACAATACTCTCAAGAAAGAGAGTTTCAATTGGTTCAGGGCATGACTACGCTTCACAAAGGTAAAGACTCTGTCAATGAGTATATTAGTAAGTTTAAGTCATATGCACAATTTTGCTGTTATATGTGAAATTGAACCAGAGAAAGATAAGGATTTGTGATTATTACAAGGCATTGGTCATGGATATGAAATTTTGTGGCAATTTCTCAAACGACATGTCCCATCTTATAATGATATTGTTCCAATTCTCCAAAGTTATGAAGCCCGCAATCATACTCATAAAGCTCGCAGTCAGACAAATGGGGATGCAAATAAGAGAAATGCAAATACCTTCAACAAGTTCATTTCCAAATGTAGAAAACTTGTTCAAGGTTATAATACTAATGGGAATGGTGGTAGTCGTAGTGCTCATTCTAACGCAGGGAACACGAAAGTTGGACGAAGTTATCAAAATGAGGGTGTTACCAAATCAGATCAGTCTCACACGGGAAGGAAAGACAAGGGGAACAAGGCTCCTATCACATGTCAAATTTGTGGATGTAAGAATCAGACAACACAGAAATGGTTCAATCATTCCAACCATTCATATTAACCAGAAGATGTTCCTCAAGCATTGGCAGCATTTCAAATTGGAGATAAGCAAAATCTACAGTGGTACCCAGATACTGGAGCCACAAATCTTATGACTGGAAAGTTTGGTAAGTTACATAACTTACGGCCATAGAGATGGAGTTATTACAGTTGGAAATAGACAGAGTCTTGATATCCCTCAAATTGATGAGGGTGAGTTATGACAAAAGCATTATATCTTTGAAAATGTCCTTTACATTCCGGATATGAAGAAGGATTTTTTATCAGTTAGTCAACTCACTACCGATATGCTTACATCTTTGAATTTGATGGAAATGGATTTATGATTAGGGACATATTCACCCGCAAAGTCATGGTTTTAAATCACAATTTCTAGATACGTAGTTGCGGTCGTAGTGGAACGATATTAGGAGTATCAGATGTTACGTAACGGGAATCAATTACCGCGACTATGATTTTTTTTCAAACATTAGCAAATATGTACATTCTAACTCAATTCCTTACTTTTTGATATATGTAGCCCATAATATTGAATTAAACAAAAATAAAGCCCAAATATACACTAAAGTACCACCTATAGGTCCAAACTATGTCCACCCACATATATAAACCTAAAGCCCATTAAATCTCTAAATTAAACCCAAAATCTAACCCTAAACCTAAACAAGTCAGCAATCACTATGTCACATTTACAGCAGACTATACAATTGTACCCAGCCACTTCTTCTTCCTCTTGTGATCTCTTTAAGCTAGCGCCACACCACCACCTTCTTGCTTTTCTTTACAAGCAGAGGAAGAATTGAAACTTGAAAGCAAGGAAAACCCATGAAACTTCAAGCCCCTTTCATCAATTTTTTACCCTTGCATCCATGGGCTAGGTTTTAAATGTTCTAGATCTATTTTGAAGACCGATTTGAAGTCCTTCCATCTTCGTCCTACTTCTTTGCTTGATGACCTGACTAAATGAAGTAACCGACTCAAAAAAGCCAACGATGGGGAAATGAAGGACTAGTGAAAGGAGGTTGACTTAGATCGGCTTTGAAAGCAACTGAATTTAGTTCTTAGGTAGGTAGCGTAACGGCCGACATTGAACCCTAACGCTCGTAACGACCTAATATAACAGTATTTAGCACCATAACGACTACATAATGGTGATACAATGTGAATTTTTTAGGACTGATATATCGGCTTGTAACCGTATCGAAGGTGTCAAAATTCGTTACGAATTAGCCATTTTTTTTAAACCATGAGTACAGTAGTAGCAACTGGGCCAAGGAGAGGAGGATTGTATGCCATGGACAAAGGTCACATAGCATTTTATTCAAATTGATTTCAAAAGACGAATAAAGAAAGGTGGGGTTAATTTTACCCAGCACCCTGTACTTAGGGGTCAGTTGCACCCAGCACCCTAGGGTTTTAAAATTGGCGCCCAACACCAAATGACGGTCAAACTGCCTGTTGACTAGACGGCTGTTAGTTTTTCAGGGGCAAAATGGGATTATTGCCCCTAAAGCTTACATGTCATCCCAGGTAGTGACACATGGCCAATTGGCTGTCCACGTCATTTCCCTCCAAGAGCCCTTATTCTCTCTCTCCTTCCACATTTCCCTCCAACAGCCCCTCTCTGTCGTTCTGGGGAGTTCCCTGAAGTACGGCCGTTTTCTCAGGATCTTCGCGGGAGACTTGCTCAGCCTTCGAGCACTACCTGCGTCTGTCGGAGCTGAA
Source organism: Escallonia rubra (assembly GCA_033065855.1). Lineage (NCBI taxonomy): Eukaryota > Viridiplantae > Streptophyta > Magnoliopsida > Escalloniales > Escalloniaceae > Escallonia > Escallonia rubra. The sequence continues at coordinate 103,900 of JAVXUO010001574.1, read as the reverse complement.
GAAGATCTGGGACGCCGAGGCCGTCGAACAAGCTGAGCATACCGGTGCTGCCGCCGGTTCACGTCGCGGATCTGGCACCGGCGTCTGATTCGGCTTGCTCGGCCTACGAGCACTACCTATGTCTGCCGGAGCTGAAGAAGATCTGGGACATCGAGGCCGTCGAACAAGCTGAGCCTACCGGTGTTGCTGCCGGTTCGCGTCGCGGATCTGGCACCGGTGTATGATTTGGCTTGCTCGGCCTACGGGCACTACCTGTGTCTACCGGAGCTGAAGAAGATCTGGGACGCCGAGGCCGTCGAACAAGCTGAGCATACCGGTGCTGCCGCCGGTTCGCGTCGCGGATCTAGCGCCAGCGTCTGATTCGGCTTGCTAGGCTTACGAGCACTACCTGCGTCTACCGGAGCTGAAGAAGATCTGTGCTGTGTGAGGACGAAGAAGATGAGAGCGAGATGCGGGGGACGACGCCGGTCGTTGATTTGAGCACGTCGGGATGCGTGTTGGCTCGAGAAGGGAGCTCGGTGGAGGTGTGGAAGCTGCATGACATGTATGCTTTAAGGGGCAATAAGACTATTTTGCCCCTGAAAAACTAACAGACGTGTGGTCAAAGTGCCTCTTGACCGTCATATGGTGCTGGGTGCCAAGATTTTTCAAAATTTTGGTGCGGGGTGCCAAAATTAGAACCATAAGGTGCTGGGTGCAACTGACCCCTAAGTACGGGGTGTAGCGTAAAATTAACCCAGAAAGGTGGCACCAACGCCTTGGACATCCTGATTATAGAGTTGTGCAATTCTTGTTTCGTCGAAAGTTCATAGACAAATAATGATCTCAATTTGATTTTGGAAAGTTGACGAATGAGAAAGTCTTGCAGACTTCCTTTTCTTAAATCTAGTGAACATTGTGACCAACCTTTCATACAAATCCACTCTGATGTATAGGGTCAGGCACGTGCTTTCTCCATAGCAAATTACAAGTACTATGTTATCTTTGTTGATGGGCACACTCGCTTTACATGGTTCTATTCGTTGAAAAGGAAGTCATATTTTTCTCAAAGTTTTATTGATCTTCAGAAGTGTGTTCTAATGTCAATTAGATAAGCAAAACTCAAGATTTTTCAGCATGATGAAGGAGTAGAGTTTGGTGATAAGAAGTTCTTTCACTTCTCGCTAACCTCAAAATTCAACACTAATTAGCTTGTCCTAAACAACAGAATGGTGTTGCCGAAACAAAACACCATGATGTGACCAAGTGGGGGTTCACTACGATGTTTCATGCAAACTTGCCTGTTATATTTTGTTAACTGCTTTGCTACGACAGTATTTTGGGTAAATCGATTGCCCGCTCAAAGATTGAACATGAAATCCCCATTTTTTTGGTTGTTCGGTCAGCATCCTGACTACCCTTCATTATGAGTTTTGGGCTGCAAATGTTTTCCATATCTTGGTGATGACAAGAAAAATAAACTTGAACCGAAGTCTATACATGTGTTTTCCTTGGATACAACATTAAACACAAAGGTTATAAGTGTCTTACTTCTATAGTTAGACGTGTATGTGTCTCTCGGCATGTGGTGTATGATGAGATATGTTTTCCATATAAATTCCAACTTCATTGTATGGAAACCAACAGGTTGGGGGGGAGATTACATCATATAAGGAGTGGTTAGAACCTTGCACTACTACTATTTCCACTTGTCCATATGTAGGTAAGACTAATGCAACATCTTCTGCAACACATGATACTATTGCAGAGAAATATACTGTTGGAGATCAACACCTTGAGCCTACTTCAAGGGCCCCAAATGAATGCAGAAGAATATGTCATGTCAAAGATCAGGGAACTTACACTTCAATCGCTTATATCTATTGGAGAACAATCTATTCATGCAATTTAGAACTCTTCACCTTTGTCAGATGACGAACTTGCCACCGTGCTAATTGATAGTAATGCCTCTTCACCCACTGTAATCCGTGATGCTGATAATTCTCCCTATCAACACGCTGTTGTGCAAATTATGCCTTCTCGCTCTACGGTAACATGATCACAGCATGGAATTGTTAAACTCAATTTGAGGTATGCCAGCCAACATATGTTGCAATCATCACCACAAGTTCCTATTAAATTACAAACATACAAATCTGCATTAAAACACTCAGGCTGAAAAGCACTATGCATGAAGGGCTTAGTGATCTCCATGAGATCTTTTTCCTCAAACTCATGATAAGAATGTCATTGGTAGAAAATGGATTTTCAAAACCAAATTATAGCCAGATGGGAGTGTTGAGAGGCTAAAAGCTCGACTTGTTGCGAAAGGATTTAATTAGATTGAAGGGAGTGGACTTTTCAAAAACATTTTTCCCTATCATCAAACCTGAAAGTATCCGCCCCATTCTTACGGTTTCATGTGTTCGTCGTTGGAAAATTCGACAACTTGACGTGAAAAATGCATTTCTTCATGGCTACTTTTCCACCATAATCTACATGGAACAACACCCTATTTTCATGATCCAAATTTTCCTTCTCTTGTTTGTTGTATGAAGCATGCCCTTTATGGACTTAAACAAGCTCCACATGCATAGATTGAGAGATTTAGCATAATTTTATTTAATCTTGGATTTTTTTGAAGTGGAGCAGATCCATCTCCGTTTATTTGTGACTCTGCAATAGTCACCGTACTCCTTCTTGTCTATGTAAATGATATCATTCTCAATGGCGATTCGCAATTTCTATAATGGTTCTTTCAGGAACTAGGTAATGAATTTGTTGTCAACGACCTTGGTCCTCTCTAGTATTTCCTCAGTGTAGACACCCTATTTTTGTAGTCATTAATAATTAAATAGATCGCATTATTGAGTTTTGGCCTAGTAATGTGACCTAATTCATTAATTTAGTCATGTCTAATTTTCTTGTCCAAGTCTAGTCTAGTTGCATGTCTAGTCCAAGTGTGGCAAGTCCAGTCCAAGGTCTAGATTTTGTCATTTATTTAGTTTGGTTTGTCTAGATAACTTGGAAAATTAATTTGCAAATTATCCTTGATGCAAAGATTAAATCAATCTATTTTATGATTATGAAATGAATTATCCCGAATCTGGTATATTTTATTTACGAAATCAGATATAATTACCGAAAATAGTGTCAGATAATGCCCCAAAATTTGAAAAGTTTTATTTTTTAATTTTTGGGATGAACCGTTTTCGATTAATAGGCTGGTTAATTAACTTTTGTTAACCTGCTATTTTATCACTAATTCTGACTTATCTCCAGCCTTGTAGATCGGCATAACCAATATTATCAGATTCTGTGACCCTAAGCACTATAAAAAAGGTCCTTCGCCTTCATTTTTAGGGGAGGTCAGAAAGCTCATTCTCTTTAAAGCTTGTCTACAATTTCTCCGTTAAATGATACGCTCTCTCTCTCTCTCTCTCTCTCTCTCTCTCTCATCCTAGCCACTAAAGCTCACTTTTCAAAAGTCTTTTTTAGTCTTTGCATCAAGGGTCTTCAGAGAACATCCCCGAGTCTTCACGGCAAGCTACTTCAAAAGGTAATCTTTACTAGTTTTTTAGATTAAAAATTCATATAGATTGTCTCCCCACCCCGTAATCGCATTTCCATTAAAAAAAAGGAGAGAATTTTACATTTCTTTGTCTATGTCTAGGCTCAAAATATAGATTACTTCCCGTAGGACTAGAGTCGAACTACGACGATTTTGATTCCGATTAGTCCGATCAGTTAAATAGGCAATTCATCCCTCGATGTGAAGTTCAAGCCAAAACCATAAAAGTTAACTTATGGTTAGTTTTATCATATTTTGCGTGCTATATGTTTTTAAGGCCAATATTCAATGAAAATGAAGTAGAGACAAAAAAGGGGCGCGACGGCCCAACACCTTCCTATTGCATAACTTAGTCCCATAACCCCTCTCTTTGTTTCGATAGGCTAGTCGTCCTTGTAGACATATTAGAGTCATTTCTAGGTTTTTCTTATTTTCTGTTAATTAAATAAGATGTCGACTCCATTAAAATTTCATTTTTTGGATTTTTTTCAGACGCGGTCGGCCATAATGATGATGGGAACAAAACAATTAAGAGTACTACACTTGAAAAGTTTTTATTGATTTTTAGCCTTGTTAGATTTTCTTTGTATTTTACGGTATGTACAATATGATATAGCTGTGGTACTTGCACTTTTATTTCCATACCTCACACTCGCGCACGTCTTATCCCAACCCACCCATTCGAAAGCGACAATTGAAGCCCTTGGTCCTCTTGGTCATAAGTCGATCTTTGGATTGTGATCTCTACTTCACGACCTCATACTAAAGATTCCTCTTGGTTTCTTAGTATATTAAATGACTTGTATACAATACTGACAAGCGCTCATTATTAACTTCCTAATTACGGGCGGGAGGTATATGGTATAGTCGAGCTAATAGGGTGACCTTCACACCAATGTTGAGAGAGAAACCACACACCCGGACAGCTCAGTGTTTTGCCCTTTGTTGGGAGAATACATGCATTGGCCTATGGCATGTTGGCAGGGAAGCCCCCAACATTCTATAAGTTAAACTAGTAACTTCGCAAAAAAGGGGAGACTCTGATTAACCGGCAGATTAACCGTGCTCCTAATTGGACGGTTAATCAGTATGTACATTACTTGAAAACATTTAAAGCTGACTAGTTCATACCCTGATCCAACCCATTGACCAACCAGACAGTTTATCCATCAAAATGACCGAACAATTAGTTAGAACCTTATCCTTTAGAAAAACTCCCAAAAAAATTTCAGAAACATACCCTAATCCCATTGACCAACCAGCCTGTTTATCCATCAGGGATGATCGGATGTCCAGTCATAACCTTATCCTCCAAAAAACAAAATTTAGAAACAAACCCTAACCGCGCTAACCAACTACCCGGTTTCTCAATTAGGATGACCGGACAGTTACTCAAAACATATCCTTTAGAAAAATTCGCAGAAAATGCCCAAAAATAAAGCTTAACCCATTAATGAACTGGTCAGTTTATCCATCAGAATGACTGAACAGTTAGTAAAAACCTTATCCTCCAAAAAAATTCCTAGAAAATACCCAGAAAGTAACCGTAAGCTCACTTACCAACCGGCCGATTTTCCTTCTGGATAACTGGAGGGTTAGTTAGTCATACCCCTTCACTTCCAAAAATCTTATAAAAAATACCAAAAAACTAGAAAAAAAGAAAAAACCCTCACCCCCATTAGGGTATGAGTTAGCCAGCTTGATCTCTGTGGTATGTGTAACTAAATTTTTGAAAAACTTCTCTATATAGTTAAGGCTAACCGTGGTTGGTATCATGACTCATCCAGAAAACTCTCACGAACTCCAACGGTAGAGAAATTCCCGTAAATCTCCAATTTGGTCCGTATTGTCAGTGAACTTCAGAAGGATATTCAGAATGATTTCACAACCTTAACAGAGCAACAATCTTGAACCTCTAAGGAATTGGACAACCTCAAGAGGAGAGGTATGAAATTAACTAGAAAAAGAAGGGAGAAGAGAGAAGAAAGCTGACGAGAAGAAAGGTCTGGAATTCGATTGGGTGTATGAGTTCAAGGACAAGGAAGTGAAATCCCCTGTCATACCATAATGGAAGGACAAGTTGGCGGTGTTTAAATCCTAAATTGCCAGGATGAGGAGAGCTGATGACTCTTTAGACCTTAGTGCCCTAACCATGAACCCCAAGGATAGACTAACCCTTAAGTTCAAGATGCCTGAGATGGATAAGTTTGATAAGATCACTGATCCCAAAATCCATGTTAAGTTGTAAATGTGAGCTTTAGCTCTTTACACGGTAAATCAGAATCAGATTATACAGTTGTTCCACCGTACCTCACACGAGCCGCATCCCGTTGGTTCCTCACTTTGGATGAAACCCGAGTTTGTACCTGGGAAGATGTTGTGAGAGAGTTTGTCAAGCGATATCAGTACAATGCCGACCTAGTTATTGCCCGAAGGGATTTGGAAACCACGAATCAAAAGCCAAGAGAGTCAATTTCAGCCTTCATCATAAGGTGAAGGAATAAGGTAGCTCAGATGGTGAACCGTCCAATAAAAGAAGAGCAAGTGAATATCATTAGGAACAATCTACTTCCACTCTACCACGACTATATCTTTGGCCATTACCACTCATCGTTTAAAGCTCTTATGAGGTCCCTCATACAGATAGAAGATGCCATCAACAAGGGAACCATATCTCGTGAGTCAAAACCAAGGGTATATCGAGCTGGCCCAAGGAATTCTAATGCTCACAGCTCAAGCCAACAACAGCCAACAATGTCAACAATGTGCAAGCATTGCGGGTAGTGTCATGGGAAGTTACCACGGAGCCGAGGAGGAAGTTTACACCATTAAATGCACCACTCCCCAAAGTATTCGAACAGTTGTTAAGGAGGGCGATTGTAATATTCTGAACTTTGGGAGCCGTTTAAAATAGCCATCCATGCTCTGAAAAATAAATGGGTGATAATTTTGGGCAATGATCGGGTATTGGTAGTGCGTGGAAGCTTAATAATAATTTTGGAGCAAAAATGGAATTTTGAAAACTTTTAGGGTCATTTTGTAATTTTTAAAAAACTTTGGGACATGCATGTAAATTAAGATTTTAGTGATGAAAAAAATAATAAAACGAGCGATAGTACATATATTAGTGACACCTAGTTAAATTAACAGAGTTTAGAATTAACTTGGGGCCTAAATGTAATTACATAAAAGTTTGGGGGGGGGCTATTTTGCAAATTATGTAAAATGGCATTAAGTGTCAAATTTTTGGAGAGATGGTCATAATATGGAGCCACCTACTACCTGGTTGTACGCTAACTAATCTAATTAAATATAAATTAATGGATTGGATTAACTTGAAACATAAAAAAAAAGGAAAGGAAAGTTTGGGGAAGAAAATGAGAATTCTGGAAAGATGAAGACAGAACAACAGTAAAGAGAAGGAAAAACAGAGAAACAGAGAAGGAAAAAAACAGGGAACTCGCGGGGGGAAATTCAAGGGGAAAGAGAGGAGTAATTGGGACGAAATCTGATGGCTCTCTAAAAAGGGTACTTCTGACTCCTCATGGGTGATTTTTGTGGGTTAAAAATCGTGGGTGTGTGTGTGTAAATCCGATGCACAGTGTGTGTATACACAACCGTGAACATAATTGTGTATTGTGTATTTATACATGTGTGTTTAGGTTATAAGTGTGTGTATATAAGGGTAATAAATGGGTGTTAATGTAAAGTTTTAATGTGAGAAATCGTGGGATGCGTGGGTGTATACTGTGTGTGTGTTCTTGAGTGTTCATAGTGAGTATGCATTATGGGTGACTGAATATGTATGTGAGTTTTGTATAATTATGTGTTAGTGTGTGTGTTTTAGATAGTGTAATACGTTTTAGTGTTTTGGAGGGTGTTAAGTAGTGAATCAGAGTGTGCGTTCGTGAAGCGGATGTGTGAAATAGGTGTTTCAACCGTGAGGATGAAGATAGGGGTGTGTGTGTTTAGGTAAATTAGTGTGGGTTGTGATTGGAAATTAATTAGGCAGTTTTAATCTGATTTTTTATAAATAGTTAGGATAATAATTTGACAAAACAAAAAATAGTAACCCCCATTATTTTTATGAGACATACACTCTGAAAATTTTTAGGAATTTTCAGTGTCTGCGAAGGAAGCTAAATTGGGATACCGTTTAAAGAAACTTCTCGAATTATTTGACATAGCAAACCAAGTTATTTTAATTTGAAAATTTTAGAAAAGTCTTATTTTACTGATATGTTTCTTGGTCTAAAATTTCGTGCCATTCTAAAATCAATAGATATTTTTAGCCGAACTGGCTTCTGAGCACTCGATCCGGATATTAGTTCGGGATTTTCGGGCAAAACTTTTTTAAAATAATTTTTAGCCCAAAAATGACTTTAGGATGCTTAAAATAGTCTTTTAAGATGTTTTGGGATTTTTCCAGTGCCGGGTATTTTGGTAATTTGTAGATATGGCAAAATACTACCCAAACCCACGGGTCTACCCGTACCCAGTAAAAAAACACGGGTATATGTACATATATTACAGACGCGCCAAAATTAGACCCGTACCCGAATCGACCCATAAATTCCAATTAAATTTGGGTCGGGTACGGGTTACCTGGACTACTTGAACATTTTACTATATAAAGCACTAGGGTTTTTGTTTGGCAGTCATTCTCATCCATCTCTCTCATCTGACACTTTCCATTCCTCCCTCTCTGAAGTCTCTATGTCCCTTTCTCTCAACCTCACTTTTTGTCTCTCTCTCACTCACCACAATCTTCTCTGGGACGACACTATTCCACTCTACTCCACATCGATGGTGCCCCACCGTCCCTACCACGCCCACTCGCAAATCTGCCACAGCAGCCACAACCCGCCACCGATCTGCCACAGGCCGCTGCCAGTCTTCCGTGGGAAGTCTCATATGAGATATACCCGTTTGCCAAGTCTAGTAATTTGCCACCCATATGAGGTATTTTGGTAATTTTACCTCTAAAAGGTATTTTTGGGTAAATTAACATATAGTAAGTTTATTTTAGTGATTTTACTTACGGGAAGGTTGTATTGTTGATTTAAGTATGAGATGGGTGTTTTCGATAATTTTTCACATAAGGGGCATTTTGGTAATTTTACGTACTCATGAAGGGGCTGTTCTGGGAGTATGTGTGAGTCAGTATTGAATTTATAATATTGTAGTCTATATTGTATACTAATAATTGGATTGTTCCGATTAGGTTAAAGCAACAGACTTTCTCGTTAGATAGCTTAGCCTCAGATCCAGGTAAGATTTTCTATGTGAACCCCCCGGTAAGGGTTTTTATCCGAACCCTAATTTCGATAACTGGTGTTCGTAATTGTTCTTTCGATTTACTTATAGCCATTGCCAAACACCAAGATATGCATCTGATATCAGAATGTTATTGCCACGCAAATCCTAATATTGAACATGAATCGATCGTTTGGAAATCTTATCGATGCTCACCTTGTATCACATGTTGAGCAAATCCGATAATTGTTTACATTCCTTCTTCTAAATTGTTGTACCTAAATCCGATAACTACTCGCCATCGATCTTACTATTTGTTTGTAGTTATTCTGGAATTTTGATTGATTAATTATATCAGTATGCTTAATTGTTATTAAAACCTGAATTGTTCTGATTATATGTATTCATCTTGGTGCTCATTTTATTGCATGTTAAACAGTGAATTTCTTGTTGATTTTGTGACTATTGTTTCTGTGTTGACTTGGGAATATGTTATGAGGCGTTATAAGGTTGGTTTGTTACTGCTTCCTACGTGGAAGCAGGCTAGTTCCTTGATCGATGAAGAGGGCTAGTTATTATCGTACATCATGCATGTGTACATCTGTGCATTGCCTGAATGGCATTGCATCACAATGTTCAAATGAAGGTATTGTTACTTGACAGAGGAGACTGAGGAGATTGAGTTGAAACTATTTCCCATACTGTGAGTAAACCAATTGTGTTAGTATGAAACCCTTCCCCTATTTCCCTTAAAGTATTTGGGTTCGATCTGAACCCTTTGCAAAAATCATCTTTGTATTTTTAAAATGATGGCTTTGAAAATGATCTTCTAACAATCACTTGATATATGGTTACAACTGTTAATGTTTGTTGGAAACTGAGATGATTACTAATGTTTGTTTTGGTGTCTGTTTATGATTACTTTTGGTCATATTTGGTACTCCCTCCATCCCTAAAAGATTGATCTATTTTACTTTGTACGTAAATTAAGGATTTAGGTTATATATTGTGTGTCTTTCCTATTTTACCCTTTAGAGAGATGGGGGAAGAGAGTGGGCCATGAGAGAGGAAATTGGTTGGTAGAGTGTTCAATGTGAAGAGAGAAATAGAATAAAAAAGTGTAACGTGGTGGGCTAAGAGAGAGAAAATGAGTTGGTAGAGAATTAAATGTGGTGAGAGAAATAAAATAAAGAAGTATAAAAAGGGAAAGTATGTAAAAATACCTATAGAATCTTTCTAACTAGGAAGTGATCACTTTTTGTAGGACGGCCCAAAAAGGAAATATGATCAGTTTTTTTAGGGATGAATGGAGTATATGCTTAGGACTGATTATGGTTGTTTTGAAAATTACTAAACTATTCATGGTTGTTGAAATGTTTGAGAAATTATTTTCGGTTGAACTCTTGAGTGGTTTTGTAATTCTTTGTTGTTCCTTGAGCGACCTTACTATTCATGGTTGTTGTAATTCTTGGTATGCCTAAGTGCAAAATCTCATTCGAGTTGGAAAATACCCTAAAGGATGCTCCGCGAAAGACCAAATAGCTTTGAGAAGATGGGCAACACAGTTCATCATGGGTGACCGAAGATTATATAAGAGACATTATAATGGAGAACACTTGTTGTGCTTAAATGGGAGAGCGAGTAACTAGATCATGGAAGATATAAATGCAGGTGAGATTGGACCACACATGAATGGAAGAATGTTAGCAAAGAAAATCCTCCGACAAGGATATTATTGGAGTACTACGGAGCAAGACTGTGTTGAATATGTGAAAAAGGTGTCTCAAATGTCAAGTATACGCCAACCTCCAGTACCTTCTTTCTCGAGAGTTATACAACATAACCTCCCCCTGACCGTTTTCTCAGTTTGGGGAAAAGACGTGATAGACAAAATCAGCCCTAAAGCCTCTAATGAGAACTTTGATAGCCGTAGATTATTTCATGAAGTGGGTGGAAGCCATTTTGTATGCCATGATCAATGCCAGGAAGGTGGCCCAGTTTATCCGGACGAACACCATTTGCCGATATAGGGTGCCTCGGGAGTTGATCTTAGACAACAGGCTATACTTTGAAGAACAAGTCACAAACCTAGTTGTAATATCCAGTACTTTTTTGAGTTGTTTAAAAAAATCATCTGTGCTCTAAAAAAATAAACGGGCAATGACTTTAAGCAATGTTGGGGTATTAGTAGAATATGGAAGCTTAAAATAATTTTGGGATCAAAATGTAATTTAAAATTTTTGGGGCCATTTTGTAATTTTGGAAAACTTTGGGGGCTATTTTGCAATTTTCAAAAATGGCATGTTATGTGTCAAGAATTTGGAAAAAATGTTATATGCTATTGCCACCACCTATTTGGTTATGTGATGACTAATGAATTTAATATTAAACTAATGAATTATTTAAATCTTTAGGAAATTAAATCAAAAGAAAATAGAAAAGAAAAGGAATTCGGGAAAAGAAAGAAACAAAAGAAAAATTAAAGAAACAGAACAAGAACAGAGAAGAAAAAATAGAGGAAGAAGAAAGAGAGGCAACTCAGGCAGAGAGAGAGAGAGAAATTGAGAGATTTCTCAAGGGTAATCTCTCTACCCCTCTTTGTGTATGTAATTTCATTGCGCGTGTCTGTGATTCCACTGTTCAGTGTGTGTTTGTTCACTATACGCACGTTTAAGTGTGTGAATGCTTCGGGTGTGGGCTTAGGGGGTATAATTGTGTGTGTTTTGGCAAGAATGTGTGTATTTAGTATGTGTAAGTGTGTAGGGGTAGGGGAGATTAAACGTGGGTGTGTTCATGTGTGTTTATGTGTGTTTGTTCACTATGTGTGCGTGAGTATGTGAGTGAATATATGTGTGTTTTTAGTGTATGTGTGCTTGAATTTCGGTGAGTGTGCATGTGTGTGTGTGTGTGTCTAGGTGTAGGTGTAGGTGCAGTGTGTGGGAGTGTTTCAATGTGAGTGTGTGTGAAAAAAGAGAGTGAAGTATATGTATCAAGTATATGCAGTATGTGTGCGTATATGGTGTGTGTTTCAGGGTTAAGAGTATGTGCTCTGTGTATGTAAATAGATTTCTGTGTGTGTGTGTGTGTGTGTGTGTGTGTGTGTTGTGGTGTAATTGGTGGGGTTATGTGTATTTCAGGGTGCTGCCCGAGGGGTATGTGTGTTTAGTGCGTGAGAGGGTGTGTCCTGGAGTGAGTGTGTGTGTAATTTATGTGTATTAGATGCGTTTGAGGTGCATTTAGGTGTTTAGTGGGTGTATAAATGTGTGGCGCAGAGAGAGAGAGAGAGAGAGAGAGAGAGTGATGAAATAGTGCGGTTTGTGATTTGAATAGTGACTATAATTGTCACTAAAAAGGCGCGACCGGTGGAAGGGGGGGAGAGAGGGGTTAGGTTAAACAGTTTTATGCGAATTTTTATAAATAGTTCGAACAAAAATCTGACAAAGTTTAAAACAAAGACCCCGACATTTTTACGAGACGTACGCTGTGGAAATTTTTGAGGGTTTTTTTAATATCCGCGAAGGATGTTAAATTAGGGTATCAATTAAAAGAAATTCTCGAATTATTTAACATAGGAAATCAAGTTGTTTTAAGCTGAAGATATTAAGGAAACTTTATATTACTGAGATGTTCCATTTTCCAAATTTTTGTGTCATTCCGAAGTTAGCTATTTTTAGCAGAACCGACTTCTAAGTGCTCGGTCCTAACACTGGTTCCAGATTCTCGAGCGAACATTTTCTAAAATACTTTTAGCCCAAAAATAGCTTCAAGATGCTTAAAATAGTCTTTTAATGTGTTTTGGAGATTTTTTCCAATGCGGGAATCCCCAGGGTGTATTTTGGTAAGTTGCCACCCAGCGGGAGTATTTTCGTAATTTTACATATAAAAGGTACTTTTGGGTAAATTTACATACGATAGAGATATTTTAGTGATTTTACTTACGGGAAGGATGTTTTGGTCATTTAAGTATGAGGGGTGCTTTTGGTAATTTTACAAATAAGGGGCATTTTGGTAATTTCACTTACTCGGTGAGGGGTTTTATTCTGAGAGTATGCGCGAATCAGCACTGAGTTTATAATATCATAGTGTAGACTGGATTCTGATCATTTGATTGTTCCGTTTAAGTTAAAGTAAAGACTTTCCCGTCAGGATAATTTAACTTGGGATCAATTTAAGGGTTTCTACCCTAGGTAATGACTTCTGTCGGAACCCTAATTTCGAGAACTTGTGTTCGTAAGTATTCCTTCGATTTACTTATGGCCATTGGCGAATACTGAGATATGCATTGATATCCGCATGTTATTGCCAAGCAAACCCTAACATTGAACTTGAATCGGTTATTTGGAAATCTTATCGATGCTCGCCTTTTATCGCAGGCTGAAGAAACTCGATAACTGTTTGCATTCTTTCTTCTGAATTGTTGTGCCTAAATTCAATAACTCTTCGTATTTGTTCTTGCTATATATTTGTGGTTATTCTGAAATTCTGAGTGATGAACTAATATCAACATGCTTAATTGTTAGTCAAACATAGTTGGTATTAGCTATTTGAATTAATAATTGTGCTCATTTTTTATTGTATGTCAAGCATTGAATTTCTTGTTGATTCTATGATTGATGTTTTTTGTGTTGACCTGGAAATCTATTCTGTGGGAAGGCATATAAGGAAGGTCTAAACCCGCGTAATTATGCAAGGCTAGTACCTTGATAAAAAGGACTAGTTATTGTACATCATGCATGTGTACACTTTCTATGCATTACCTGAATGGCATTGCTTCTGCCCAAAATCAATGTTTTTGAATTTGCTTACATTGTATCTTACAATGATTGTTCTAAAAATAATTGGAAATGAATGTCTTGATATCTGATTGAAAGGGATTGAGTTAAAACTCTTCCACATATTGTGATCAAACTACTTGTGACTATCTGAAACTCTTCCCCATATTGCCCATGAAGTAATTGTGTTCATTTTGAAATCCTTTGGAAAATCATCATTGTATCTTAAAATGGTGGCTTTGAAAATGATCGTTTTGGTATCTGTTTAAGATTGATTATGATCGTTTTGGAAATCCTCAAACTGTTTATGATTATTTGAAATGTTTTAAAACATTATCATCATATAGACGTCTGAATCGTTTTGTAATTCTTTCAATTGTTCCTTGAACAACCTTACTGAGCTTTCAAAAGCTCACCCTTCATTTGATTCCATTCTGCAGGTAATGATCAGCTGTAGAATGTCCGGGAATGGGTTTATAGTTTGTGTGAGATCCCCGGGAACCACCACTACTGTGTAGTAAAACCCCTGCGTGGGTTGGTATTGTTAACTCGTTCTATAAGAACTTGAGTTTGTAAAGAACCTTTTTAATAGTTTAAGTATGAGCATTTTTTTTTAATCCTATATTTTGAATTCGAGTTAATGTCTAGTTAGATGCTTTGAAGTATGTGTCAATAAATAGGGTTTGATGTGATTTGATTTGACGTGGTAGATTAACTCTCCGGGAGCTTGGGGTGATGGAGCTCTGATTTTCGGGTTGTTACACTAGCCGAGGAGTAGGTATCATCTGACATCACCCGTCACCATATTGTCCATAGACCAACCGGGCTGTTGAGGCCACCAAAAAGAACATTAAGAGCATTTGAAGTAAAATGAAAAAATGGCTGTAGGAGTTGGCCGGATAAGCTCCCCCACGCCCTCTAGGGCTAAAGAACATCAGTGAGAACATAGACTGGGGCTACCCATAATCACTAGTCTGCGGCATAGAGGTTGTACTCCCGGTTGAACTGGAAGTCAATTCTCAAAGGTACTATTAGAGAACCAGATAACTGAGGAAGATTGCATGAGACACATATTTAAGGAGTTGGCACCAGCAGATGAGAAAAAGGCTAAAAGCGTTATATCACATCCAGGATTACGAGAAAAAGATTGCTTGAGCCTTTAACAAGCGAGTGAAGGGATGCGGTCTAAAGGAAGGAGATTTGGTGTTAAAGGAGAACATTCGACGAATTTGGAAGCCGCGAGGAAAATTCAAACCTAACTGGTCAGGCCCTTATATTATCAACCTAATCATGACTGGGGATACAATGTTGTTAGCCGATTTAGATTGGAATCGAGTTTTCACAATTAGTCAATCTAGACTGACTAAAGAAATATTATGTTTGAGCAAATTTGTAATTGACCTATGAGTCACTTGATCCTCCTTAAGAATATCATTCCACACACACTTATCGATGTAACACTAAAATAGAGGTACGTAGTTAGGTAGCCCGTAAAGTCACCTCGAGTGCGGTCAAATTTTAACAAAAGTCTTTTATTCCACTGGCTAAGACATTGACTACATTCCTGAGAAAAATAAAAATGCCCGTTAGGACGTAAATCCTTCAAAGGGCGGCCTAGACAAAAGTTAGGGAAAGAAAAAAAATGAGAATAAAAATGCTAGAAAAATAAAATGTGCCCGCTAGGATGAAAACCATGAAGGGCGGCCTAGACAAACGTTAGGGTAAAATAAAAATTCTAGGTCCTATCAATAACCTACGGGATATTTATCAGCATGTTTTTTGAAGCCGGACTGTCTTCATTAGTTATGATTGACTTCCATGTTTCTGTACTTTTCATATTAGTCAACCTTTGAGACACCGGGATCACATCCTCCAACCCCTCCACCGGAAGGTCAGTTTCTGAACCACTTTATTTTTACCTTTATTACCCTAGCGATCAAACTGACCCTTTAAGGTAAGCGTCCATGTCAGCTTTAGAGTTCGAAGTAGCTTTGATAGACGAAGGCCTTCTCTGTGGTTTCTCATTCGGCAACAAAAAGGGGTGTTGTTGGGGCTCATCCATATGCAGAAACCGTATCAGATTCCTATCAACATCGAATTTCTCTTCAAATAATTGGAAATTGATCCAAGACTGCATGATCTAAGTAACCCAAACTTCACCTTCAGCTCGGGGGTGATGAAAACTGTGCACTATACTCTGAGAAGAATTGTCTGACTCAGGTGCCGCCAACCCCAAACCGACAGCAGCACGAGCCTCCTTTTTGGCATGCTCCAGAGACCTTGTCTTACAAGCACTGGGGAAATCCCAATTAAATTCTTCCCTCAGCTTATTCTCCAAAGCTAGCACCTTTTCCTGAACAAGGGTCCAAAGCCAACAGATATAAGCATCAGACAACAAGGAAGCAACCAGATCTATACTGATGACCAATGGTCTAACTTCTATGCAACTCTGGGTATAAGGTCGAGACCCCCAACCTTACGAAAAAAAGCCTCAATTATGGATGGCTATGGGCTTGCCCTTCTACTAACTCACTGTAAACTTTGGGCATTACCTGTTCATAACCAAAATGCCTTAGGATCCGACGAGCAAAGTAGAATAATGTAAAACTCAACCCCAAGTGACAAACACAATGATATCCAACAGTTCTTAGAGTAGGTCTATCAGGTTCTCCACCATTTACAGTACTAGCGAATATCTTTGGACTCATACACATAGAAGAAGCGAGCCCATTCGTCTATGCTTGAATGACCTTCAAAGAGTAGAGGCCGAGAACGGAAAGCACTGGGGCTATATCCTACCTCGATAGGTTTAGCTATAAGATGCATGTGATCTAGCAACCAAATATACAATAGCAAGGGGCTACTGCCAAAAGGAATACTGGGATCCTTATGCAAATCTGTAATGTCGTGCAAAATTCCAGCTACCACTAAGCGAATAAGGGTTTTACCTTTGGTAGACACCTGAATCAATATGTCGGCCAGCCTCACATCAGCAACCCTAATGCCAGGGCAGCTACCTGACTACAGGCATACCGTTGATCACGACCAATCAGTATAGCAAAAAACTATTCTATCACTGGAGAGAGCATAATACCTTTGCCCGGATAAAAGATTTACCATGCTCATTTTTTATCTTCAGCAAAGTCTTGAGGGCTTTAGCGTAACAATCTTGGATGATGGGAATAGAGATCAGCTGATTGACCAGAATATCCATCAGAGCTGAAAATTCTTCGAAAGTAGGTAGAGTTCGTCTAAACCAAAATGGAAGATATGATCATCTAAATCCCAGAACTTACAGGTGGCACGAAGAATGTCTTCATGAACGAGCACACTCTTCAAACTCAGGAAGAATTTTAGGTTAAATTGCCCATCAAGGTGAATTAATTCAATCTTACTGAAAGAATTGGCAAAAGCATGGATCATCTTCGAAAGCCATTGAGAGATCTTGAGAGTTCTTCGAAGATCGTATGGATCATCTTCGAAGATCGTATGGATCATCTTCGAAAGCCATTGAGAGATCTTGAAAGAAGACGAGAGTCCGATGTCGTTCTGAAGGAATGAATCCTGAATATATAATGAGATGACCCTAATTTTTTCAGGGTTAGGAGTCAAAATTTTTAAAAATTGGAAAACTTTGTTGGGAAAATAGGATGGTTTTTAAATATACTGGTTGGTTTTTCATTAAATGTGAACAATGGCCCATCTTTCTGACCAACTGTTTGGTTTTCCCAAGACAATCCAAATTTTTTTTTACCAACCAGCTAGTTTAATTAGAAAAATCAATTTTTGTCTCTGATCAACCGTCCACTGTTACCATAAAAAAATGGAGTTGAGCTCTGACTAACCAGTCGGTTCTCCTCAAAAATATTTTTAGACACTGACTAAACGGCCGATTAGTCAGTTTTTGTAAAAATTTACAGGGTCCACCTACTTTTAGGCCAAACATTGTACTTGTCAATCTCCCAACTCAATGTCAACATTTTCAGCTAGATCAATCATATCCTCTTTTCTATTCAGTGCATGTGTGTGAGCATATAAGTACATTACACATTAACATATGAATTATCTAAGTACATTACATAATATATATATATATATATATATATATATATGTGTGTGTGTGTGTGTGTGTATGTGTGTGTGTGTGTGTGTGTGTGTATAGTTTAGTTACATCAAATTTTTTAATGGAAGTCCCTAAAGGACGCTAACATCTAGGCCTAGTCTAGACCTAAGCTAACTAGCATTTTTCGTCATAGCTTCCTCCAGGGTTTCCTGGGGCTGGCCCCTCTTCACCGCTGGACTTCAAAGCTTCTTTGGCTCCCTTCTTAGCCTCTCACTCGGATCGGCTTTAGCCTCCTCTTTGGCTTCTTTGGTCCTCGTTGCTTCATCATCACCCTCTTCTTCGTATTCCTCTTCCTTACCTTCAAGTTCGGGAGATGACTCCACTATCACCGTCTTATTATATTGAGGCTTCTTATATGTGTGCCTGAGGACCGCAACGATCCTGGACGATTTTCGTCTCCTTTTCAATGGAGAGGCTGGAGCCTTCCTCTGGCTCGTGGTGGTCACTTCCTTACCCTTAGACGAGGTTGGCTCCGGTTTAGTCTTTTTCTCCCAAGTGCGAGTCTTTAGACGAGGTTGGCTCCAGTTTGAGTCTTTGCCCTTGTCTTCATGTGCTTCCACTTTGGAACTATGCGGGTTACCTTATGTGTAGCAACAGTAGCAACAGTGGTAGAGGTCAGGGGCTCCACGGACCTCGGTCTGTCACTCGATCTTCCTCCTGAAGGTGGCACCAAGAGTGTAGGAGTAGGTATCTCCGTAGCCTCCTCCGACGGTCCACACATGAATAGCAAGTCCTGATAGCCAAACACCATGCCCTTGAGGTTATGGATCACCCAATAAGCATCTCTGAGCACTGAATAGGGGACTTACATTGAGAAAATGCATATCTAGCAGGGATACATAATGATGAAAATAATTCATGTCAGTCTAAACTTTACCATGTGGATCCTAGCCAACTCATTGAGACTGAACACCTTAGAGTCCTTCTCCAGATGGGGGATTTGCTCATACTCTTCGGTCTTCCCCTTCAAGAAGATCGGCACTATCTATTGAGGGAACGTGTTGCCCTCAGATGACTCTGCTTCCTTTTTACCATTCCCCTTCTTCTCTCGGGCCGCCTTATCCTTCTGCACTTTCCTTAGACACTTCAAGGTCAGAGGAAGAGCCAAGTCTTCTATTACGGACACCTAGTATGTGCAAGGGTCATTCGGCCACCTAGGGAAGACACATCGATCCCCCTCACAAGACTCTATCTCAAGCCCTTATCCATCTATGTCTTATGGTACATCTCCTCGGGAGAGGCAACTAGAATCTGGACTTCGATGTCCTGATAGTGCCGCGGAAGCATCCTATCTGCTAAGTAGAACTCCTCTTGCAGCGGTCCCACCACGGTACACCATCTTTGAGACCCCAACCCTAACCTTCTCATCTCTTAAATTCAATAGGTACGTCGTCGATGTGCCCTTCCCCCAATCTAAGAGCACGAGAGTTGAGGATCTCGAAGACCTAAATCAGTGAGCATATACCACATGTGACAAAAATGTCTAGAACATGCATTAAAAAATTAGAAAATAAACTGAGAAGCATAAACATACCTCCCAAATTTCACAGTATCCCAACTCCCCGACCTCATCTACAGTCTTCAAAGCACTGGCACCAAAGCTGAACAGAATCATCTCCATTGCTAAAAAGGGTCTCCCCTAGAGCATACAACAAAAATCCCTGGACAAATTGGTCAATCACCGGGTCTTCCATGCCCTCCAATTTCATGTTCTATAATTAGCATGGAATGTACCCAATAGGACTAAACTGTCATTTTTTGTAGGACGGTTCGTAGCCTAATAACTGGACCATAAGGTCCCAATCTTTGACGAGATAATGGGCCCAGGGTACAAGCCTCCCTTGAGCACGAACACCCGTTATGTTCATGAAGTCGAATGAGGTGACAATCGTCTCCCCAAACGGCATATGAGAGGTGTTGGTGGATTCCCACCAACGCTCGGCTAGACATAGTATGTGTTTTTCGCTCCAGGTCGAGACGTGCAACTCATTCAAGAAAGGACCAAAACTTGTATTAGCTACCCTAGCCTTGATTGCGATCCAAGAATTCTAGCCCACTATTCTCTAACGAGATTGGGGGAGCTCTTACAGCACAAGTTCGTATGGATGGGCTCCAAAATAAAAAAAACGAGGAAGAAAACTCTGGGAACTGCCCAGTTCGTGCGTAATTTGCATGAAAGATCTTATATGTAGGTCCTACTTTGCATGGGCTTTGTGTGTGTGAAGCAAGGTGAAATAGTTTGTGTGCGGAGACGAAATTTGAGCAAAACTAACCACCTCCTAAAAAAACAATTTGTTTGCTTAGATGGGTTCCTTAGTCCAAAGTCAGCAAGGAGTGATCGTCGACATATTCTCCGATCGAAATCGATTCATCTTCATGATTTGGGGACCTCCCTCATGGCCCTTTCCTATTCGAATATACTCGTCCATGATTAGGTGTGAATGAATTTATAGCTTGAAGGTCTGATTAATGTAATGAATTTATAGCCTGGAGGTCTAATTAAGGTAAGACTACACGTTCTAGAAGTCTTAAAGGAAAGAAATTTGAGAGATATTAGGGTTGGATTGTGTTTAAAGTACTTGGCAAAAACCCTAAATTCGCGTAGAAAACTGGGCGGCTAAACAGCCGGTTTTTTATTTAAGTTGGTTAACATCATTGACCAACCGGCCGGTTTTTGTGCCAATATTTCAAAATTTTCAAAAACTTGCTAACTAATCGGCAATTGATTCGTGCCAATATTTCAAAAAATTTCAAAAACCGCCTGACCAACTGGCTAGTTCTCGACCCAAAATTATCAATTTTCAATACTTTTTTTTTCAAACTCTGATCAACCGACTGGTTTTCGAACCAAAAAAATAAAATAAAATAAATTGGCATCCATGTGTAAAATACATGCTTGTGTGCTTTGTCTGTTTGCATCATCACTGTAGTTTTATAAATTTATGCATGTGCATTTGCATGATACATGTTCATTCCCCTGGGGGCGTTTTTATCCAGCATTTGAATGATTGCCTATGCATGGTCATTAAATATCCTCGGGTTGTCCAACAATCCAAGTTTTTCGAATAAGTTACTCAATTAGTGATTTTTTGTACGGTCTAAGGTCAGTATAGGATCTCGCGCATGTTTCTGGAAGTAACTTTTTCTACATATCACTTAACTTGCTATGTTCGACACTCAATGACCACTTATCTTCACGGCATCGTTGGCTCTGGCTTTGAGTGATATTCTCGAAGTTTCTATATGTCCAAGTGACCGACCACTTAATGACGCGTTGTTGGCTCTGGCTCTCATATATGTGTCGGTTTTCCTAACCAACGAGTTGTTGGCTCTGGCTTCTAGACATGCTATCTTCATTTGCCTAAATGACCAATCACTTAATGACACAGTCTTGGCTCCAGCTTCTAGACATGTTATCCCCATTTGCCTAGAGGACCAATCGTTTAGTGACGAGTTGTTGGCTCCGGCTTCTAGACCCATAATCTTCCTCTACCTAAGCAACAAACCACCTAGTGATGCGTTTTTATCCGGCCGCTTAACGCGTTGAGGTAACCGGATCGTTAGTCAATGACCTAACTTTCCCTAAAATTTTATCCAGTCCAAAACCCTAAACTCACTGACCAACTGGCTGGTTAACCCACTTGGTAAAAAATTTAAACCATACAGAATTGTCCATCTTTCCAAAATACTAAACCCACTTACCAACCGGTCGATTAACCTTCTGGGTAACTAGACGGGGTGGCTAGTCAGCACCTTAACCTTTCCCCCAATTTTTTCAAAAAATTCAAAAATACTTCATTGTCCAATAGGCTAGTTAACCCACCAAGTTACCGGACGGTTAATTAGATGTCCTACATTTAATCACCTCCTCATCCCCCACAGGGTATAAACCTATCAGTTTTGCATGTGCTATGTGTGCTTAAATTTTCAAAGTTCTCAATACAGTTATGGCTAAAAGTTATCTGTATCGAGATTCACCTGGAAAAGTCACTCGGACCCTAATGGCCAAAGAATACCCATAGTTGGCATATTTGTTCCACATCATCGTTGAACTATAGAAGGAATTTCAGGTCGATTTCACAGCTCTAGCAAATTAACAGACACGGACGTCCGAGGAAATTAAAAACATTAAGAAAAAGGGTAAGAGGGAATTACGAATATGAGTCTAAGGTAAGGAAGACAGACGTTAAAAAGAAGGCTGAGTTTGAATGGTAGTATGAGTTTGAAGATGAACAAGGATGCTAGATCTCAATGCATTCATCCTAAATCCAGAGGACCGATTGTCGCCTAAGTTCAAGATGTTTGATATGGACAAGTTTGATGGAATCATGGACCCCAAAATCCACATGTAGATGTTCATGCATGCATTGGTCCCTTATGGGGTCACCAGAATCAGTTAATCCAACGTTTTCACCGTAAACTAACAGAAGCCACCTTTCGATTGTTCCTTACCCTAAAAGAAGCTGAGTCCAAACGTCAGAGGATGTAGTAAAGGAGTTTGTGAATCAGTAAAGTATAATGCTGATTTAGACATCACTTATAGAGACCTAGAGACCATCAAGTAAGAATAAAGGGAGTGGGTATTTGCTTTAATCATGAGGTGGAGAAACAAGGCTGCACATATGGTAAACTGCCCGACAGAAGAACATAGTGAGGAATAATCTGCTACTGGTCTACCATGAATACATTTTTGGACACTACCATACATTGTTCAAGTCCCTGATGGGATCCCTAGTATAGATCGAAGACGCAATCAACAAGGAGACCATCTCCTAAGAGAAGAAGCCCGAAGTCTATCGAGCTGGCACCAGAAATTCAAATGCCTAACCTAAGCCAGCCGATGGCAACAATGTCAACAATGTCCGAGCACCACAAGTAATGTCCTGGGAAGCAAGTATTAAGCCTAAAATGAAGTTTACCTCATTAAATGCCCGACTGTCCAAGATGTTCGAAAGGTTGCTGAGAAGGGCATGATCTCCAAGTTGCCTCCTACACCCAAACCAGCAGTGATATCCAAAGGGTATAACTTTCAAGCTTTATGTGCATATCATCAGGGAATGGACACTTTACATAGAGATATATCAGCCTCTAACGTGCCATTCAAGATCTTATTGACATAGGCGAAGTCTCCTATCCGGCCAAACCCATCGTTAGAAAGGAGCTCTTGCTAGATCAGAGCGTTAACATTATCTATGAAGTTCTACGAGTGATATGTTCTTTTATGCTCATTACTCCAGTCAGCCAGTATGTGAATGTTCCACCTGTTTGTTTTGTATTCCTTACCAGGATTTTTATGATGTTATCTCATGGGAAAAGTTGATGGAAGGGCAGGCCTTCACTATAGAAGAAGATTACAATGAGGATACATGCTTCGTGTTTAGGCCCAGTATAGCTGTGTCACATTTGACAAGATCTGGTCGAGCCTACCAAATTCTCCCCTAGCTAGTCACTTCAGACTCACTATTCTCCCAAGACCCACCAGATAATGAAGTGTTAAGACAACTGAAAAAGACCCCAAGCCAACATCTTTATTTGGGGATTGCTATTTGCTTCTTACTCATACAAACATGCCTTACTCAAGTTGCTCAACAAGGCCCAAGTACCCACACAAACATAACCCGGGGAGCTATCCTAAGTACTCGGGGCTATTCATTACTTGAATATTCTTACATTCTCTGAGTCAGATTTGCCCAAGTCTTGAACGAGCCACAAAACCCGCTCCACATCACTATGCGGGCTCTCGATAAGAGGGTTCTCCTAATCCTAATAGATAAGGGTTCCACCTTCAATATCTGTCCCCTACATACTGGTCAAGCACTCAATATTGATCCTTTAGAAGCTACCCCTTCCAGTCAGCTGCCTGAACCTACAATAACACCAAGAGAAAAGTTATTGGCAGAGTCAAACGCCCTATGACAGTCGGGACCGCCAATTCTAAAGTAGAGTTTTAGGTGTTAGACATACACGCCACATTCATTCTCTTGTTGGGAAATCGTGGATACATTGAGTCGGAGCTATACCCTTTACACTACTTAGAAGGTCAAGTTCATACTTGACAAAACCATTTTTACGATTATGGGAGACTTTCAGCTACCCTTGATTGGACAGGTAGATAATGACAAGGACACTGTTGTGGTTCCGCATGACTCGCTAGACCTGTTTCTTAGTAGGGATAAGATCGATAGTCCAATTTAGTGTTTGAAGTTCAAGAAAGTTTGTCTTGGTGAAAACCTTTTCACTTTTGTGCCTCACAGTAACCTACAATGCTTCTCATGATGAGAAGGCACCATTACCTTCTCGAAAAGTAGGGGCTTCCTAGCTTCCTGGTGCTAGAAAACAAGAAAGACTAGTTTGGGTTGGGATACAAGCCCATCAAGGAAGAGCAAAAAGAAGCTCTCAGGAAGATAGCTTATGCCAAGAAAGCCCGGGAGGAAGAAAGGCTCCTAAACTCTCATGCCACGTCTAAGGTCCCTATAATGAACTCATACTTTATTAAGAAGATAAAAATGACCTTACTACGGACTCCCAGAGCCCGTCTACAACACAGAGTTGTGGAAGCTGATGAGTAGATAGGAGATCTTTTATAATTGTGAGTGGGTAGAGGACAAAGAACTACCGAACCTCATATAACCGAGCAAGGAGAATACCTCTGATTGGATGGACTTTATGGAGCCGGAAGGAATGACAGCATTTTTCAACGATATGCATATATTTGCACTTATCTCAGAGATGGATGACCAGACTACTAACCGGACAAGCGTGATCACTTTAGCATAGCGAGGCACGCAAAATTGGAAGATAGAGTACATACCGCTAGCTGTGGGGGAGATCATCGAGGATCGTCCTGATGCCGAGAATATTCCTGAAGCAGAGGACCTAGATGCTTATATTTCCCTAGACAATCTGAAGTTTCTTGCTTACTATGTTTTCCCTGCTGAGTGATGGTCGATTTTGATTACTCTTTGGTTGCTAATTTAGTTACGATGAATTAATAAATATGGTTAATGATGAATGAAAACTAATGGACGAAAAAGTACTTGGAAGCAATGATGAAAGATATAGAAAACATAGAGTCCAAACGAGTCAAGCCAGTGGAAAAAGAAATTACCAAATTCAAGATAGGCACGCCCAAAAATAAGAAATTAAAATAAGGGCTAGCCTAGATGAGGGAGGGGGGATGGGGGAGAGAGAGAGAGAGAGAGAGTCATTGCACTCCTAAAAGAATTCATAGACATATTGCTTGGTCATATAGTGACATTCCCGGTATTGAGCTGTCAACTATTGAGCATCACCTACCTACTATGCCAACAATCAAACTTGTCAAACAGAAGCACTGTAAGTTGAGACCAGAGGGGTCTCTCAAAGTCAAGGAAAAAGTCATGAAACTCCTCCACATAGGATTTATCGTGGTCATTAAGTACCTACTTGGTTAGTAAACATAGTGCCTATCCCTGAACCGATCGGCCTATTCTGATTGTGTATTGACTATCAAGACATTAACCAAGCTTCTCCCAAAGATGATTTTGATTTTTCTCTTCCAATCATTGACTTGATCATAGACAACACTGCGGAGCATGAGTTGGTGTCCTTCATAAATTGCTTCGTAGAATATAATCAAATGAAGGTGGCTCCCTAAAAAAAGGAGAAAATAACCTTTACCACACAATGGGGCACATTTTGCTACACGCTGATGCCCTTTGAATTGAAAAATGCTAGCACTACCCATCAACGAGCCGCTACTACACTCTTCCACAATATGATCCACAAAGAGGTAGAAGTGTACATAGATGATATAATCATTAAGTTCAAAAAATGCGAAGATCGTTGCACAATTCTAAGAAAGTATTTTCAGAGATTGAGACAATACGATATGAGGCTCAACCTGCAAAAGCTTGTTGGGGGGTTACACATGGTAAACTACTAGAATTTATGGTCAGTAAGCGGGGCATAGAGGTTGACCTAGCTAAAATTAAGGATAGAGTCGAGATGCCCCTGCCAAGAAGCGAGGATGAATTCTGAGGATTCTTAGGTAGGATCCAATAAATCAGCCAATTTATACCCCCACTTGACCATAATTTGTGAGCATGTATTCAAGTTGTTGAAGAAAGATTCAGCCAAAGAAATGAGCCCTTTTGCCAAGAGGCTGTTGATAAGATTAAACAGTACAGAGTAACCCCTAGTTATGATCCCTCTGATACCCGGTAATCATCTACTGCTTTACCTAACCGTGACTGATACAGCATCAGGAGCATGTTGGCTCATCATCTACAGAACTCACTATTCAAGAGAGCCATTTACTATGTCAGTAAGAAGTTGACCCAGGGAAAGATGAATTATTCGACCTTGGACAAGACATGTGTATCATTAGCCTGGGTAACACAGAAATTACAACATTACATTTTGGCTTACCCCCATCATGTTGTTAGCTAAGATGGATCCAATGATATACCTGTTTGAGAAGCCGATATTATCCAATCGCACAACGAAATGGCTCTTGCTACCTTCTGAGTTTGACATCACATATGTCACCCAGAAGTCCATAAAAGGAAAAGTCGTGGCTGATGTGCTAGCCGATTGTCCAACGGAGGATACGAATGGATGGAAAGCCAGATTTTCGGATGAAGATCTCTGTGTCATAAAACTTGAGACCAGATGGCAGTTATAATTTGATGGACCATAAACAGTAAAAGATTCGAAGTACGGATACTATTAATCTTATTAGACAGGGCCCATACCCCTATAGCCATCAACTTGACCTTCGACGGTACTAACAACACCGCCAAATACGAAGCATGTATCATCGGTCTGGAAATAGACCTGAGCCTAGGAGTTAGAGAAATAATAGTGTATGGTCATTCAGCCTTGATCATACATCAGATACATGGTATGTGAAGGATTAGAAATGAACGTTTACAAGCATACCACACCCATTTGGAAAAACTGTAGACCAATTTAAAGATGTGAAATTCTAGTATATGCTTGACTTAAGAATAACTTTGCTGATGCCTTAGCAACCCTGGTACAGATGGTGGAGATACCCAAAGGATAAGAAATAGAGCCGTTTGTGATTTGAAAGAATGATCGACCAACTTACTGTTCCATAATCACACCCATAGAGGAAGTCAAGATAGTCAAACCATGGTAGATAGATAGTCAGAACCTGATACCCGTAGAGGAAGCCGAGATAGTCGAACCATGGTAGATGGATATTCAAAACCTGATCTGAGATGGTAAGTATCTGAAGGAGCCTTCGTGAAAGATCGTGTGTCTTTGAGAAGGTAGGCAGCGCAGTTTATCATGTGCGACTGAAACCTGTACAAGAGAGATTACAATTGGGAGCATTTAATATGTATCACAAAGAGAAGGTTGTCAGATCATGGAAATACACCAGGCGAATATGGACCTTATATGAACGGCAGGATGCTAGCAAAGAAAGTGCTTTGACAAGGGTACTATTGGAGTACAATGGAACGGGATTGTTTCGAGCACGTGAGAAAGTGCCACAAGTGCCAAGTGTATGCCAACTTACAATGTCTCCCTCCTCGAGAGTTGTATAACATGACATCTCCTTGGCCCTTTATTTGGGGAATCAACATGATAGGAAATATCAGTCCTAAAGCTTTTAAAGGGCGGGAATTCATACTCGTGGCCATAGATTACTTCACGAAGTGGGTAGAAGACCTCGTACGCCATGTTAAATTCATTCAGACTAAAATTATTTAACAGTATGGTGTTCCTCATGAGTTGATTTTTGACAATGATATGCATTTCGAAGGGGACCTCACAGATCTGCTAAAGAGTATGGTATAGTCCAACATCTATCTTCAACGTATCGTCCAAAGACCAATGGGGTTGTAGAGGCCACTAATTAGAACATCAAGAATAAGATGACAAAGTCATGTCGAAGTTGGCCAAATAAACTCCCTTATCCCCTTTGGGGCTATAGGACGTCAGCGAGAACATCTATCGGGACTACCCCATACTATTACATTGGTTTAATGCATGGAGGCGGTCCTCCTACTAGAATTACAAGTAGCCTCTCTCAAGGTACTATTGGAGAATCAGAGACGAGGACGATTGGGTACGATATGGCTTTAAAGAGTTAGCATTCACAAACAAGAAAAGGTAAAAAGTCTTTTATCATATTCAGGGTTACCGGTAGCGAATTGCCCGAGCATTCAATAAACGTGTAAAAGGACGTGACTTAAAGGAATGAGATTTGGTATTAAAAGAGAATAATGGACAATTCTTGAAGCCGCAAGTTGCAATACAAATGGATATTCATGGATCTTTGTCACTGAAAAATTAGATCCAAGCATCTAGACCCAAACGGCCCTCAAACAGCCAAGGCCTAGAGCAGAAAAAGCGAGGGTAGTACCTCACCTGAGCACATACAGCTATCAGCTACATGTGATCCAAGAGCCATATAAAGAGAAGCAATGGGCTACCCCCAAAAGGTACACTAGGATCTCTATTTACCTCGATGATGGCATTAATAGTTTTAGCTACCATGGCTGAATTACGATTCTTCCTTGCAATGACATTTGAGATACTAGCTCAGGTAACCTCACATGGGCAACCCTCGGGCCCATAATAGTGAGGCAAACAGACATAATGCCCAAGCAGCCACCCAGCCGCTCGCATATTTCTTATAACGATTTTTTGGTTTAGTAGAAAAATATTCGTTCATGGGAGAAAGTAGAATGTGCTCACCACGAGTGAAAGACCTAGTCTGCTCAGCACTAACTTCCAACAAACTCATAAGGGACTGAAGATATCCGTCTTCAATAACAGGAATAGCAATGGATAAATTTGCAGGAATATCCAACAAAGCGGAAAACTCCTCATATGTAGGGCAAAGCTCGTCAAGACTAAATAGGAAGGCACGATCCTGGGGATCTCAAAATTTACAATAGGCCCAGAGTTCATGGATGAAAACTGTATGCAAACTCATGGCTGTCTTCGGACGAAAGCATCCATCCAAGTGAATGAGCTCCACCTTGTTGAAAGAACTAGAGAATGATCAGAATCTCTAGAATTGTTGGATTGTCATCAGAGTTCGTTAGGATTTGTTTGGGAGAATGAGAGTCGTTTGCCTCTTCTGAAGGGTGTATCTCGAATATATGTAGGGAGAAAACCTTAGGTTGTATGGAGGTAGGATTGAAAATTTAAGAATCTTAATAACTATCCGTCAAACCGAACAATTTTCGACAGCTGATTGTTCCTCTGTTATTTATGTTTGCGGATACCATCTCTCTAACCAACCGTCCAGTTTTCCCAAAAATAAGGGTTTTTTTTTTTAACCAACTAGCTGGTTTTTGACTCGGTACTAGAAAAATTTCTTTGTTCTCAGGTTAGTCAGAGTGGACGAAGTTTTTGCCTATTGACATGCCAAACCCAATACATGTTCGCAAGTCAATCCCTACTCAATTTTATTCTAGTTTTTCTTCTCATTCTCCATTTTTTCTGTGCAAGTGTGATTGTACATAGAACAAAACATTTATATAGGAATTTCTAATGAAAACATGAGAATCTTTACTAAAAAAAAGATGTTCATTACATAAAAAATGGAGTCCAATCAATGAGTTCCTAGTGAACTCCAAATCTTAACCTAGACTAAGCTAACAAGTCTCCAAATCAGTCCTTCCAAGGCTTCTTAGGGTTGGACTCCTCCTCGTTACCCAATCCTAAGGCCTCCTCATCCCGCTTTGTTTCATAATCCTCGTCCTCAAGATTGGGGGATGACTACAGTGTTAGGTGCTCGGCCGATCAGCTAGGCTTCCTGTAAGTCTTGTATAGCACGGTCACAACCCAAGTCGATCGACGGACAGGCAACTTCTTCGATGTGAGGGGACTGGGGCTTTCTCTTTGCTAGCACTTGATACCTCTTTCTCCTTGGGCGGCACGGCGCTTTACAAATAGGCCTAAGAGGGATCCAACTTGACGCCTTCATCTT
The DNA here is from genome assembly GCA_033065855.1 of Escallonia rubra. NCBI lineage: Eukaryota > Viridiplantae > Streptophyta > Magnoliopsida > Escalloniales > Escalloniaceae > Escallonia > Escallonia rubra. The sequence continues at coordinate 74,243 of JAVXUO010001574.1, read as the reverse complement.
CTTCTGGCCACTCGTTGGCGATACTAAACCTCCCCCTAAAAGAGTCTGAATGCCAATAGTAACAGGCTTTCCGGAGCTCTTGTGTTGTCTGGCACTGGATCCACTTCCCAATGGTGGCATCGAGGGGGTAGGTGTAGGCACTTCCATCATCTCCTTTTACACCTCCACTAGGTCTGGCAGAGTGGATACCATATCCTTCAGACTGTGGATCATCGATAGGCCTCCCTCAGTAACTCACTCAAATCCTCTAAAAGGAAGATCGTAAGATTAGGGTTAAAGTGAGAAAATGAATTGCATGCAGTAAAGTTATAAGCCGAGTTTACCATATTGATGCGGGCTAACTCCTTCAGTCCTAGCACGCCCTCATTCTTCTTTACATGGGGTATCGACTCCGTCTCATGGCACTTACCCTTCAAAACAAAGGGCACCGACCAAGAAGAGAACGGGATCCCCTGCACAGGCTCTTCTTCCTTCTTGCCATTCCCCTTCTTATCCCGAGCCACCCTAGCGCGCTGGATCCTCTTTGCCCACTCCGCTATCAGAGGAGGGGCTAAATCCTCTCTAACAAACTCCTCATAGATACAAAGGTCATTTGGCCACAGAGGACACCATGGTCCCCCGAGTCAAACTCTGCCTCAACCCCCGGTCCAAGGTCCCCGTCTGATACATCTCCACTTGGGGAACAACGGGAATCCGGGGCTCGACATCGGAGTGATGCTAAAAGAGCACCCTCTCACCCAGGTAGAATTCCTCTGAGGAGTACCCCCATCAGTATAGCCTGACGTCAAGTGAGCACCAGCTCCTTCGAGTAAAATTCCTCTCCCTACCAGTTGACAAGGGTTCCTATAAAGAAGAAAGGATGTGAATATCGATACAGCAAACATCAAAAGAGATGGAAATTTAAATGAGAAAACCTAAATAAGTAACTCGGTGGGTGATGAGTCAAGCCATTAAAGCTATCCATGTAGGCCCCTACCAAGGCACCAACTCACTCCCCATGAAAATTCCACCGACACATCGTCAATCATGTCTCATCCATGTGCTCTGCCCTACTCATAGTAAGCATGACCCCAAAACCTCAAAAGCCCAAATCCGTGATCAATGATAAATTGTGAGCGATATGCATACCAAGTGGATAAGAGTAATCGAAAAAACCTTAAGGCTCGAGGCATACCTCTCAAACGTTACAGTATCCCATAAAGCTCAAGGACTACTCCGAGCCCATCAAATGGCATAAATCACTGCACTGAATCGTCCCCGTTGCTGAACAATGTCTCCCCTAGGATGTACAATAAGAACCCTAGACATACTGATCAATTGATGCCTCATCAGCGTCCTTTAAGGTCATACTCTCATAGCGGGAACATAGGTTAACAAGAAAAAGAGAATTTCCCTTTTTGTTGAGCAGCTCAAGCCTAGCAACCTGACCACGAGGTCGCGGTCCTTGTCAAGATCATAGGCCCACAGGATATGCCTCCATCGAACGCGAATACTCGTGATATTCGCTAAATCATACTGCGATAAGCATAGCCTCTTCGAATGGTAGATAGAAAGTGTTAGTGGAATCTCACCAACGCTCGGCCAAGCTCAGTAAATGTTTTTTACTCTAGGTAAAAGCATGTAACCGATCAAGAATAGGTTAAAGCCGATCTCAACTATCATATTCTCCACCGAATCCTGTATCTTCCCCTACCATTCATGTACCAGATTCAGGGAGCCCCTACAATGGATATTCGAGGGGAGAGGCTGTAAAAAGATCAAGAGAAAAAAGGAAAGAAATTCAAGGACCGTCCAATTTGGGCATAGGATGCATGAAAAACAAAGAGAAAAATCAATGTGGGTCCTACTTTGCATAATAATGTCTAGTGTGTGAAAAAGTGTGAAATGATGTGTGTGTAATCTAGAGACAATCGGTAGAAAACATACCTCGTCTAAGAAAAAGTGGTGGCTGAGGTGTGCATCTTGATCTGACGTGAGAATCGAGGTTCGAAAGCACGAAATTCGCCCCAACTTGGTGCCCACCTTCATGTCCCCTTCGTGTATGTTGAAACTCCATCTCAATGTATGAAATTGATGAAAGAGAAAGAGAGATTGTGAGGATTTATAGAAGGGAAGTGTAATTGGCGGAGGATTAGAATAGGAAAACTCCTTCTTGGTTTCAAATTTGAGAGAAAGAACCCTAAAGTCGCATACAAAAACTAAATGGGAAAACCGGTCGGTTTTCTAGTTTTATCTGTCAAACTCAATGACTAACTAGACGGTTTTCGACATGTCATTTTGATCCTCCTAATTCTCTTATTAGTTTGGCCAATTTTAGGTCACCTTAAAAAAGAAAAAAAACCTTGAATTTGAAATTACTCTAATAGCATGTTGGCATGAGCAAATGTTCAAAAATTTCATCCTTACAAGATATGATTGCATATCATGTTAGTGAATTCAACAGTCTTGTGAATGTAATAATCAATTCAATGATATCTTCTACTCAATGACCAACTGCCCATGAACATTGTCCGCTCTAGCTTTGAGTGATATTGAAGCTTTAATCTTTTTATGTCTAAGTGACCAACCGCTTCCATGCATTGTTTGCTTAGGCTTTTAACTTCATCTTTTTATGCCTAAGCGACCAATAGCTTCCACTTGATATTGCTTCCAGCTCTTAGGTTTACCTTTTTATGGTTAAGTCACCAATCGCTTCCATTCATCATTAGCTCCAGCTCTTAGTCATAAGCCTTCAGCGTGTCTAGACGACAAATTGCTTCCACGCGTCAGTGGCTCTGACTTTTATATACATTCTTTCCATATTCCTAAATGACCAATTGTTGTTGGCACCGACTTCTAGGGGTATGTCCTTGTGGCTAAGCGACCAATCGCTTCCACGCACTATTGACTCCAACTCTTGGTCACAAATCTTTGGTACATCTAGACGACCAATCATGGTTGGCTCCAGCTTCTAGGTATGCTTTCCTGCTCATATTTAAGCAGCCGGTTGTCGTTACCGTTGGCTCCGGCTCTTAGACATGACTTTTTAGTATTCTTAAGCGACCAACCGTTGTTACCGTTGGCTCTGACTTCTAAGAATATGCCTTTATCTGGCGATCAATCGTTGTTACTATTGACTCTAGCTCTGGATAAGGTTTGACTTCATTTTTTCTTTTGGTATTGATCGACAACCAATCGTCATTGTTATTGGCTCCAACTTCGACAACACCCACACCTACTCCAAACTACATTGGTTTGATTCTTCCTCGAGGGATACGGGGAAGCCTTATAAAAGTCCTACCTTATATCGGTGTGATCATCTGCAAGTCTATTCAGAGTCTTACAGTCTTTTCATAGTTTCTACTACAAAAATGTGTTATTTTGCACTCTCTCACCGAGGGAGGGGATTCGTGGACACCTCGTTTTTAAGTTTATTAGTATGGTTAGGCCTAATCAAACTTAATTACCTTAATTCAGTCTAGTTGTGCAATCCATTCAGTAATGGGGCTCAGTCCAGTCCATCTTGTGAGTCTAGTCCACATGCCAAGAGTGTGATTCACCGAGAAGATTTTTTGGAAATATTTGTGATTTATCCTTGATAAAAGTGATTCAATTATTGATTTACATGAAATATGAAGATATTTTCTGAGTCTAGTACATCAAATCTAATAAAATCAACGATAATTAACTGAATTAGGGGTAGATAATGTCTCCAAAATTGGAAAAAAAATATTTAAATTATGGGATGAACTGACCAATTTTCGACAAACCGGCCGGCTTGTTGACTTTTCTCAGTTTGCGACTTTTATCACATATTAAGTTTTAACTCATATCACAAATTGAGATGATCATTTTTATCATTTCTAACGCTCTATAAATAGGGTCGTTGGCCTACATTTTGAGGAAGTGGTACCATCTCTTAAAAGGAACTAGCACTTCAAATTTTCAATCCTATATATTCTCAAGCCACTTGCATCGTGGATCCTTCACAAATCATTCTCGAGTCTTTTAAGCGAGCAGATTCGCGAGGTACGTTTTATTGCTTATATCATTTCTCCCGGAAGTAGTATATCATCTCGTAAGAGAAACTAGCACTTCATACTTCCATTCCTATGTATTCTCAAGCCACTTGCATCGTCAATCCTTCAGAAAGCATTCTCAAGTCTTTTAAGCGAGCAGATTCGTGAAGTACATTTCATAGCTTTCTAGGCTAGTTTATAGTATAATGGTCTTGAATAATTCTCATTCCCGCGATCACATTCTAATTTCCAAAAACACAAAGAAAATAGTATTGGTACTTTTTTAGTTCGAGTCTAAGACCGAAGTGTAGGTCACCTTCGTAGGGTCCGGTCGAATTACGATGGTTTTGATTCTAGAATGTCCTATCGAATACGTAAGTTGTTCGATCCCTGATGTCAAGTTCAAACCAATAATAAATGAATAAACTTAGATTTCATTCTATTGCATGTTTATGTGTTAAAACCAATAGAAATGAAGTAAAGATCATCTGGCTATAGTGGGTGCCTAACATCGTATAATTTAGTCCCCAAATCTATTTCTTTAGATTCAATAGATTAATAGTCTTTTAGATATTTTTAGAATCATTTTCAATTTTTTCCTATTTCCTTAGTGTTTAAGATGGCGACTCCTTTTTCTGAGACGATTCGTTACAGTGGTATTGAAGTTAAAGGGGGCAGATCCAAAGAGATGGGGTTGTAATGTGGTGGTTGTTAATGGTTGAGGATGGTGGTGGTAGACCTTAAGGGGGAACACACCAAGAGGGTAGAAGGATTGAGTGTGTGTGTGTGTGTGGGGGGGGGGGGGGGGGGAGGGCATGTTGTTAGAAGGAAGATGGAGCATACCGGCAATACGTGAAAGGGAAATTGAAGACGACAAAGGGTTAAAGAGGTCATTTTATAACATTTATTATCTCTATTTGTATCGTAAAGATAGTCAATAGATAGACCTAAAATAACCCTCTAACCTCAAAGGGTTTAGTAATATGAAGGCGATAAAAATGGAAGTCTGCGTGTATAACCTAGGAATATGAGCACTATTTTTATGTATTGTATACTCAAGCCATACGTACAACATACACATAAGCTAATGTGTAAAGGGATGTACACATGAAATTGATGTGTTAAGGCACAATAGTCAATGTCATTGTTATTATCTTTCTTTCTTTGAATTCCTAGGTACGATGGCACATTTTTGGCATAGAACTATCGCCGATGGAAGCGACAAATGATTCTTCCTAAGAGTGCGGAGTATGTTTGGAACCATAGAAATTAAATTTTGTTGTTCGAAACATTAAAAAAAGAAATTAGAATTAAATTTCATGAGATTTGACTGAATTTATTCCTATAGTGTGAAATCCGATAAAAAAAATGTGGGATTTCATAAAATTTAGATTTACTTGAATTAAAAGTAATTATTTACCTATCTTGTCCTTCTCTTGATCTCTCTAATAATGAACCTACCACCAACGTCTTCATTGCCACTACCGCCACCACTTTTACTACCACCATCAGCGCCACTATTGCCACCACCACTGCCACCATTACCACCATCACTGCCACAATCACCGCCACCAACACTACCATTGCTATCACTACGACCATCACTATTGCCACCACCATCACTATTGTCACCACCGCCGCCGCCGAAACCACTAATGCCACCGCCGCCGCAACCACTACTGCCACCGCCGCCGCCGCCGCCACTACTTCCTCCACCACCACCACCATCACTACCGCCGCTGCCACCATCACTGCTACCACTACTGCCGCCACCACCACCACTGCCATCAGCACCACCACCAAATGCACTGCTACCATTACCACCACCACCACTGCCACCATCGCCGCTGCCGACGCCACCACTACTGTTGCTGCCACCACCACCATTTGGTGGCACCAACACACTTGAAACAACTTACCTTAGTTCTTTTTTCATCATAAATCAATTTTCATTGTAAGTCAAGGATATAATTGTCTAAAAATTTATTACCTTTCCATTTCTTTTGTTCTCTAAACACAATATGAATTCTGTTATTTGAATTCTCTTCCGTTCTAAACAAAAAAAGGTACATTGAATTCCAATTCCAGATTTGAAATCCAAATCCTAAAAGTATTGATTCCAAACAGACGAAAAATATGTTCAAGTAAAGAAAATTCCCATGCCACGCGATCTTGGAGAAGCGCATGCCACACGCGATAAAATCTTTTTCCTACCATGTCACACGCGATATAGAAGAAGGCTTAAGTACAACCCTTCAAAATCATACAGTATCTAGATGAAGATCAAGTCACAAATAGCAGAGAAGATGCCTTGGACCTTATTCCGCAAGCTTAATCTAAAAGGAATCATGCCACCACCAGAGCAAAGAATGAGGCACAAAGTTGAAGGAAGAGAAATGGAGGTCCACAAATTCTTTGCAAATCCAGAATGTACAATTCCCCGCTGGCTTTGTAAAGCTGTTGAAATCACGAGCAATGTTTAACAACAAATGTTAGGAAAAAGATTAGATCTGTGCCTACAGCAAGTTGCTCCAACCCACCATTGACTTGTGTGATTATAAACGCATGACCATTATAAATGGTGGCTATTTTTCACCACCATTTAGTGATCTAAGATCCCCCTATCTTAGCACTTTAAAGTCAGTAAATTCCAGTACTGCCCATATGTTTACTTCAAGTCCTGATTTTGAACTGTTCACATGAAGCAGTACATGATCACAAAATGAAATCAAAACTGGTAATGCCCTCTACTTTTAATGCTCATTTCACCTCTATAGCTGAAATTCGTAAAAGAACTAAAAATTTGCAGCAATCCTGGAGGGCAAAAGCAACTTGCTGCTCGCACAGATTGAGGGTCCAATTACTAAAACAGCGAAAGAATCCCGATATCTATTCTCCATGAAAACTTTTAATCGAATCTATCTATATGATAATGGTTTTTATCTTGCATTACTCTTACAGACTTCCTAGAGCTTTATACGTTGCATATTCGATCAGTTCAGCGAAAGATTAATCTGATCGACTTAATCGATCTCTCATATATTGCTACTTTCTGCAATTACTCTTACCTAATCACTCGGAAACGTGTTAAACAGTCACAATATATTGATAAATTCATTTATGTACAATTGAAAATTGCACGTTGCATTAGTTGGATTGCAAAATGCCAAAAACTGAGAATTGTCCTTAGCATCCGCAGATTCCTTGCTTTGGCTGCTTGGGGCTAATCCAAAAACTCATCACTTTAGCAGCCACTTCAAGGGAAATGAATTTGGTTTCTATTTTACCTCATAGATAACAGCCACCAAGTCCAATAATTTCCGGGTTGTACACGGTCAATATCCTACTTAAACCTGTCATGTTATTTCATCTGTATGTCTTTGACTATAATAAATAGAATGCAATTATATGATAACTGATTACCTGAATCTCAAACTTGACATCGCTATGCAACTTGACAGCCATCCTGCTCATGCTCGTGAGTAAAAGTTCATGGCTGTTGACGTGGTCTACTTGAGGAAGGCTATCATTGACTAATCTTTGGGAGATGTTAGTAGCTGCTGGTGTCCAGAGGCATTTCATATTATAAAGGCCTATCTTCTTCCATCGTACATTTAAGCTCTCAAACACCTTTAATACATCTGTCATTGTTTGATGGGGAGATTCCTGAGACTGGATACAGTAAAAACAGTATACTCAGGTTGATCGGATGGGAAAAGTTGATTACAGCATTCATACAACCATTTTTAAATTAGATGCTGCAAAATTTTAAGGAAAGTATTACCTTAAATCCAAGTGACCACTCTCTTTGAACAGGAGGGAGTGATCTTACGTAAACTTTCTGACGACCTGTGCATTTCTATGGCACGAAAGGCAGATTAAAAAGAGCCATGTATGGACTGACGAAGTCGATAGAAGAGTCTGTTACTAACTCATAGCCTTAGTTGGAACATTTTATTGGTAACATTGCAATTTGAATGATTTATCTAATGAAGTTTGATGAAGAAAGCTGAGAGACAAGACTGCAATTTCAGAACTTCCACTTGAGAATTACAATATCTAGCGTTGGCCAACTTGAGAAGATCATAATCAGAGGGTAGTCATAACTCATGGAAGAGTCACTAGTTCATCTCTCTAATGGGAAACATCAAACAACCATGGAAAAAGTTGATATCAAATATTAGCAAGCTTGCTACATACAGAGTATATTGCAGTTAAATATAGCAATTCTTTTAAGAACAAGTGACACCAAAGAAGCTGAAGAAATTGCAATGAAGCAGTCTCCATCAAATAAGGTAGTTGATTAGATGACTGAACATGTCTAAGCACCAAAGTATTATGCAATATGCAAAAAAAGTTTTTTTTTTTTTTTTTAAATTGAAACTTAGCGAACACGGACTTCAAGACATGAAGAAGTCAGATGGAATGACATCTGCAGTACAAGGGTAGATTACCAAGGATACTTGAAACTCGTTCTCATGGTAATTGCTGTGAACTCCATGGCAGTTGTGCAGTAGTAGATAATACGTCGCTGTTGCCTGATATAAAACAGAACATCAGTTGTTCAGACAATACATACACTGATACCACAGTAGAGACAGCTTCATCACCTCATTTTGCAATCCAGTATGAAGAGAGCCAACCACTTCACGACCATCAAATCCAATTTTAACCATCTCTTTGACAACATCTTCGTTAATCTTTCCACATAGTTAGACAAGATAAGAACGCAAGTATCAAGTTTTGAGCATAAAAAGATGCAGTACATGACATATTAATTACTTATCTGGACTTGGATACTTTCCAATTTGATGACTGAAGTATGAACTTATTTGATAAATCAATACGGCATACATATAAAATATACGCCGAGACCACAATTCTAGAGATAGCCTTTCATTATCAGTTGCCATCAGTAGTAATTGAAGAATTCACTCTCTCTTGAAATTCTAATGCAATAAAGAAAGGCAATCACTGAATGTTAGTCCCAGCAAGCTGGGGCTCGGAAGCGATAAGCAAGACACCTACCTAAACGTTCAGTGTTTGGACCCAAGCTCGACATCTTACAGCTTTTAGCCCCTGTTTTTCCGTTTTTTTTACTCATGATCAGGATTAAAATCAAAGCAGTAAAGATTAACTTCAAAAGCCAAATGATCATATCTTATTCGATGTGGCCAGGAAACAGGCTGTGGGCAAAACGGGTAATTGTTTTTCCTAAAATCATTTTTCTGCATTGTGCGAAAAGGGGGATATAATAGCTTATAAGGGATCTTTACATATCTATCTTAATTATCACTTTAAGCTCTTGTAATCAATCAGAGATGGGTTCTGCCCCTTAGGATGGTTCAGGACCTTGCTGTCTTAATTTTCTGTTGGAACGGGGTCTCGGACGTGACAGGTCATAATCCTATATAAGCTTCACATAATGGCGTCGAAAAACCGGAAAGAGTAAGACAAGATGAGTCTTCAAGGCGCATTAGAACGGCGGTTTCCTTAAGCCGTAATTTCCCCCCACCACTCAACGAAATTTGGTTTGCAAACCGGGTCTACCAGATTTTATCGTAGGACACAATCAAGCCCAACTTCGCATTGTATGTTAATTGTGTTTTCGCATGTTTTCGCAAATCAACCAAGAACAACTAATGACTTAACGACATTGTAAAACAAGAAAACTAAATTTCTGCTGCAAAATTAATTTCTTGTAAGATTTGCAACAAGAAGTATAGACAGAGAATCTAAAAGTATTTGTGTTTTAATAACCCTTCTGCCACAAATGACAGTGACTATTGTACTAAACAGTGCCATTGGATAAGCCCATGGACATGGCTATTGATTACATGTCAAAGCAAGAAAGGTGCAACTATACCATGCAGTACCATTTCTTTAACGGTTGATTGCACGACAATCATTCAAAAATGATGCACCTGTTAACCTCCAATGTCCAATCTAAGATGCAAATCAAATGTTGTGCTAACATGCACCCATGTAATTAGAAAAAATACGCAATAAAACAATGTTTTTCAGTTTCTCTCTCTTGCACGTTATAATGAAAATGTTCTAACAATCCCTCGCCATTTTCAAAATGATGGTGATCTTTAGCAATCAAGGAAGCCCCATGCATAAATTTAGATGTCTCTCGACTTGAATCTAGACTTAGTCAAAACATCACAAAGTCATTCCGAATAGCGATATAGGCTCGTCTTTGAACTAGCTATCCAGGTGGAACAACCGCACATGTCCCACACACGTGAATTCATCGAATTAGTCATTCTAAAAGCCAACACCATTATGCCGATGTGTCTATCCTAATATCATGAGTGTTTTAGAGTTAACCCCCAAACTCATAGAAAGCGGCCCCACTTACACTGCTTCATTTAGGTAGACTTACAAAGATGCCCCCGTACTTAGCATCCCAACAACAACTGTTTAAGGCTATTAAGAGTTTAAAAACTCATTCTCTCACCTTTTTTTTTTTGGTAATAATTCTCTTACCTTTCAAAATTAGAGGTACCAAGCAATTTTCCTTTGGTGGACAACAACAGTCCTTCCGATCGCATTCTTCCGAGGTACTTTACTCATTGAACTCAAGCTTGATATTTCGAGTATCAAGCCGAGGTTCACGGTCGGTGATCTGATGTTGTATGGACTTCAACCCCATCGCATGTGAAGTTTTAGATACTAAGTCCCTTCCAAGGCCTTTTGTTAATGGATCAACCAAATTTTGGCTTGACTTCACACAATCTATAGCGATTTTACAATAAGTAATCAACTCTCTTACATAGCTATGTCTCAATCCAAAGCGTCTAACCATTGTAGACATGACTATAGGCTCTTGACAGTGTAGACTCACCATCACAATTAATTGAAACCAGTGGCATAGGTTTGGCCTTATAGGAGTTTCTCATAACAAATTCCTCAACCATTCTGCTTCTTTGCTTCCAGAAGCCACAGCCATGAAGTCTGATGCCACAGTTGAATCAACGGTACACGTCTGCTTCTTGAAGCCTCGTGACATTGCACGCCCAGCAAGGTGTGAATATGCAACCACTCGTGGAAGAGTGATCAACGCTATCTATTACCCAACTAGCACTAGTGAATCCTTCGAGGACCACCAGCTATCTGGAATAACATATGCATAGTGCAAAGTCCTTTTAAGGTACTTCAAGACTGCAAAGTCCTTTTAGGGTACTTCAAGACCCTGAAAACAGCTTGCCAATGTAGGCTACTAGGGTTACTAGTGAACCTATTTAGCTTTCTCACTGCAAATCAATACCTGGTCTTGTACAGGTCATGCTATACAACAAGCAACCTATGCACTAGTATATTCAAATTGTGAATTGTGAGACAACTCGTCCCCCACAGAGTACCAACTTTAAGATGGAATCAAAAGGTGCACTCACAGGTGCACCATCAAAATGGTTAAATCTCTTGAGAACTTTCTCAATTTAATGAGACTGTGAGAAGGAATTTAAATTTGAATTTTTAATAATCTTCGTACTGAGTATTACATCAGCAACACCCCCATATCTTTCGTATCAAAGTATTAGAAAGACATTTCTTAACGAGATTCACTTTTATAAATCAATACCAATTATAAGCATGTCATCTACGTACAGAGAAATAAACACATTTTGCACTATTAAATTTGATATACACACATTTATCAAATGCATCTATTTTAGACCCATTTGATAACACAACTTTATAAAAGAGTTTCTTGCCACTAATTGGGTGCCTTTTTCAGTCCACAAAATGACTTGAGCAATTTACAAACCTTGTGATCTTGTCCTTTCCTGACAAAGCCCTCGAGTTGTTGATGTAAATTTCTACATGTAATTCACCATTTAAAAAGGTGTTTTTAATATCCATTTGGTGAATTTCCAACTTAATTATGGAAGTCAAAACAACTATGACCCTAATGGTAGCAATCCTAGCTACCGTTGCACTCATGTCAAAGTAATCTGTACCTTCCTTTTAGGAAAACCTTTCGCAACTAATCTAGCAGTAAACTTATTTATAGTTGAGTCGACTCTCATTTTTTGTTTGGAAATCCACTTATATTCGATGGTCTTTGAATGATGAGGTAAGTCAACCAATTTCAAAGTTTGGTCACCCATGATGGAATCCATTTCATCATTCGCTGCTTCCTTCCAGAATGCAACAGCCTCAAGGCTGGTAAGGTTTGATTACTTTGCTTCTCGCACTCTGGTCGCTTTAATAACATATATAAAGAAGTCTCGACCAAAGTCCTTTGCGGTCCCTTGACTTTTGCTTCTTCTAGGGTCTTCATTCCTTACTTGAACCTTTGTGATTCTCATCCACAGACTTGGATTCTACTTCCTTAGGAAATGGAGTAAATCTATTATTATCAAACGGTGGATTTCTAGATTCACATTAAAGTGTTTGCTCCTAGTAGATCATTTGATTCCATTAGCATGAATCGATAAGCTTTACTGTGCATTGCATAGCTAAGGAAAATGCATTCAACACCTCTTTCACCTCAAGGCTCTACAGCCCCTTACTCAAAGGTATGACAAGTGTGGTTTCCTCTTCCAGAATTAATAAGGTGTTGTGGTTCCTTTCTCAGTTGGTAATCTATTCAAAATATGACATGCAGTTAAAGATGCTTCACCCCAAAAACCGTGTCTAAGACCATAATTAGACTACACAGCAAGACAACATAGCATTTATCATTTCATCAAGTATTCTATTCTCTTTCAGCTGTTTCATTTTGTTGTGGAGAGTATGGTGCAGTGACTATGTGAATAATGCCACTACTAGCATAATATTCGGATACTTAACGTTTGACGTTCTTTCCCCAAAGATTTTCAGTTTCCACTTTTGAACTTTCCTAAAGCTTCAACTTTAGAGTTTAGAAGATAGACATAACAAACTCTTGAAAGGTTATCAATAAAAGTAATGTAGTACTTTTTGCCTCCTCTAGTAGGTGCACTATGAAAATCACCTAAATCACCGTGCACCAATTCAAGATTTAAAAAGCGTCTTTCAACTTTCTGGAATGGTTGTCTTGTTATCTTAGTTAAAATGCATGTTTGCGTATATCTATGTTATCACTAACTCTAGAAACTAAATCCATATTAGCCATGCCATATTTTTCATATAATTAACATGACCGAGCCTACTGTGCACAAAGAACAAGACTCAAGCATGCAAGGAAATTTTCATTAAGGTCATTGTAGACAACATAGGTTTGAACATTCCATCATGCAAACACCCCTTTCCAACAAAGGTTCAACCCTTAGTCAGAATAAACTTATCAAACTCAAATACAAGCTTAAAGCCATACGTATCAAGAAGACTCCTCGACAAAAGATTCTTCCAAATTTCGGGAACATGGTACACATTTGTGGGGGTTAGGGCTTTCCCAGAAGTGAACTCGAGATTGACGGTCCCTTTGCCATTCGTTCTAGCGGTAAAAGCAATTCCCAGATAGAGAACGCTTCCATCGTCCTCTGGCTTATATCAGAAAACAAAGGTTGACTTTGGGGATCATGACCACGACTTTGTTTTTGTTGACCTTGCCATCCGAATCCTTTTAAGAAGACGACGCTACTTTATGTGGTGAACTTTCCTGCCACAGTGATGAAACTTTCCTTTTTTCTCTTATTGATAGGATTCTTGGTTTGGCAATCAGTAGAAGAATGTTTCCACTTACCATTAGAAGGACTATAGTCTTGTTCAGAACCATTTCCTTCCTCCAATGTCAAAACTTTGGGCCAACTTGTCTACAAAATTTTGAGTCTGCAAATACTCTACAAGAGAGAATTCCTCCTACTTTTATTCGAGACTTTTTCTATAGTATTTCCATGATGGGGGCAGTTTATTGATAATGGTCGAAACAAACAATTGACTCGTCCATGTGCATTTTATGTTCTTTAAACTGATTTAAAATCTGTTTGATCTCAAAAAATTGCTCAAGCACTTTTCTACAATCAAGCATATTATAATGGAAAAACTTGCTAGGAATTTATTGGTGGTGGCATCCTCTAGAAAGTAAGTGCTCTCCAAACCATCCCACACATCCTTCACCATTGGTTTATCTTTGTACAAGTCAAAAATTGTGTCCTAAAGTGAATTGCATATGTGGCCTTTGCAACAGAAATCATCTTGCTTTTGTTTAAGTCTTTCCCGAGTCTCCACCGTGATCTTATTCTCACGGGCCTTGGGCTTTGGGATCGTGAGATCGCAACCACACTCAATTAAGACACAAGGAAATGCAACTTTTTATGCCAACACCTAAAGTTATTTCCTTCAAAGTGCTCAAGTTTGATGGAGTCTGCAGTAAGAGCGTTCAACAATCTAGAACAAATCTGAACTTACGTCTTAAGATTGTTGGTGTCGGGGTGTTCTTGATGGCATCAAAAAACCGGAAATATGAGACCAGATGAATCTTCAAGATGCGTCACAACATCGCTTTCCTTAAGACGATATTCGCCCCCACCACTGTGAAATTGGTATGCAAACAGGGTCTAGTGAATTGTATCCTAGGACGCAATGAAGCCCCAACTTTGCATTGTATGTCGATCGCGTTTTTGCCGAACGAAATCAACCCAAGAACAACTAATATCATACAAGATTGCTAAAAACAGAAAATATCTGCTGCAGAACAATTTTCTGTAAGATCTGAAAAGGGAAGTATAGAGAGAGAATCTGAAGATTTTTGTGTTTTTAAAACCTTCTGCCGAAAATGGCTATGACAATTTGTACTCAAAAGTGCCACTGAACAAGCCTACGGGCATGGCTATTCACTATCTGCCAAAGCAAGAAACGGTCCAATTGTGCCCATGCAGTACCATTACTTTAACAGTCAAATGCATGACAATCGTTCAAAAATGATGCACCTGTTAACCTCCATTCTAAGATGCAAATCATACTGTTATGCTAACATGCACAAACAATACATGAACCTTGCTAACATGCACCATTTAGTTACTTAAAATGGGCAACAAAAGAATGTTCTTTATTTTCGCTCAAACATCTCCATCACCGGATCACAGTGCAAGGCAAAATTTAAGTTATCGGAGCTAGTGACTTGGAGCAAATCAACCATTAAGTTCCATATTGGGGCTCAAGTTATTCATGGTAGGATATCATATCCAATATTCTCTAAAAGTGGCTTTTGGAGTCGGGATGTTCTTGATGGCGTCAAAAAACTGTGAATAGCAAGACAAGATGAGTCTTCAAGGCACATTACAATGTCGCTTTTAAAATGTAATTTGTCCCGACCACTCTATCAAATTGGTGTGCATACCGGGTCTAGCGATTATCTCCCCGGTTACAATGAAACCTAACTCTACGTTGTAGCTTGCGTTTTTGCAAAACGAAATCAACCCAAGAACAATTAATGATTTGCAAGATTGCTGAGAACAGAAAATTAAAATTTCTGCAGTAGATAATTTTCTGTAAGATCTCAAGAAGATTTTTATAGAGATATTTTGCTGAATTTTTGTTTCTGTTTCGTCTAACTAATCTGCCGAAAAAGGCAGTGGCCATATTGACATATATGCAGGCGAAGTCGAACAGTTGCAACTATTCTAAAGGGAAATTCGGTCATGTCCAAAAACAGTGACCATTTAACATGTCAAACTTACAACCCTTAAATGACCAACAGAACCAAACGTGCATGTAGCCATTAGATGCAAATGGGTTTTAGACCCCTTGAACTCTAAGACGTGCCAACCAAAATGGTTAAAACCGTTTCGTATCCAACAGCAAAGAACACCTTAAATGGTGGCATTAAGTAAATAACTGGAATTTTGCTATCATGTACAACTGGGTAATGCCACCTTGCATAAATCATGAAATAAACATCTCTCTCTTTGTGCACCTTATTAAGAAAATGTTCCAAAACTAGCTGCAAGATAAACAAAAAGTGCCGTAACTGATCTATTTTCACGGACCACCACACTATAAACCATGTGTCATGGCACTTCAAACATACTACGAAGGTTCAGGTTCCTTGCAACAGACGTATGCATCCATCAATTAAATTATACTGTTGAAGATGATAAATAAATTGCAATATCACAACATCTGTACTTACCGTATTCATGCTATACATTTCATTCGCTGAAGGGAAAGCAATGTATCGTGGAAGATGCAATTCGAACCAAGGATGTTCATGTAATTCAGGAATAGATATGCGGTTTACTGGATCAACAACCAGTATCCGGGCGATCAAGTCACGTACACCATGAGACAAATAATTCGGAAATGTGAATATTCCAGTCTGTCAAAGGGAGGTCAGAGTAAAGAAACAATTGAATTTGGAATAACAGTATACAATCAAATTACCAACCTTTATCTTTGCATACAAGCCAGGAAGATTTTCAGCGTCAAAAGGGAGGGTTCCACACAGAAGAGCATATAAGATAATGCCACAACTCCAAACATCAACCTCAGGACCAGCATAAAGTTGTTCTGCAATAACCTATAGTAGAAGCAATTTAATTAGATTGTTCACAACAACATTCCAGGATACATATCAGCTGTTTTAACAAGAATCACCCACACCTCTGGAGCTGCATAATTTGGGCTTCCACAGCTTGTTTTAAGAAAATGACCATCGCGGGTCATATTTCCAAGTCCAAAGTCAGCAATTTTGACATTTTGTTTGGAATCCAGAAGCAGG
Source organism: Escallonia rubra (assembly GCA_033065855.1). Classification (NCBI taxonomy): domain Eukaryota; kingdom Viridiplantae; phylum Streptophyta; class Magnoliopsida; order Escalloniales; family Escalloniaceae; genus Escallonia; species Escallonia rubra. The sequence continues at coordinate 57,593 of JAVXUO010001574.1, read as the reverse complement.
TTCTCTGGCTTGAGGTCGCGGTGAATCACCATCTGGAGGTGGCACGCCTCAACACCTGAAATGATCTACACTGAAAATGATCACCATTTCACATCATTGATCTATTATATGGAATTCTTGTTTCTAATAACTAGCAGGAGCACAGATACTAAAAAAATGTGAGGATGATATGCAATTATACATGTTGGGCCCACGCTCTAAGAGCTTAAGCTTTAACAGATGGTAACTTAACATGCCATCAGAGATCTGGTTTCTACAAGGTCTTGAGTTCAAAAGTCTCTACTTCAAATTGAGTCCCCCCTTATCATACTGCGGCTTGCACTCCATTACCTGAGATTGGTGATGGGTGCACTTCGATCTAGTTTTGATTGCTTTATTGCACGTGAGGGGGAGTGTTGAGCATGATATATACATGTTGGGTCAATCTTTCTAAGCTTCTACAGGAACTCATACCTTAACAATACAGTTTCACATTTACCACCATATGAGGCCAGATAGGCCAAAAACCGTCAGAATAAACCAATTGGATAAAGGGAGGATACTTATGGCCTGTGTGTATGATAAAGGGAGGAGTTGAGATCGACCCAAAGACCAATCTGCAAAAATCAGGAAACTATTGCTGAAATCATCGGCTTGATTTGTAGCTTAAGAACCCCATCTTCCTATGACTTGTAAGGCAACTGTGTTTTCTTGAACTGGAACAAGTTCTGTGAACATTGCTCATACGTACCAACACAAATTTTCACTGCTTGCAGTAGAGAAAGCATTAAGCCTCTTTTCCGTATATATTCCATCTTCTACCAACTAAGGCACTTGGAACATCACAGGCAGTCAATCCTTCTTGTCTGGACTAAGGGAAGTGATTTGTAGATGTCAAAATTCGGTACCCAATTCTACCATCACTAGTGGTTATGGTTTACCTTTTTCAGCTGTGCCTAGTTTAGAGTAAGTTTTCAACTTAGCAAGCATTATCACTTCCTCTGAAGGAACTAATCATCGATCTAATGCTGACACATCAAAGTTACCAAAAAATCTTTTAACTTCCTGTCATTTTCAACAAGGCCCGGAAGAAACGAAAACTAGTTTGTCACACTCTGTATCTGACTACTCCTTAAAACTCTAATACGTACTTGTAGATTTTATTATCACATTTGCACTCATCAGTCTCCTTGTGTCTATAGATCTCAACAAAAGAGCACTATATGCATGCTATTTAAGTGGTAGTTTAGATTCACGCAGATATCATGGATAGCATAATATATCTGTGATGGCTAACAACATAAGAAATTCACATGTATTATTTGGATAACACCCCCACCCCCAAACCCATAGTGGACATATAATTACGTATTTTGAATCTACAAACCTCCTCCCCTCTCCAATGAACAATTACAAACTGCTAGAAATAGGAAGCAACAAAATAAGAACAATTAGGATCTACACCAATGTTGAGCAAGTAACCATTTAAGCAAAACAAAGGGGCAAAGAAAAAGAATCTCTATTCTCCTAAATACCTGTTGAAAGAAGTGGCGAGCTTCATCCTCGTCGAGTCTGCCATGCTCAGTAATATAATCAAATAATTCACCTGAATTCATGTACTCCATGACCACATAAATGCACAACCGAGTCTCTATGACCTCATAAAGGCGTACAATATGAGGATGTGAAAGCAGCCTCATCATGTTGATTTCCCGTCTCACTAAAATAATAATATGAGAAGAAAGATGTCACAGACCATACAGGATAGGCCAAGTATGATAAGCATCTTATAAAACGAAAAAAGGAATGACAAATCGTAACAGTGAACAAGGTAAGAACTACTCAATGTGTTCGATTAAAATGAAGAAAAATCAAACAAGAAATTTTAGACATTGTTGTTTTGGCATTTATGACCTCAATTGAAAAGTATTCTGCAAGATTATGATTGTCATTACATAAACATCCATTTCATTTGATGTGAGTTTGATATATGCAGTAATTTTTACTTTATAACCTGAACTCTGAAATTTACACTGCTAACTTAGTAGTATAGATTGAACACAGTGAAGTGTAAACTGAATAAATGAGGGGAAGAGGAGAAAAGGTAGCCAAAAAAACCTAACAACCTGATAAGAATTCAGGATTTGGTTACGCCTCACTGGAAAATAGAGAGAAGATACCATCTCCATTTCCAGATCATTATATTGGACCTTCCAAAAAGGTGACATATAGGAGCTATCTTCGAGTAGTCTAGGTAGCAAAGGCTCCGGTTAAAGTGAACAACTTAAGTTGGTCATCCTATGTAAAGATAAAATAAAACGGTGATCCAATTTTGTTTGTTATAAACACTTCAAGAGCATGCTTGCAGATATGGCATGCTTAAAAGACAATTATGTTAACTGATGCACAGTTGAGGTTAAGGTAAACAAAGTAGAAGGCAAAAATGATGCAGTGCTATTTGTTTTTCACATATCAAAACCTCCAACTACGAATTGAAGTGCTGCTGAAGCAGTCTCAAATAGTCAAATATCACAGCAGTAACAAACATACAGCCAGCAAGATTTCATCAATGCAGAAATGCTGGACTAAAGCGTATTTCATATCAACATCTTACCGGCACCCAAAATATTAAAAATTTAGACCAAGATAAGAAAAATTAAAGGTGAAATAAAGTACATTTCTCGAGGACTATATAATTCTTGAGTGTTGCATCAAAGAATGACCAGTGGCTAACTATGAAAAATTCAACATAATATTGAGGCAAGATACTTAACAGTAGAATAGCGCCACAAAGTAATGCTTCAATGAACCCATATCTTGTCACCTTTTGTTGCAAATTTCACTTCCGCTTGATGGTTTATCATGTTTCATAAGTTAATTACCCCTTAACTAATCATCAATAGCTTCAAGTTCTGTACATAAGCAGCAAAATAGGGTTTGATTGCACAACAAACCTTTTTCTGCCTCTGAATCATCAAGATATTGACGGTCAAGTATCTTTATGGCAACTTTAAGCCCCGTTAAGTTATGAAGGGCAAGTTTCACCTTCCCAAAATTCCCAAAGCCAAGGGTTTTTCCCAGCGTGTAGTGTGAAAGAACTTTTCGAGATGATTTCTTTTCCCTCGCACTAGTACCCTCCATTTTAAGCTACTGGAGGCAGAACATGATCCATAACATTAGTAACATATTAAATCAGAAAAAAGGCAGCTACATTTCCAGGTATAATACATAAAACTGTGAGGAAATTTAGCATCCTCATAGGATTAATGGATGATACTATCATCTAGAACGTATCAAGGCTAAACAAGTGTTTTGGAATCGGAAAATTCATTGTTTTTCCTTAGATTCTGGAAAATACGAGAAAGCTGGGCTAGTTCCACGCTCCTTTTCTTTCTTTTTTTTATTTTTTATAATCCACCTCCGGTTGCACTTTCAAGCCAATCAAACCGGTCAAACCGAACTGCCCTTCGACTGTTCACGAATCGATCAATCAAAATAATCGCTTTCGTGCACTTTTTGTATCGAAGCGACCTTGTAGTTAGTATTTTTAACCATTATTCTCATAAATACCATAAAGGCCAAATGGTAAATTGAAATGCCCAAAAAGACAAAAGATAACTATATGTCCAAAGGTCAAAGTTATACCTGGCTGGAACGATATGCTAAAACCGAACTGCTGAACTGTGCAACTCCGGTATGATTTCTTTTTCCCAAACGCATATTGGTCGATTCAGTTTGGTATTCAACTTCCAAACTGAACCTTCGATCATTTGTAAATCCACGCATTTTTTATATTATCTGCTGCTAAACTATTTGCAGATTCTAACATTTTGTTTCTAAAATTCAGGGAGATAAAACAAGGGCGTGGCATCACCAATTTCAGTGTTATATAGTGACAAACTTAGCAGCAAAAAATAAGTCACATGTCACAATGTGATTGTTCATAATGATCACAACGTGGGGCTATTTATAAATGGCCGGTAAAAGATGCATTAGCGACACTATGTGTCTTTCAGCGAAAACATGAGCTCATTTAACCAAAAAAATCGTAATAATTTAACGCCACCTATTTAAATAGTAGAAGATACAAAGTATTGTAACCTATATAAATCCTAAATATTTGTGATAACAGACCTTTTAATTTCTACAAATGTACTATGATCAATTAACTCAATACCAACCGGAAGACCTTAGTGTTTATTTTCAAATAAAGTATGCTTTTCCACCTTCATTTTGTCGCTAGAAAGTGCGTCAGCGATCAAATTTGAATTTCCATGCCCAACGAGCGTCTGAAAAACCACGTAATAGAGCGTGGAGATAGACATTTTCAGAAAACAAAAAAAAAATACAAGAGACTATCCTGACGTACTTCATTAAACCCACAAGAAACAATAGGCAACACACACTTGATTGCAGGTTTAGGGAACATACCTGATTGTTGGTGGGAAAAACCAGAAGGCACGGAGCACAAAGATTGAAGAGAGAGTAAACGAATATACGAGCTCGTTGGAAAACAGAGTTATACAGGACATGGGTGTCGATGAGCACAAGACTAAAGCTTCGACTGTAACGGGACATATACATGGATTCTTTTGGATGAATGTGTTATGTACGCTCGAGGACAGAGACAGAGCATGGAATGAGTAGACGTATGAAAATCAAACACTCGGTCTGTTTGGTATGACTTTTAATTTTTAGTTTTTTTCCTAAAAACAAAAGGAGAAGAGTTCTTGATTTTTTTTTTTTACCAGTTTAAAAAACTGGTGATTGTTTAATAGAATTTATTTTTTCAAAAAATAGAAAAGAGCAAGCGTTTGACAAAACAACTCTTTTGGATTTTTTTTTTAATATACATTTTTACATAATTAAAGGTAATTATAGTAATATGTTTATTTCCTTAGCGACGTAAATCATACGATGCGACAATTTATTTTTCATTAACGACGATTAACAGGACCAATGTTATTAGTGGAAGGAAAAAATAAAATAAAAAAATTAGTGACCATTAGAACAGATAAGAAATGTTAGCAATATATATATATATAACAAGGTTGAATATATAAAAAAAAGGGAGAGAAATAAAAAATCAGGAGAATAGTGGAGAGAGAGGCCCCGGCCCTAATTCTCCTTCAACGCCGGTGCCGTCTCCGATCATCCCTTTCCCAATTTCCAGCTACACCACAATCGTCGACTTCGATTGGAGGCATCGTTGCTGCGCTGAACTCCATACCCGGCACCTAGGCCCTAATTCTCCTTCAACACCGACGCCGTCTCCGATCATCCTTTTCCCAATTTTCGGCTACACCACAATCGCCGACTTCGATTGGAGGCATCGTTGTTGCGCTCACCTCCATACCCGGCACCTCGCGTCTCCATTGGAGGCACTGCCCACCGCCACCGTCAAGCCGTCTTGGTTTGCCATCGCCAGCCACACCTAATCACCGGAGAAAAACACCGGCTATATGTTTTACCGGATGTTGCGACCGTCACCAAACGGCCACAACCAGTGGTGTCGCCTCCGCACCGCTACTGTCATGGCGTCGCAGCCACAAAGATGACCAGCGGTAACAACTCTGGTGGAGGCGATGGACGCGGTGGCCGGTGGAGGTGATGGACACGATGGGCTGTGGAGTCCATGAGAGTTGTGGCCAATCGAGCACAGTGCTGATGAAATGGCTTTAATACCCAACAAAGAAATTAAGCAATATGTTGCTAGTGAGGCTCGAAGCCTTGACCTCATTAAAGAGCAATATGAGCCCCCGTGAAAAGAAGTTTAGAAAAGAGCTTAGCTCTTTTCGGAAATGGGCCTAGTTTTTAAAGAGCAAGCCCTAAAAAAAAAAAGAGAAACCCAACCAAACACCCAAGTTCCATGGACTTTTGGAAAACAAAAAAAATAGACCAAAAAAGAGCAAAAAAAAGGACTGTCAAACGGCCCCTCAAGTTGTCTCTTTAGTTTTTCTTGAGGAATAAATTCGATCTATTAGAGTAGCGTTTGATCCACTTTTTGTTTTAAATTTTTTATTCAGTTCAAACTAAGAAAAGTACTTCCACCGTTTTATTTTTTTTTTTCCTCTCCAATTTTATAAATCAGGTTTCAAAATAGGACTATTTTTTAAAACTCCATTTTGGAGTTATCAGTTCTCAATTTTAAATATATATTGTAAGATCCACCTTTCTACTTTTGTTGGAAACATTTACGTCTAATCTTCCCTTCAATCTTCATCACCAACACCTATTACCCAAAAACATTAAACCACTAACATTGCCAACCACCATACCCATTGACTGCCATCACTACCACCTCCACCGGTGACCAACATCCTAGAACACCAAACTACAAACACTGTCAACCATCACAGTCACTGGTCGCTGATCTGCCACCACCACTGATCAACACACTCGAACATTAAATCTGTCAACATCGCCAATCGCCATAGCCACTATGTAATACCCCGAACCTAGGCTTAACCGATTATTATTACTTTAGCGACAATTTTTAAGAGTAATGTTCTTTTGAGTTTTTAGCGACGAATTTGGGGAGCATTATATGATGATCTTTAGTGACAATTCTAGAATCATAAATTATAATTTAATGATAGCAGATATAACTGATATTGATTGATGTCTTTAGCGACAATTAGCGTGAATGATATTCTAGAAGTCTTTAGCGACAATTGCGTACTTTATCGTTAGCATTGATATTTTATTAACAATTTTTACCGACAAATAGTGAAGCGGGCTAGCGTAACAACCGTGAATAATTTCCTAGCATATATTTATCTTAAATAGTTGTTTTGGGCTATTTCGTAATAATAAAAAGTTTCGGGTTAGTTTTAAACAACTATCAAAGATTAAGGGGGTTTATGGTAGTTTTGCTTTTAGGGTTTTATATATATATAATACTATGGAGCAGCTGCCCCAAGTTTTCATTCCATCCGAGACTCGGTAGATAGAGAGAGACAGAGAGATCGAGAAAGAGAAAAAGAATTACTCCGGCGATCAACTTTTTCGGTAAGCTTTTTTCTTAGTCTTTCTTTTGTTCATTTAAGGATTTCGCGATTAAGTGGTGATGCCAAGGAAAGCGGGTTCGTACTTACGTGGAGGTGCCACAAAGGCTGCAGTCCGAGTCAGCTTCCAAGTATGTAAAGTGAGAGACAGCAAGGGTGGAACAAGGGCAGAGACCAAAGGCTTCCCAGACAGAGCTCGAGGGTGGCAGTGCTGCGAGGGCGATGGCGCGGGATGAATACACGATGACAGTCACAGTCCGATGCTTAGGTCCAGAGTCAGGGTACTGTATGTTTCTCTCTCTAGAGTTCTAGAGTGAGAAAGTGAAATATGTTCTGAAAATGTCCAACCGTTATCCCTTTCAAATGAATTCTCAAGACCTCTATTTATAGAGATTGAGATGATGATGTCATTAACCGACACGTGGCGCTCCCCGGGAGTGACACGTCACCGGGGGGTCCACGAGTGCCGGTGCTCCATGGACTGTCAGATCGCATATTCAACCGGCCTGTTCCTCACAGCGTCGCTCTGTCTGTCTGGAAAGACTGGCTCCCACCGCATCGGTGTGGCCAGAGAACCCCCTTGATCTAGCCTCCAATCCAAGCCCTTGCGGAGTCCCACAGGCCTGGCAGCGGTGGGGAAGACCCGACGCCCAACTGCCAGGTGAACTAGGCGCGATGCCCTCCGAAGACCTGCTCCCGTCTCGGAGTGACCCGGGGGTCATAGTCCCTAGAGGTGCCGACGCAAGCCCCCAGTGCCGGAGCACGTAGGCCAGTCACGCAGGCACCCTGACGGAGATAGTGTCCCGGAGGAGTCGCCTATTCCGCAGGCCGAGGTAGCATCCCGGAGGAGCCGTCTACCTGGCGGAAGGGGAGTTGAAGAGCTCCCTGGCAGAGATAGTGTCCCGGAGGAGTCGCCTATCCCCGCGGGTGAGTCCTTGTGCCGGAGCACTCGGAGCGAGTCAAGGTAGCATCCCGGAGGAGCCGTCTACCCGACTGGCCGAGGTAGCATCCCGGAGGAGCCGTCTACCTGGCGGAAGGGGAGTTGAAGAGCTCCCTGGCAGAGATAGTGTCCCGGAGGAGTCGCCTATCCCCGCGGGTGAGTCCTTGTGCCGGAGCACTCGGAGCGAGTCAAGGTAGCATCCCGGAGGAGCCGTCTACCCGACTGGCCGAGGTAGCATCCCGGAGGAGCCGTCTACCTGGCGGAAGGGGAGTTGAAGAGCTCCCTGGCAGAGATAGTGTCCCGGAGGAGTCGCCTATCCCCGCGGGTGAGTCCTTGTGCCGGAGCACTCGGAGCATGTCAAGGTAGCATCCCGGAGGAGCCGTCTACCCGACTGGCCGAGGTAGCATCCCGGAGGAGCCGTCTACCTGGCGGAAGGGGAGTTGAAGAGCTCCCTGGCAGAGATAGTGTCCCGGAGGAGTCGCCTATCCCCGCGGATGATGTACACTCCGGAGAGTGGGTTGAAGCATGTTCCATGACCAAGGCAAGGTGCGCATGGTGTGATGAATGAGTGTGGTGCCCGGGGGCATGATGACATGATTGTGGCGCATGGGCGCGATGAAGTGAGTAAGGTGCCGAGAGCACGTCTATGTCAATGGCGCGGCGCATGGGCGCGACGGAGTGCGTAAGGTGCCGGGGGCATGTTTGTGTCAATGGTGGCGCATGGGCGCGACAGAGTGTGTAAGGTGCCGGGGGCACGGGAATGGGCCAGAGAGCCTGGGGGCACGGCTGTATCAGCGGCGCGGCGCCCGGGCGCGGCGGCGTGTTGGAGCGTGACTCCGGACGTCGGTGATGGGGGTCACGGAGACGACGTCCGGGCGACGGATGATGAGCGTCGTGGAGTTGTGTCTGGGCGACGGGGTCGCGGAGTTGTGTCCGGGCGACGGGGGTCGCGGAGTTGTGTCCGGGCGACGGGGGTCGCGGAGTCGATGGACGACGGACGTCGTGAAGTTGATGTACGAACGGACGTCGGGAGGTTGTTGCAGGACGGACGTCGCGAGGTTGATGTACGAACGTCCGTAAGGTGATGCACGACGGACGTCGCGAGGTTGATGTACGAACGTCCGTAAACATCGCGGAGGTGCAAAGACTCGGGAAAACAAGTGCGCGCAAGAGGGAAGGCCATAGGCCAAACATTGGGGGGAAGGCCAAGGCCACCACCCCTGGGGAGGCCGAGGCCGACCCCTTGGTGAGGCCGAGGCCGACCCTAGGGGGTGGCCAAGGTAAAAGGCCAACTCCCATGAAGGGAGGCCAAGGCCACTCCCCCTTCGATGAACTTTGGGCGTGCCGACGGTAGGTGTTTTGATAAGCAATGACGAATCCGAAAGTTGTGTTGCGACGAGCATGCTACCAAGAATCGTACCCACATGATGAACAAGGTGCCAGAGTCATGTATGAAACGTACGAAATGAAAAAAGTGCAAAAAGGACTTTGCACGAAGAGTGAAGAGCCGGGGGGGAAAGGCCAAGGCCAAACCTCCTTGGGCAAGTGTCATGGCGCATCGACGGACAACGTGCGAAGTGTGACGGTCGAAGCGTGATGCGGCGTCGCACGATGATGAGTTTCTTGGCGACGAAGTCGCGTAGAAGAAGTAAGAAGTGCACGTGACTTGAGCGTGCACGCTTTGACCGGTTGTGAGCGTTGAAAATGTCTGTTGCTTGTGCGGACGTGTCATGCAAAATGGGACCGTAGTGGGCCTTTGGGTGCGACCAGAATAGGTTGGGAACATAAGCCCCCTGCGTGTGGTGTGCGCGGAGGGGTAACCCGAGCGGGCACCGCACGCATAAACACTTAGGAAGATTTTATGTTGTTTGGCTGGAGTGTTGTTGAGGTCGTCTGCATGATGATGATGAAGAGTAGGTGGCTCGAGCCACCTCGTGCACCACCTACGAAAGCTTGGAATGCTTGGGGGTTGAGACCAAGGCACGATGATAGGGCGCAGGGGCGCGAGCACGTAAACGGCGCCCGGGCGACGGACGACGAGTGTCGCAACGACGTCACCCGGGTGATGGGCGACAAACGTCACGGAGACAGCGCACGGGCGCTGGCGACAGGGGTCGCGGAGACGACGCACGGGCGCTGGCGACGGGGGTCGCGGAGACGTTGCCCGGGCGGCGGACGACGAGCGTCGAACAAAGAGTAGGAGTAAGTGGTTCGAGCTACCTCGCGCACCACCTACCAAGGATGTTGATGTCGGAGGACGTCGTCACATGGGATGTGATCAAATTTGCAAAAAATTCTAAGTGTAAAAAAGTATGAAATGTGTAGGGGCGCGATGTGCGCGATCGAGCGTCGCGATGCAGGGGCAGTCCACGACGGGCGACAGGGGTCGCGGAGTTGACGTCCGGACGACGGGCGACGGGGGTCGCGGAGTTGACGTCCGGACGACGGGCGACGGGCGTCGCGGAGTTGACGTCCGGGCGACGGGTGACGGGCGTCGCGGAGTTGACGTCCGGACGACGGGCGACAAACTTTTTTAAGTTGCCAGCCTTGGATGTCGGCCATGATGTGAAGGTGAGAAGTTCGAAGGTGGCGGTGTGGACTTGTGTGTTGTGACTAAAGTGAAGAAGTTGTGGGTATGAAGGAAAATGAGAGATGGAGAGGTGGTGGAAGGTTGATGAACTTGGTATGGGGAAGGCCGAAATGAATGGCCTTGATGGTGGCCGAAGGTGAAGGGAGGGCGATGGGGGGAAGAGGTGGGAGGAGGGAAGAGAGGAAGGGGGAAGGTGGAGGTGGGCCGAGGCCGAGCTTGGGGAGAAGGGGAGAGGGGAAGTGGGAGGAAGGTGAAGAAGGGGGATGGCGGCGGCCGTGGGGTGCCGCGGTGGCCGAGGCCGAGGGGGGCGCGGGTTGGGGGAGGAAAGAGGGGAGAGAGAGGAAAGGGGAAGGGAGGGGGAGGGCCGAGGCCGAGGGGAAGGATGGCCGAGGCCGAAGGGGGATGGGGGAGGAAGGGGGAAGGGGGAAGGGAGGCGGCGGCGGCCTGCCGCGGGTGGGCGAGGGGCGGGGGAAGAGAGGAGAGGGAGAGGGAAGGGGGGAAGGAGGGGGAGGGAGGAGAGAGGAAAGGGGAAGGGAGGGGGAGGGCCGAGGCCGAGGGGGTAGGGGGAGGGGTGGCCGAGGCCGAGGGGGGCGGGGGAGGAGGGAGGAAGGAAGGGGAAAGGAAGAAAGAAGAAGGGGGAAGAAGGGGGGCGGCGGCGGCGGCTGGGTGCCGCGGCGCGAGGCCGAGGGGGGGAGGAGGGGCGGGGGAGAGAAGGAGGAGAGGGGGAGGTGGGGGCGAGGCCGAGGGTCGGCGGAAGCGATGGGCCATGGAGGCCGAGGCCGAAGGAGAAGGCGGCGGCGCAAGGCTGGGCGGCGCGAAGAAGAAGAAGAAGAGAAAGAGATGGGGAAAAAAATTAGGGTTTAGAAAAATTAGGGTTTTTCGGGTAAACGGGTCTGGATCCGGGTTGGGTCGGGTACACCACAGAGAGGGAATGGGCGCGGGTCGGGGGCGCGCGGGTCGGTTCGGGTTCGCGGGTAGGGTTTGGTCAGATTTTTTTGAAATTCAAATTCAAATAAAATAATAAAATAATAATAATAAATTTTTTTTTTGAGGCAGCCCTAAGGAGGGAGGCCCCAAGAATATTTTCACAATGTGCAAGATGAGAGTGAGAGAAAATGGAATGGGAGAAGAATGAAGCTTTTCCATGAGAAAGAGAGAAGTTGTTTATGAAGTGGGGAAAGGGTGATGGGGTGTTGGATGGTGAGGGAGGAGAGGAAAGTGTGAGAGGGAGAGTGATGAGAGCATGAATGTGGGGAGCATGTGGGGAGATGAAAAACTTGAAAATGTTTCTAAGTGTTGAAAAAAAAAAATTTTGAGTTCGGGCAAGGATGCTAAGGGGAGGCCGTTGAGGGTGGTCATTGATCACCGGTTGCGAAAAAAATGAAAATTTTTCTAAGTGTTGGGCTGAGACAAGGATGCCGAGGGAGACCACTGAGGATGATCATCGATGACCGGTTGCGAAAAAAATGAAATTTTTTCTAAGTGTTGGAAAAGTGAATGCAGGATGATGATGCGACCGTAGTAGCGCGGCTCGAGCCACCCCGCGCACCATGTACCAAGTCATTGCAATGTGAGAAAGAAGGAATTGGGAAGGGGAGAAGCACCCAAGGGAGTGGGTGATGGCATGAATGGTGATATCAATAGACTTGTGCAAGATCAATGTAGCTTGAAAATTTTCTAAGTCTGGAAAATGTAACTTCATTGATAACGAAGAATACGCAACATGCTTTGATACATGGGTATGGAAACTTGCAAAATGAACGAAAAAATTACAAGTGTGGAAAATGCACTAAGGCATGCCCTTATGTCCCGTACTTAGAGTTTGAGCTCTCCGGACGCAATCTTGTCGGCGAAGACAAACTTGAGGCCCCTGCACCACTTGAGGCCATGACCGACCTTTCGATGATAGGGGCAGTAGTTGTGATGGGCTAAGTGTTCCGTGGTACGTTCACTGTTGCCATTAGGTAGGGTTATGGCATTGTCATTGATCCATGTCTCGAGGAGATTTCTAACAGTCTTCAAGTCACACAGGTATTCCGGGGCAGGCATCGGCTGCCCTCTCTTGTCAGGACGCCCGTCCCTTCCTTGGGACTGACGCTTGCGGTTGTTGTCGTCGTTACTAGCTGCTTCCATCGTCATGGCCAAGGCAATATGAGGTGGGGGCTTTGGAGTCTTTGACGGACCGACCGAGTCATAGGTGCGTCGTGCAGCTTCCTTGAGATGTCTCCAAGACCGAAGCTGGAGGTTTTCAAGGTAGACCCTGTAGGTGTCCTTCATGTTCTTGATGCAAATGGGCACAAGGGTTTCATCCTTGCTGAAGTCAGTGCACTTTAGGCACTTATGATGAAATCGCGTAACATAAGTGTTGAGGTCTTCCCCGGGGTTCTGGCGGATCCCGGCAATGTCAATGATGGTCACACGTTCCGTCTCATAGTGAAACTTGTCAAGGAAGAGCTGGACCATGTCGGACCATGAGTGGATAGTACTGTCAGGAATCTGATGATACCAAGAGTAGGCGAGGCCAGTCAGGGACTTGTGAAATTCCCGAAGCTTCAAAGTGTCGTCTTCCCCGTAGTGCTCGAGGGAGCCAGCAAAACGGGTGAGATGCTCGCGGGCGTTGCCTTCTTTGCCGTTGAACAATGTGAAGGATGGTTGCTTGTACTTGACAGGGTAGGGCTTAGTAGCGAGGCTGCCAAAGTAGGGAGCATGACCTGACAGCTTAGAGGCGGAGTGGGGTGAGGATGACTGCTTGAGACGGTGAAGGAGGGCGTCTAAGTCATGCTTGGTGACGTACGACGCATGTGAGGGCTTGTGCCCTGTCGTGATGATCCGAGCACCAGAGCCCCCAGATGGTACAACCTGAGGCATTGAGGGGATGACGATGGTAGAGAGGGGTTGGTGATGGTGAGCAACTTGTTGGGGCATGTTTTGCATATGGGTAGTGTCAGCTGCTGGAGGCCGGTCGTCAGGAAAGGTCGACTGGAGTAAGCCGGGAGAATGACTTGTGTTTAGGTTTCGGCTAGTTATGTTCGGGTTAGGCTCCATCTCAATTGATTCGTGAGTCTCCGAAGTGCTTCGAGCAAGGGCAATGCGTGGCGCCGGGGGCTGAGGTGCCGCGAGTCCTACTGTCGAGGGCCCGGAGGACCAAGGCAGCGGTGGTCGCGACACTGGGACCTGAGCAGTGTCCAAAACTAGCCCAGGCCTTGAAGGTTGGATATGAGCAGGAGGGGCCAAACCTGGAGCAGGGGATAACACGGGGTGAGTAATGGGCACAGGGTGCGGAGCTCTAAGGCTTTGGGAAATCGGTGATTGTGAAGTCAAGACTTGGATTGATTTTTGCATTTCCACCATGGCTGTCATAAGAGTGGCTATAGTAGGCGAAAACTGCTGGATGGCCGCATTGACTGCAACTTGTATGTCAGGTGCGGTAGTTTGTGGCTGGTCTTGGAGACGCATAGCACTAGTCCCTTCTTGTTCGCCGAGGTGATCCTCCTCTTGTACGGTGTGGATAAGGCCCTGGCTGGTAGCCTTCGTAGCTTTTCGTTGTCTAGGCATGGAGACTGAGTGCGGAAGATAGATAGACTGCAGTACGCTGCTCACCTCCCCAGCAGAGTCGCCAAAATGATGCCAAGGAAAGCGAGTTCGTACTTACGTGGAGGTGCCACAAAGGCTGCAGTCCGAGTCAGCTTCCAAGTATGTAAAGTGAGAGACAACAAGGGTGGAACAAGGGCAGAGACCAAGGGCTTCCCAGACAGAGCTCGAGGGTGGCAGTGCTGCGAGGGCGATGGCGTGGGATGAATACACGATGACAGTCACAGTCCGATGCTTAGGTCCAGAGTCAGGGTACTGTATGTTTCTCTCTCTAGAATTCTAGAGTGAGAAAGTGAAATGTGTTCTGAAAATGTCCAACCGTTATCCCTTTCAAATGAATTCTCAAGACCTCTATTTATAGAGATTGAGATGATGATGTCATTAACCGACACGTGGCGCTCCCCGGGAGTGACACGTCACCGGGGGGTCCACGAGTGCCGGTGCTCCATGGACTGTCGGATCTCATATTCAACTGGCCTGCTCCTCATAGCGTCGCTCTGTCTGTCTGGAAAGACTGGCTCCCACCGCATCGGTGTGGCCAGAGAACCCCCTTGATCTAGCCTCCAATCCAAGCCCTTGCAGAGTCCCACAGGCCTGGCAGCGGTGGGGAAGATCTGACGCCCAACTGCCAGGTGAACTAGGCGCGATGCCCTCCGAAGACCTGCTCCCGTCTCGGAGTGACCCGGGGGTCATAGTCCCTAGAGGTGCCGACGCAAGCCCCCAGTGCCGAAGCACGTAGGCCAGTCACGCAGGCACCCTGACGGAGATAGTGTCCCGGAGGAGTCGCCTATTCCGCAGGCCGAGGTAGCATCCCGGAGGAGCCGTCTACCTGGCGGAAGGGGAGTTGAAGAGCTCCCTGGCAGAGATAGTGTCCCGGAGGAGTCGCCTATCCCCGCGGGTGAGTCCTTGTGCCGGAGCACTCGGAGCGAGTCAAGGTAGCATCCCGGAGGAGCCGTCTACCCGACTGGCCGAGGTAGCATCCCGGAGGAGCCGTCTACCTGGCGGAAGGGGAGTTGAAGAGCTCCCTGGCAGAGATAGTGTCCCGGAGGAGTCGCCTATCCCCGCGGGTGAGTCCTTGTGCCGGACCACTCGGAGCGAGTCAAGGTAGCATCCCGGAGGAGCCGTCTACCCGACTGGCCGAGGTAGCATCCCGGAGGAGCCGTCTACCTGGCGAAAGGGGAGTTGAAGAGCTCCCTGGCAGAGATAGTGTCCCGGAGGAGTCGCCTATCCCCGCGGGTGAGTCCTTGTGCCGGAGCACTCGGAGCATGTCAAGGTAGCATCCCGGAGGAGCCGTCTACCCGACTGGCAGAGGTAGCATCCCGGAGGAGCCGTCTACCTGGCGGAAGGGGAGTTGAAGAGCTCCCTGGCAGAGATAGTGTCCCGGAGGAGTCACCTATCCCCGCGGATGATGTACACTCCGGAGAGTGGGTTGAAGCATGTTCCATGACCAAGGCAAGGTGCGCATGGTGTGATGAATGAGTGTGGTGCCCGGGGGCATGATGACATGATTGTGGCGCATGGGCGCAATGAAGTGAGTAAGGTGCCGGGAGCACGTCTATGTCAATGGCGCGGCGCATGGGCGCGACGGAGTGCGTAAGGTGCCGGGGGCATGTTTGTGTCAATGGTGGCGCATGGGCGCGACATAGTGTGTATGGTGCCGAGGGCACGGTAGTGTGACAGAGAGCCTGGGGGCACGGCTGTATCAGCGGCGCGGCGCACGGGCGCGGTGAAGTGTTGGAGTGTGACGCCCGGACGTCGGTGACGGGGGTCACGGAGACGACGTCCGGGCGACGGATGATGAGCGTCGTGGAGTTGTGTCTGGGCGACGGGGTCGCGGAGTTGTGTCCGGGCGACGGGGGTCGCGGAGTTGTGTCCGGGCGACGGGGGTCGCGGAGTCGATGGACGACGGACGACGGACATCGTGAAGTTGATGTACGAACGGACGTCGGGAGGTTGTTGCAGGACGGACGTCGCGAGGTTGATGTACGACCGTCCGTAAGGTGATGCACGACGGACGTCGCGAGGTTGATGTACGAACGTCCGTAAGGTGATGCACGACGGACGTCGCGAGGTTGATGTACGAACGTCCGTAAACATCGCGGAGGTGCAAAGACTCGGGAAAACAAGTGCGCGCAGGAGGGAAGGCCATAGGCCAAACATTGGGGGGAAGGCCAAGGCCACCACCCCTGGGGAGGCCGAGGCCGACCCCTTGGTGAGGCCGAGGCCGACCCTAGGGGGTGGCCAAGGTAAAAGGCCAACTCCCATGAAGGGAAGCCAAGGCCACTCCCCCCTTCGATGAACTTCGGGCGCGCCGACGGTAGGTGTTTTGATAAGCAATGACAAATTCGAAAGTTGTGTTGCGACGAACATGCTACCAAGAATTGTACCCACATGATGAACAAGGTGCCAGAGTCATGTACGAAACGTACAAAAC
Organism: Escallonia rubra; assembly: GCA_033065855.1. Taxonomy (NCBI): domain Eukaryota; kingdom Viridiplantae; phylum Streptophyta; class Magnoliopsida; order Escalloniales; family Escalloniaceae; genus Escallonia; species Escallonia rubra. Next base: position 41,052 of record JAVXUO010001574.1, on the reverse strand, counting down.
GAAAAAAGTGCAAAAAGGACTTTGCGCGAAGAGTGAAGAGCCGGGGGGGAAAGGCCAAGGCCAAACCTCCTTGGGTAAGTGTCATGGCGCATCGACGGACAACGTGCGAAGTGTGACGGTCAAAGCGTGATGCGGCGTCGCACGATGATGAGTTTCTTGGCGACGAAGTCGCGTAGAAGAAGTAAGAAGTGCACGTGACTTGAGCGTGCACGCTTTGACCGGTTGTGAGCGTTGAAAATGTCTGTTGCTTGTGCGGACGTGTCATGCAAAATGGGACCGTAGTGGGCCTTTGGGTGCGACCAGAATATGTTGGGAACAAGTGGGTATATGAGTATAAGGTACTGCGTGGAAGCTGTGTTAGTGTGTGAGTATTTGATGTTTACAGCGTGTATGCCGTGAAGATTTATAGCTGCCGCAAGGGCTGCCGCAGGGCAGTATATGGGGGAAGTGCATGAGTTTGGGTCAATACCTGAGAGTGTATTGGTGAGTTTAGTGTACATGTGATTCTTGAACGCAATGGTGAATACAAGAATGAATGTGTAATACTCCGTATACGTATATATGTGTCGAGAAGGTATAGAAGATGGGTAGGGTGAGTGCATGGTGGTCACGGGTGTACGGGTTGGAGCCATGAACGGCCATGGCTGTGTCGGGGTTATGACTCACGGCACCGTCAAGGATCACATGAAGGTAGAAGCAAACCCAGTAGCTACGGCCGAGATAGAGAACATGTTGGACGTGGTGTGTGTGTATGTATATTGGGTGCGCCCGTTAGTGTGTCTGTGTGGGTACGTTCATGGTGCGAAGGGTGGTTAACGGCAAGTCACAGCCATGGTGGTTGTGACTGCACCTTGTGGGACGGGTGAATGACTGCAGATTTTGAGAGGAAGGGATTAGAAGGAGTAAATGGTCTAGGAGTGTTAGAAAATAAGATAGAAGAAGAATTAGAAAACCACTGCCGTAAGGCAGTGGGTGTGAGTTGTGTTTGTGAACATGAGGGTGTTTTGGATTGATGTGAGTTGGCAAAAATGGTGGTCGTATATATTTAAGCTGTGAAATGCATGAGGTGGAGAGAGTGTACTTGTGTCTTATGGGTGGTATGGTGTGTGTCCAGGAGTCTAGCTTGTAAATGGTGATGAGGAGTTACAGTAATGGGTCATGGGAATTTGGGAGTAGAGGTAAAGTACAAGTGAGTCATATGAGCGTGTTGGATATATGTGTGTAAGTGGTTTGAGTGAGTGTATGAAGGTGTAGATTTAGTGTGTTAATAGAGTGAATTGTAATGTGCTAGGGGTGAAAGGGAAGCTGTGTGAACAGTAGCTATGTGTTCTGGGTTTGGACAGGAGAAGAAGATAATGAACAGTAGCTGTGTTCTGCGTGAACAGTACACTGTGCTTGCACAGTTGTACCACATGGCTGTTGGGTATCGTAAACTTGTCAAAAAATGTTGAAACTTTACAGAAAGGATCATAGGATGATAATAGAATTACTGTTAAAATTTCATATTTTTCTGATATCATATGTATTTTTAATATTTTTGGCAAGCTTAGATTTGTAAAATTCTTTTGGAGCCCTCACACCCATGGAAATGTTTTGGAAAAATTAGAATAATTTTTTTATGTTATAAATACATTCCAGTTTAAGTTTGGTAATTTTTAGAGTTCATTTACTATAATTTCTGTATCGCATTGGTTTTAGCAAAATGAATAATTTAAAAATAGTTTTAATGCATCTTAATTTCTGATTTAAATTTTTATATTTTTATACATATTTTAAAGCTATTTGAAAAATTATGGGACTTTATTTTCAGCTAGAATCAATTATGGCTATTTATGGGCTTTTCTTACATTTAAAGAAATTATTTTAATTCGAAAATATTTAAAAGTTCAGAAAATTCATATTTTGACTTTTTATAATATTTTAAGCAATAAAAATGTTTTATTGTGATTTAGTATATATTTTGAGATATTGTTACGCATTAAAGAGCGTATCAGGTTCTCGGTTAGGTTGGCCGCGTGCGATGCGCGCTTTGAGTTGAGCGATTTCGGAGTTAGAAGTGAGCATGTGGTGGGTAATTGATATTAGGTTTATATTAATGTAGAATATATTATATTCTAACAAATGGATTGCCAATCTAGGTTTATTCAGAGAATATTGATCGAGGTTTTGTAGCATTGCGTAGCTATCCAGGTAAGTATTCCTGCCATATTCCTCCGTATACCCTATTTTCCGTTTATCTATATGTATAAATGAATTGTTCCAATTAGAAGTTTTAAAGCCTTTTACATGCTACTATTTTTGTGTAAATTGTTTGATGAGAAAATGCATAAAAAAATGCTATGGAATGTTTTATATGAGTAGTGTTTTAAAGTTGGTTTATGTTGAATGAGATGGTATTTCTGGCTCGGTTGTTGCACCCCATATCCATGGGGGAAAGTTGGATTGTTGGGTCCTGGTCAACGAGACGATACGTTGACGCACAGTACTGTTGCTCGTGGTGCGCCCTTGCGTCCACATATGTATCCCGGATGAAGGAGGGATTGTGTGCCCTAGTCAGAGGGGCGCATACCTTGACCAAATAATGTTCATCCCAGGTGGAGTAGGGATTGTGGGCCCTAGTCCGGGGGGAATGTATGCTGACCGCAATATACCTAAGTTATGATGAGAACTGTTATAGTTGTTAATGAGCCTTCTTGATGTCATGCTTTGTTACTGTGAATCTTGGATGAATTGCTTTCATAAAGTAGATATATGTATAAAAACTCTTGTGAAAATATTTACCAGTTTCAAATTGAAGAAAACCTTGGCATGTTTTTATGAATCCCAAAACTATTTTAGGGATATGGTATGTGTACTTACTGGGCCCCAAGCTCATTCTTTTAAATATTTTTCAAGCGATGATCTAGATGGAACTGGCACTAATGAAGGCCACGAGGATTACGGTAGCCGATTGCTAGAGGAGTCGTAGTCCTCTTAAATTATTTAATAAGTCTTTAGGTGGTATGCTAGTACTAAATTTGTAATTTAAGATTTTTTGGAACTTAGATGTCCACCGGATTTAAAATGATCTATGTTAGTTGTTAAACAAAGAATTTCATTAGAGATTTATTAAGAAAATTTAAGCATGATTTTAGAAACCTTATTAAGGAGATAGATTTAAATTACTTGGTTACAGGTTCTTGTGTACAGGTTGTTGTAAGGCCTGACAGAGCCCTAAATTGGAGTCTATTGGGTCTGCGGCCGGTCACGTGCCTAACTCGCGGGCCTACCCGTGGGTTCGGGTCGTGACACACTAACCATCGCCACCACCACTAATGACCAACACCTGTGAACACTGCCAACTATCATAGCCACTGATAACCACAACCACCGCCACCACCACTGACCAACACTGCCGAACACCAAACCTTCAAATATCGGTTACCATCACGGCAGTACCACTCCGCTAAATGCAAATAACCATCATATCGACCACCATTATCCCTGCAACAAACACCACTAAAAGATTTCATCCTTCGATTGGCCTTAGTATCTTTGATTTGCGCAGGTAAATTCCAAGTCAATCAAACCAATGAAGTCCTAATTCACAAGCTATTGTGTTACTACCATAGCAGTAGTTGGACGACGGTAGAAGAATCATGTTGGTCGTAGTATGAGCGCTTCTGGTTGTTGAACATATGAGCTCAGAGGAAACTCTGGACGACGGTAGAGGAATCATGTTGGTCGTAGTATGAGCGCTTCTGGTTGTTGAACACATGAGCTCAGAAGAAACTCTCTGATATTGAAAAAATGAAAGAAAAAAGGAGAGCGGAAAATTAAAAAAAAAAAAAAAGGAAAAGCCAAGTATAGAAAACTGCTATTAAACAACCAAACTGTTTTGTATAAAAACAAAACTCAAAGAGGTTTTAGTTTTGGTTTTTTTTTTAAACAAAAACTAAAATGGATTTCAAACACACCCTTAGTAACTAGTAGTATGTTAGCGGCTAGTTACTCTGTTAAAGGCATCTCACTATTATGGATAAGTTTTGGTTTGATTCGGGTCATAAGGAGATATTAGTAATATTCATGCAGAAAAATAATTAATAGCTGCTAAACATGTTTTGTTTTTCTTCCATTGACATCTTTAGCGTCATTTCTTAACAGTACTAACTAGTCTGCTAACCAAGATCACTTTTCTTTTTTATCATTCTTTTTTATCATTGCTAAATAAATGTCGTCAAAAGTATATGACGACCATCAAGAATCGCTATAAGAGAGGTTGTCGCATCTTCCTACAAATGGGGCAGCAGCCACAAATTTCGTGAGTGTTATTGCATGGCAAAACATTATACAAAAATATTATAACATGCCACGTACTCTGGTCATTTTGGTATGGCATAAGATATGAAGTTGCAAGGTCAAATGATCAAAGTGTCAATGTAAGTAGTACGTGTTCTCTCAATATACTCACCATTACCTTTTCCCTGTTGGTCCTTCTATCGTCGAGTTGAGTGGCCATTTCTCCGTAACAAAATGGGATTAAAGACACAGGCTCTTGCGACGGTTATATCTTAGGCCCTATTTGTTTCACGAAAAATGTGTCAAGAAAAATACTTTCTGAAAAGCAGAATGCTCCTGAAAACCTTTTCATAAATTTCTTTTTCGTTGTTTGGACGACGCACGGAAAATAATAAAATTGCCTATGATCTTATGTCAAAAACTAAAAGTAGAAAGACAATAATATAAATATGATAAAATTATTATAAACATTAGTAAACATAACGATGACTTTGTTCAAGTTACATACATGTTCTTAGCGCAAAAGGAAGTACAATAAAAATGTTCTAACATAACCAACAAGATCAGTTTATATACATTAATTGAACCCCAAAATTACTTTCCCGCTAAATGCTTTGTCATGAAGTTTGCTATTCATATCTTTAGAAGATTGTCACTTTTCACCATAAATGCTTTTGCTTACTTTTCATTTTCCACTAAATAGTTAAAAATCGTTGCCAAAAAAGTTTCATCAAAACCTTCTGTCTTCATCACTTCATCGTAAAGATCACTAATGACAAGCTCATTCTTAGTGAGTTGCTTGATGGCTAATGCAACTTGTCCAATCTCTCATGCTAACTCATCATACCGCATATCCTCATCTTCACGCTTTCTCTTCCGATGTTGCCTTTCACGTGACGATATTGATGTAGATGAACCATCTTTGCCTTTTGCTGCCACTTCAATGTCATCATCCAACGGTGTCAAATCAACCTGTGTTTCTTCTAACTCTAGATTACCATATGACTTTGAAAAACCATATGTTGCAATGTCTTTGCCAGCAACCAAACCCATTTCTTCGTACATGTCAATCTTTTTGTTCAAATATTTCTCATTGGTAGGACACTTCTGTTCAAGAATCAAGTGTAATGGTAAAAAAAGAGTATATCTAACAAGATATGGTTATTGGTTAAACACAAATATAACAGCAAAGAAGGATATCCAAGTCAGAAACAAGCCACAACCCATCATCCCTTGCAAAGCAAAAACTGACTGAGTTCCCTGACTGAATACTTGGCTAAAAGCATAGCTCTCTATGAGACAATTGCAAAGCAACAAATCCAGGTGAGCTGAGTATACACTGCAAACTAAAAGTAGGAATGGGATTTCCATTTTTTCTCTCTATTTTTTTTTTTTTCCTTTTCTTGACAGGTACACTTGAGTGAGCCAAGAATCAACAAACTACAGTTGAGCACTTTGAACAGCACCATATACCTTGCATTCACTCCTTTGCACAACCACAAATACATCTTCAAACATGATGGCTCTAGATCTATTAACGTGCTCAAGTACCAAAAATTTCCTTTAGTGGCCTCATCAGCAAGATTTTCAAGGAACAAAAGGTCCATAGGTATTGACCACCTAAAGTTTGTGCACTTATCACTTGTCGATCTCTCCCTCTTTTCTTGTTCTCTTACCCATTTCTCGTTCTCTCCTTCTGCTTAGTGAGATTTGAAGAAAATCCACCATTTAAATCATCAAGAACACAAGTCTTCAACATACATCAAATATCTTCAATAAAATGAATAAGATCTCAGGAAGTCATATATTCAACATAACAGAAAAAGATCAGTGCCAATCTCTCACTCTCTCCCTCCTACAGTAACATGCACACACACTTTAAACACACGATTTATAACATTAATCAAAAAATACAACTCCCACAGCCTGCTGTATTGTTTTTTTTTAATCTAAGTTTCAGAATCAAAACACCTATCCCACGCTATTGACGCGTTCCATCAGCTCAGCACAAAGTCAAACATCCAATTCAAAATCTCCAGAAGATAGAATAGTTATGAATACTCTGATCACGTCCTTATCTTTACCTCTTTATCTAGTTAGTTGCATGCATATGTATCCATTGTATATACACTATGAAAGCAACATAATGAAATGAAATGCGTAGAACAACATTTTCTTCTGCTATTTATCACACCTTCACCAAAATCACACACCACCGGTATTAAACTTGTAAAAGCAGGTATTTGATACCACTAATAACAAAGTAAACATAGTAAACAGAGCTTTGCAGTACCTTAGATACAAACACAGTGTCGCGTGGAGTTAACAATCATCCAAAACAATATTTGATGGCACTCCACAACTTTGCTACGACTATCTACAGTAAAATTATTCATGCTTGTTCCTTGAGCCCTAATAATTGTGCATGCAAGTTTCATTAACAACCAAATCAAAGGGAGGGGTAGAAAGGCCACCTAAACAAATCGCAAGGGCAACTACCATTTCGTTTTGTCCAGCGAGAAATGGTAAAGCACGAGAAAACTAAAATTTAGAGGAGTACAACCATATAATTTGCCAATGGTTCCTGATATATCTCAAATATACTCCTATTGTGGCCAAAAATTGACCGGTACCGAACGATCGAGCGTCGGTTGGGACCAAACGAGCACGCGAGCAGACCTGCAAAGCACAACACGAGCAAACGGTGACGCGCCGGGACCTCGGAGAGTCTCCGATGCTTAAGTCAGTAAGCATTTTTTAGTGAGTATCTGAAAATAACTTAGATGGTCAGAACTTACCTTCTTCCCTTTTTCATTTCCCTTTTATAGGAATGTATTAAAGGGTCGGTTACGTCCCTTTAATGGGGAGTTACTCTAATTAGTGGGAGGTTACCAGGACTTCATGGGCAGTTATTGCTCATTATTAAGATAATGGGATAGTGGAAAGGTGGGCAAGTGCCACTCGCACTTCTCCAATAATCAAAGAGCAGTTTTGGTGCCACCTGGCAGTAACAAGTGTTACCTTCCCATTGGTGGGTATTTTTTACCCATATCATATGCCCCCCATTCCGTATTCTTTTGGGAGTAAGAATGCGGAATCAGGATGATTGTCGTAGCATCAAATTTTGGGCCCTTTTTAAAGGGATGCTCCGTGTTAGGAATTTAAACCAAAGGTGACATCTTTCACCCATTGGTAGATTGCAGAAACTTTTGGTTTGGCTAAGGCGGGGTTGTCTACTCGTCTTGCCGAATACAGGCTTAGAAGGGCTCATCCACTCGATTGGCCGAGTAGAGGCCTTTATGCGCTCGTCTACTCGACTAGTCGAGTAGAGGCCTTAAACGTGCTTGTTTATTCAGCTGGCTGAGTAGAGGCCTGAAACGTGCTCGCCTATTGCTGGCTGAGTAAAGAGCATGGATGCACTCGTCTACTCTACTGGGCGAGCAGAGAGTGAGACTAATGTGCTTGTCGGCTCGGCTTAGTGAGCAGAGGCTTAAGAGACTTAAAGTAGCTCGTTTGTTTGGCTGGGTAAGCAGAGAGACTTTGAGTCTAATGCGCTCGTCTTCTCAGGTTAGCGAGTGGAGGATTGACTCTAAAGGCGCTCGTCTGTTCGGCTTGGCGAGCAGAGAGACTAAGAGACTAATGTGCTCGTCTGCTCAGCCTGGGGATCAAAGGCTTAGTCTCTAAAGTTGCTCAGGTTGGCGAGCAGAGAGACTCTAATGTGCTCCTCTACTCTGCATGGAGAATAAAGGCTTTGTCTCTAAAGGTGCTCATTTGCTCGGCCTGGCGAGCAGAAAGACTTAGAGGCTCTAATGGGTTCGTCTGCTCGGCCTGGCGAGCAGAAGTTCTAAAGGTACTCGTATGCTCGGCCTAGCGAGCAAAGGTTCTAAAGGTACTCGTCTGCTCGGCTGGGCGAGTAGAGGTATAGGCTTAGACCAACGAAGCTCGTCTACTCGGCTAGAGCAGAGGCATGGGTCTAATGCGCTCGTCTGTTCGGCAAAGGCTAAGACCATCGAAGCTCGTCTACTCGGTTAGAGCAGAGGCATATGTCTAATGTGTTCGTCTACTCGGCAGAGGCTAAGACCATTGAAGCTCGTCTACTCGGCTAGAGCAGAGGCATAGGTCTAATGCGCTCGTCTGCTGGGCAGAGGCTAAGACAATCGGAGCTCGCCTACTCGGCTAGAGCAGAGGCATAGGTCTAATACGCTCGTCTGCTCGGCAGAGGCTAAGACCATCGGAGCTCGTCTACTCGGCTAGAGCAGAGGCATTGATGGGTCTAACGCGCCGTCTGCTCGACTTGCGAGCATAGGCTAAACTTCAAAAAGAGCTCGTCTACTCTACTGGGTGAGTAGAGGCATTGGTGAGTCTAACGCGCCGTCTGCTCGGCTTGCGAGCAGAGGCTAGACCTCAAAAAGAGTTCATCTACTCGGCTAGGCGAGTAGATGCTTACTTTAAAGAAGCTCGTCTACTCGGTCTGGGGAGCAGAGGCTTTATAGAGGATTCAAGTGGAGTAGCATGTCTACTCGATTTTGTCGTTTCCATCAACGAGTACAAAAGGTAACTTGCCCCCTGTTATGCTGATCGAATGGAACCATGTGTTAGTTTTCCCAAAGATCGTGAGATCGTGCTATTAGATTACAATAATATCTTTATATAAGGAGAACTTTATTTCATTTTGAGCAAGAGAGACTCCAAGAGACCTAAAGGAGCTCGTCTGCTCGGCTTGGTGAGGTAAGAGTTCACCGTAATTCTTCAACTCGGTCTGGCGATCATTGAGCTAGGTTTGAGCAAGAGAGACTCCGAGAGACCTAAAGGAGCTCGTCTGCTCAGCTTGGCGAGGTAAGAGTTCACCGTAATTCTTCAACTCGGTCTGGCGATCATTGAGCTAGGAATTCGAAGGATCTCTGCTCTGCTCTGCGAAGCTTATGTGATACCTCGAGAAAGGAGTACGAGTGCTTAGCTGGGTCAAGGTTTAAGTGACTCTGTAGAGATGAGCACGGACTCTCGGATAGACCAACATAAATGTTCTCTATGAAGGGTTGTCGGATGATGACTGACATTATGATGCTGAACTTCTCAATATGTCGATCATGACAGTGGTTGTGGCTAAGGCACTAACGAGTGAGCCTCGTAATATCTCTTTGAAATGACCATGTTCCTTGTCGTTTAGAAAAAAGTGATGTGGCCATTACAACGGTCAATGAACGTGGTCCTTGTTGTGATGCCAATGGTGAGAGTATTTTTGAATTCATCGTCGGGTGACCTTGGACGTTGGTTACAAAAGCTCTCAGCGTCATGATGAGGAGGTTAGGTAAGGCATCATTGAATAGGTTGCCTTTGACAGGTGGTGGTTTGTAGTGCTCGATACATCCGAGAGGGATGATTGACTAAGGCTTGCAACTACTTGATAGATTCTTAAATGGCATGAGTGGTGACGAGCAGGTCGTGCTGCTCAGCCATCGTATGAGGGGGAGTGCAGGCTCCATGCCAAAGTGGTCGTAGTCTCATATACATGTAGCCCCCCGACTAAGAAGGTATAGATGCAATGATAGCTTTTGAGTCAATGTGTAGGGCATGTTCGTAAAAAGAACCGTTGCTTGCCGGCTCGGTGAGACAAGTAAATAAAGCTAGGGAACTATGGTCTATCCAAGCAACTAGCAGACGCGGAGTCCGTACCACTAAATGACTAACAAAGACGTTGCAACATTTTGTCGATACGCTGTGCAGCGATGTGCAACAGTGTGGCAAGTGAGAATACTAGCAAAGCTATAATCATAGGTTGTGACGCTCTCATAGTTATCAGATTAGTGATAGCTTGTGCGTTTCTATTATACAAGTCATTTGACACTTAGCACGCAGGATGCTGCCTTTGAAGCTCTTAGTGTAATTAAAGCCACATGGGCTGTGAATTTTCTTCAAGTATAAAGTGGGGTGCAGTATAAACCCTCGTAATAGAAAAAACATGTCACGAAAAAATATAGCAAGAGAGCGTACGAGCTGATTAAGGCAACTATATTTTAACACTAAAGCACTTAACTGAGAGTAGTTATCATACTCTGTGACACCATTACTACTTTGTCAGTTAGACAGTTAGTGGGTGTCATATTGTGTGACGCAAGCGAGGCATAAATAATTATAAGCACTCGGAAGACCCGATCGTGCACGTTCAATCTAAGGAATTGAACTATGCTAGACCTCGAAAATGAATAAATCTAGAAAAAATAAAAGGCATCAGATGCAACAGGCATGTGTAAAACTTATTGGTGCCTACAATTGCCGACAATGGGCTACAAGTGGCGAATAGCGCCTAGTTTCAGTGACGAACATATGACACAAAAAGTCAAGGCTACGTGTGTAGGGTTTAAAAGTATGTTGCATTTATCTAAGAAACAAGATTTTTTGGGCTCGAGTGTTAATATGCAAATTCGTGGGGCTAAAAACTTTATTCTACAAAGAAAGAAAGAAATGACCTGATTAAACAGAAGTCTGTGCCCCGTTTTCTCCTCAGCGCCGCCCCTCTGATCACGTTCTCCGCGGCGACGTCGGAGCAAAGCCAAGACGGCGAGTACTCTGGCCATGCAGCAGCAGCAGCACTAGGACGCCTTCGCCTCGAGGTCAAAATGCTGGTTGGGAAGGGCCCACTGACCGGTGCGTCGCCGGACGGGGCGTCGTTGTCGTCGGGCATATTTTTCCCAATTATGATTGCTGAGATTTGGTCAGAAAGGCGACTGTTCTGTTGGTCGGAGATCGATGGCACTGCGAATCGGAGATTGACGGGGCTGCTTCGTGCGGCATTAGAGATTCGGGCAGCGACCCGGTGGTCGATCTTCTTTGTGATTGGCGTAGTCGATTTATGGTGGACGTGGATCTGCTGTGACTCTTCTTCTTGGCGGTTGAAGGCGCGTATGTTTGGCGTTAGGCCACGGCGCTGCAATTGGATGCGAGAGCGGCCACCGATGGTGGCGTATGGCTGTGGTGGAACTGATATCGGGCGCGACGGTAGTAAGTTGCCGGAGCGATGGCGGAAGCACGCCGCTCGATGGCTACGGTGCTCGATTGTCGGAGATCGATGGCACTGCGAATCGAAAATTGACAGGGCCGCTTCGTGCGGCATGAGAGATTTGGGCAGCGACGCGATGGTCGATTTCGGCAGATTTCAATTCCCTCATTTCTTATTCTCTTCTTTGAGCTTGTAATTCCATGGTGATTCCGCGGTGGCTGTGACGGTGAAGGCGGCAACGCGTTTGCTCCGCGACAGCCCTTGTAGACGAAGGCCCACAGTGATGGCCTGTTTGGTGTGGCTGTAATAGCCTGTCATTTGGTGACGACAGTTGGTCACGACGGTGGCAAAGCGTCGAATGGGTCGAAGCCCATGGTGGCGGCAGCGATACTGTTTTTTTTTTGGTATCGTAATTCTCTGTTGATTGGACGGTGGAGCTGCTGATTGAGTCGGAGATGACCGGAGAAGGATGAGGCATTACAGTTGCCCCTTTGGGGCAGCAGATCAGGGGACGCCGGTCGTGGTAGTTACTGAGACGCTCGATTGGGGTGGTTGTTGCGACGCCGTCACGGACTGAGGCTTCTTTTTCCTATAGCAGCCGTCCATTGACGGCGGCGACGGTATACTAACGGCGACAATGTCGTCACGGACTGTGATTCTTCGATGGCAGCTGGATTATCGTCTGTTGATTCGTGGTGATGAGTCGAAAATGATGTTTGTTAATGCTTGTTGATGTTATCGGCGAACTGTTGTACAGAGTACTTCACGGCGACAGAGGTGCGATGTTGCCATTGATGGCCAATGATCTGTTAGCAGCTTGTGTCGCCTAGGCTGTTGATGGCGACAACTATAGTGTTGTTCATCGTGAGGCGTGGCTTAAAACTTGTCATGGAGTGTTCCACGAGCCGTGGTCGGCGCTGTGGATGAATGTCCGGCTAGTGTTCCGAACTCCGTCTTTCTTTTTTTGTTGCAATGGTGCGCCATCGTAGATGGCCGCAGCTTGTGTGGTCGGTTGATGCGTCCATTGTGGCGTGGAGTTGAATGGATGGAATTTGCGGGGAGTTGGCCGGAGTGGTGCCGGCAACTCGCCGCTCTATTGCGACAGAGAATTTGTGGTTCGCCGTGGCGTGGCAGCGGGGCGGTTCCCATTTTGCGGTGGCTGCTATTAGATAGCAGGAAAAAGGGCGACAGTGTCGTGACTCCGTGGGCGCACGTTTAGCGGCGGCTGGGGGTGAACTTATCACTGTGCGCAGTGTTGTCCAAGCTGCCGAAGCATCGCCGACATAAACAATTGTGTGCGATCTGCTTGGCAAGTGGGTCTCACGAATGACGCCAAAATATTGTGGCAAAAAATTGACCGGTACCGAACGAGCGTCGGTTGGGACCAAACGAGCACGCGAGCAGACCTGCAAAGCACAACACGAGTAAACGGTGACGCGCCGGGACCTCGGAGAGTCTCCGATGCTTAAGTCAGTAAGCATTTTTGAGTGAGTATCTGAAAATAACTTAGATGGTCAGAACTTACCTTCTTCCCTTTTTCATTTCCCTTTTATAGGAATGTATTAAAGGGTCGGTTACGTACCTTTAATGGGGAGTTACTCTAATTAGTGGGAGGTTACCAGGACTTCATGGACAGTTATTGCTCATTATTAAGATAATGGGATAGTGGAAAGGTGGGCAAGTGCCACTCGCACTTCTCCAGTAATCAAAGAGCAGTTTTGGTGCCACCTGGCAATAACAAGTGTTACCTTCCCATTGGTGGGTATTTTTTACCCATATCAACTCCCAATAATTGGGGAATATCGGCACTCTCAGTCATACTAGGACATTGGGGATTATCTTATCAAGACTCTATCATCAGAGATAGACACGTGATTCTCTAGAATGCTAATACAATCCTAATTGGATTTGTTCACATTCAAGTCCTACTAGGGCTCTTCTTCCTACCATTATATAAAGGGGTCTACCCCCCAGGTAAAAGGGACAACTACACACATTCATGCTTTTTCAGAGTCATTATCATGTAGATGCGCTCTGACTTAAGCATCGGAGAGTTCTCCGCCGGGAACCCCACCCTGCGGTCACTCGTTTTCTGTCTTGCAGGTCATCGGTCCAGGCTCGGATTCCGCAACGTAGGCGGGACATATTTTAAGCAGCAACATTTTGGCGCCATCCGTGGGACCCGCCAGCCTAACCGTTGATCTCAAGAAAATTCAAACAATTGTATCCAAAACCGTCGTTGGCAACGCGTCGGAACCACCGACGGTAACGCACAGATTCAAAGGAAAACCTCCACAAGGCGCACGTCCATCCCCCGCCGAAGTCAACGGCACCACAATCAGCCTCACAGCAGCCACAAGTCAGCAATCTGTTCACAAAAAAAAAATCAACATGGAAGAAGTCACCGCAACGCCGCTCTGCCCTCATGGGAAAAACCCTACACAGCAGTAATGCCACAGACTTCAACAGCACCTGCGTAAGCAGGCCTGTGCCTGCGCAACCACGACACTACCGGAGTCGTCACCTACAGAGTCGCGGGCACCATGAACCGCCGACCGCCGCCACGAAGCTGCCGGAGCAGTAATCACAACCAAACAACAACTCAACCACAGAAAGAAAAAAGTTTGCAACAGTCTGGCGCTAACTTCTCCGACCGCCACCGTTCTTATCGGACAACGACGCTGTCAGTCGCACAACTGCCAACGTCACGACTCACGAAGCTGTTAGAGCAGCTGCAATGATCAAATTTTTTATTAAAAAAAAATAGAGGGAGAAAGCAGGAGACGCAACGCCACGTCGCCTTGCGCCAATCGGCGCAAACCGCCACGAGCGCTAGCCAGAATCGAACTTGGCACCATCGCAGCCACCAGCGTCGTTCGTCCCTGACATCGCTATTCAACCAGAGCAGCGCACTAGGAGACCCACGACAATGATGTGGCGTCGCCATCTCGCTGCCCCATCGCGCGTTAGATCGTCTCCATCGTGACGACAAGCAACACGCAGCCACGGTGCCATCACCGTTAGCGTCGACGCCAGAAGGCGTCATCTTGCCGTCCTGCTCCCCGACATTGGTCCTAACGTCGCGCCGGCCAAGTCAACGCCGTTGTGACCAACAACTATAAGCAGCTCCGTCCCCGGCTACCAACCGTCGCGAAGCCGCCGTCATCGCTGCGACTCGCAACAGGCAGCGTTGTCGTCACTGCACCGTGGGGACCCCCTCAGCTCCAACTCCGGCCACGCATACGCCACCGCAGTCACCGGCGATGTAAAGCTACTGGAAAACCGCGGTGAGCACCATAAGCCGTCGGCCACCGCCGACAAGTTGCCGGAGCAAACAACATTTTGAAGAAAAAAAAATATAAAGAAAGAAAGAGAAGGATGTCACAGCAGCGCCACCAGGAGACTCGCGCCGTCGAGACGCCTCCACCGCGCGACGCCGTCGCCATCTCGCTTCTATTGTCCTCATCGTCGCCTGCCAGATTCGTTCCATTGCGATGACAAGCAACACGAAGCTACCCGCTACCACGGCCCCAACTCTTCCATCAGCTTTCTCTTTCGAACAAATTGGAGAGAACGCATCGGCCACCGAGGCAACCCAATCGACGCCACCGCCGAGGCAGCAGATTGACGCGGGGGCGAAGGCATCCACGCAGAGCTAACCAATACCTCTTCACGCCACTGCTGGCCGCAACGATTGCCTCTGTTACGCCAGCTCCCTCTGGTGGTTGGATCTCTCTTCAGGTGATTTGCTATGTTCGTCAAGACAAAAGGGGGGCTCGATCTACTGTTCGTGAAACCGGAGGAGCAGACACAAAAAAAGGTGCACTCCTTCCTTTTAGAGCATTTAAAAGTGCATATTTATGCTTAAGACCCAAAGGGTCTTATTTATTCAACTGAGGCCAAATACTTTTAAAGTATTAAGCTTATAACTCGTGGAACAGCCTATTTAGGTTTAAAGACCACGGGGTCTTATTTATTTGGCATACGCTAGAAGCTATTTTTAGCATTAAGCTTTTAGAATGCACAATTAGACTGAACATGTTGCGCATTTTTTAAAAGAGTTAGCGCACTTTTGATAGTGCATGTCCGTCACTAAAAATAAAGCGACTATAATTTTTAGCGCTAGCAAGCCTTCCGAAGGCTACTTCCAGTGCGCTTATGGCTAGACCTATTTTTGGCCTAACATTAAGCAATTGCATCAAGTGATGCAAGCGTCACAAGTCGGGACTTCCAACTGCTATGATGTTTTAAGCTTAAGCACATTGTCGTTTAACGGACAAAGTCCTAATAGGGCCACGGTGACTAAACACCGCTCTTAATTCTGTGTTAAAAATATATTTGCATTTTTATATGCTTTATTGCTTCAGAGGTTATTTTTTCAGTCACGTACTTTTATTTCTTGCAAGGGCTTTTACTGCGCTGGTAAGCAAGGAACAAATTCACAGCTGGCCACGCACACGCCACCGGAGCCACCGGCAACGCAAAGTTGCTGGAAGACTGCGGCGGGCACCATAAGCCATCGGCCACAGCAGTCCAGTTGCCGGAGCAAAATTACATCTCAGCGAAAAATAAAAAAAATAAACCAACGGCTCCACCGCCACCAGTGTCGGCGCTAGGCAACGCCATACGACCACCGTTGGTAACAAATTGTGAGCGCCATTGCACCGCCCTCCAGTTAAGATCTGTGCCGCCACAGCCCCAAGAGAATGGCTGCCACTCCCAATCGTGTCGTCCACCACGGTCAGCGGCAACAACTCGACACCGGTCAAACACTCCAGTCACCACTGTGACTATCGGCAGTGCTATTAGCGTCATCGCCACCATCGCCATCATCGCGTCACTGTCTCATCGCTACCAGCTTCCAGATCTGCACCACCGCGGCAATGGGAAAAACATCGTCGCTTCATACCCGGAGGAGACCAACGATCGCCGCGAGTTTACTTCAGGTCGGCCGCTATCAAGCAACCATTATCGCCAACTGCAACTCCGGCGACATGCACCGTCCTAATCAGACCACACCGCTGGCGGCAAAAGAAAAAAAAATCAAAGTATGAATAAGAACACTGCGAAGTAACCGATGCCACCAGTCACACAACCATCACCGCCGCTAAGCTGCCGGATCAGCCACACATCGGAAACAACAACCAAATCCGCAAAGACAAGTAGCGCCGCTAGCGCGCCACCACGCAACCACCTCTCTATTGTGCCACCTCAAGTTCGGTCAAAAGAGAGAAAAGTAGGAAAACCGGGTCTATAGCACACACACCGCCGACGTCACGCTTTCCACCACCATCGGCCGCATAGCCACCACGGAGGAGCACGCTCGCCACAACATCACCTCACTGTCGCGGCCTTGCTCTGGTCAGTCGCAACCAAACGACGACCAAATCGCCGTTCAAAACCACCGGCGCCACGCCATCACCGCACCATTGCCGCCTCACTCCGGTCAGTCGTAACCCACTGCGGGCATCTTGCCATCCGCAAACACGGCAAGCCCTGCGGGAAAACACCGGTGCCATAGCCTATTCGTTGCCACCGCTTCGTCAAGATGCACGCCACCGCGATGAGCGGTAGGGCGACGCCATCGTCACCACGATGGGCGGCGCCATCACTGTCTCACCCTTGCGGCTACCAATTGCCAGATCTGCTTCATGTTCAGATCCATTGCCTGCAATGCACGCCGGCTCAATGCCGTACCACGGTCAACGGCCGAATACGGGAAGATTGGGGATGGCGAATTTGCTGGTGGCTATGGTCTCTGTTTAAGGGACTGCAACACAGTCGCTCTATCGTCGTCGTTGGTCCACCACTGGAGAGCATCGCACTGTCGCCTCACCAAGCTGTTCCTCTTTCGGTCAAAGAGAAAGTGGAGCAGACCCAATAAGGGTTTATACTGCGCTCGTAAGCATCAACAATGACGCAAAACCACTTCACAAGCAAGGAACAAATTCACAGCACCCGGCGACTTAAAGGTCACGCCTAGTGTTTTTGCGGCAGTATCCTGCCGCCTCGACATTATATATCCGGTCATACAGTGACCGACTATCAACGACCAAACATTCACACCAGCGCATGCTACCAATGCAACTGGTGAATCAGAGCACTTTACGCTCCATCCGCCCCCAAGGGCACGTATGATGAGAACTCTAAGTTTCGTCAACCCTTCAAGGGTATTTACATGAGCTCCATGCTCCATTCCCCCTCAAGGGCACTTATCAGAACTCTACGTTCCACTAGCCCTCTAGGGCGGTCCCTCAAGGGACGAACACCCTCAAGGGTGACATGATAGCACACAAGTGTTATCTGACACGGTCTAGCTTTAGTTCTAGCCCGAGAAACGGCAAAACCAAGTGGGGGATCGTCGCCCCACCCTATTTTGTTAATTCGAAATCTGGCCGAGCGTGAGTGCGAGGCTTCTTTGCCAGCCCTTAGCTGACGATAAGGGTTCGCGTCAAAGTAAAACGCAAGCATGATGTGGTCAGCTCAAGCTAAATAACACACACTTGCACAAAACAAACACCTTCCATAGGAGAGGTGACCCCTCAAGGGGACATTCAAACACTTAGCACATGCAACAACTTGCATGCACAGCTCCGTGTCCTCTCTCTAGAGAGGCTAACGTGGGGAACAGCCTTTAATGGATCCCAAGATCCCATTATTCATCTTCCCAAAGATGATTCCGAATAGCCTACTTAGGCGACATTCGAAAGACCTAGCTCTCAAGAGCTAGAGTTCTAGCATCCTACTCGGGCAAAGTTCCAAGGCTTAAGCTCCCAAGAGCTTAGGTCCGAGTACATGGAGTAGAGAAATATTATTACCCCTACAAGCGGATGGAGAATCCCTTACAAATCTAACGTGTGTCTCAAGACACCAGGTATAAACTTCCTCAGCCAAACATTTTGGCTAAGGAAGTGGGGGGCTTATGATATATCTCAAATATACTCCCAATAATTGGGGAATACCGGCACTCTCAGTCATACTAGGACATTGGGGATTATCTTATCAAGACTCTATCATCAGAGATAGACACGTGATTCTCTAGAATCCTAATACAATCCTAATTGGATTTGTTCACATTCAAGTCCTACTAGGGCTCTTCTTCCTACCATTATATAAAGAGGTCTACCCCCCAGGTAAAAGGGACAACTACACACATTCATGCTTTTTCAGAGTCATTATCATGTAGCTGTGCTCTGACTTAAGCATCGGAGAGTTCTCCGCCGGGAACCCCACCCGGCGGTCACTCGTTTTCTGTCTTGCAGGTCATTGGTCCAGGCTCGGATTCCGCAACGTATGCGGAACATATTTTAAGCAGCAACAGTTCCCATTTTATGCACAATATATTTAAGTCTGTAACTAGTTCAAGGATAGATCTATTGATACTCCACAAACTGCGAATCAGTGATCTAACAGCACACGGGGCTGCCATCATAGTTTGTTGTGGCCTAGTTTTGAAGAAACAGTATTCACAAAAACTGACCACTCCTTTCTTCTTTTTGCACTAGCACTAAGCTTTGACCGCTATAGACCTCTCTAAGAACAAACCCTAGTTCTTAGCAACATACTCTACATAGGAACCTAGCAAAAAATCAATTGTAGTATATCCATGCATTGTGCAAGTGACTCCAGATGATACTGAAAGAGCAGTTATAGTTGTTCTCAGTAATTTACGATGATAATGTCCTAAATTGATCACAAGGGAATCAAGCTCTAGAATCAGTTACTTAAAACATATAGCAGGGGGATGTTAGAGATGCACCAAAGGGGAGAGAGCAGCTTCGTCAGTCTAACAAGTTCACTGCGACGCCAACAAGCAACTATTTTGTCCTCGGCTTTTCCTTGTATTTGAAGCCATTTGTTGTTAACCCTAACCCAAGCTACTATTTTGTCCCTTTGAATGGTTGGAAACCCTAACGAGGGTACTGGTGTGACACGTGGAACAATCTAAACCATCCATATACTATTATTTCTAGTTTTTGTTTACGAATATCATAAATTAATGTGACATCAGATTTTAGATTGAATTAGAATCAATCTTCAAAAACCAGATTTAATCAAGGTATAAACAGAGGGTTAATTTTACGCTACACCTTGTACTTAGAGGTCAGTTGCACCCAACACCTTATGATTCTAATTTTTGCACCCAGCACCAAAATTTTAAAAATCTTGATTTTCAACACCAGATGACAGTCAAGAGGCACTTTGACCACACATCTGTTAGTTTTTCATGGGCAAAATAGTCTTATTGCCCTTTAAAGCATACATGTCATCCAGTCAACTATACATGATCCAATTGGGCTCTCCATGTCATTTATCTCTAACAGCTAAAAAAGAAATGAAGTAGAAGAGAAAAGAAATGGGGCAATGGAGGTTCATATAGCCGCCAAGGAAGGGCATCAACAGCCAATCGACCACCAAGGACGGTGCCGTGCTGCCGTGCCACTGTACTATTGACGCCGACGCCAAATTTTGCAACCACCAGATCTCCCACTATGCCGCTGGAGCAGCCACCAATCCAACCACCAGATCTGCCGGAGCCGACAGAGCCTATCGCAATACCGTTACCTGGATTCATCTCTTGACGACGGTCGAGAATCCCAGACAACAATTTCTGAAAGAAGTTTGCTGAAAGGTGTAGCGATTCAATAAATGTCCAATCTCTTGCAAAAGAATCTGAAGGGTGTAGCAATTACGTACCGATGTAGTCGATCATTTGCATCCCATTCGAGCACCGGCCGGTGGCATTCTTGAAGAAGGTTTCGCCGTAGGGAGGCCTAGCTAACGCAGTACGAGCTCCACCGGTGCTCTCAAGTATCAAGTTGCCAGTGTCGGATATCGTGTCTCCGAACCCAGTGCTTGTTTCTTACGGTCAACGCAACTTTGGGTTGATTCACACCATGATCCTCCCTGAAATCCAAAGTGGAATCAATCCAAGTGTACAATCAGACCGTGAACTTTCTTTTCATTTATTTCATCTAATTAATGTGCACTATAGATGAAAGCTTTGATGGTCTAGTACGAGAAAATGAACCTCCAGATGAACAAATTGGGCCATCTTCAGATGAACCTCCATTGCCCCATTTCTTTCTCTTCTGCTTCATTTCTTCTTTTGCTGTTAGAGAGAAATGACGTGGAGAGCCCAATTGGGCCGTGTGTAGCTGACGGGATGACATGTATGCTTTAAGGGGTAATAAGACTATTTTGTCCCTGAAAAACTAACAAACGTGTGGTCAAAGTGCCTCTTGACCGTCGTCTGGTGTTGAAAACCAAGATTTTTAAAATTTTGGTGCTGGATGCAAAAATTAGAACCATAATGTGCTGGGTGCAACTGACCCCTAAGTATGGAGTGTGGCGTAAAATTAATCCTATAACAGAATCGGATTGAATAGATAAGACACAAGGTCAAGATAAATTTATCTGACATCCATATAGAGAGTCAAATTTCACTTATACTTCTTTTTTTATTCTTCTTTCTCTTTTTTATCTTTTTGCATGCAATCAATTCTTAGTTGTGACTTTCAAATTAAAGTAGCTCTCAAATAAAATTAAAGTTGGTATAGAAATGCTGACGTGGATTTTTTTATGCAAAGCTTTCTAAATGTACAAGGGGCTTCTTTATCTATTTATTCCTTCTTTTGAAGTCTGAACTTTGAGAACAATTTTTCTAAATCAGATCAGCCCAACGTTATTAAAGGTTAGATACAAAAAGCAGCTGAATGGACTGACAGAAATAGTTGATCAAATCATGTGAGGTAGAATAAGTCTCAATTGATGCTCACACCAAGTTTGAGAAATGCACGAAAGCACGCTCGAAACCATGTCGCTTTTCAAGCGATAATAATTTTTTATCTCCAAATATTTATGAGTACTGTTAGTAGCCAAAAAAACTATCCCATAAATTGAGCTAAAGTCAATTTCGGAATACTCTTCCGGTTTCAGCGAGAAAATTTTACTTATCTATCTTTGTGTTTGGTTTTAAGTTAAGTTTGATATTTAATACTGTTTTCGCATTAGTAGTCTAGGATGTTTTAATATTTACTTAAGTTTCAAATGATTGCTAGTTTGATACCCGTACGTCGCAGCGGGTCATTATGTATTTACAACCATGAAAAATTCTACTATTCGAGAATATTCGGGTCAAACTGTGAGAAAAAGGGTGATGAGTGAGAATTATTTACCTAAAAAGAAGGAAAGAAATTACCATGAAAATATACATTGTCAAAAGGAACAACTAAAAGGAAAAAGAGAAATCTTCTTACCTTAAAAAGAAAACACCAATCTATTGGGAACGAACTAATCAAGGAAATTTTTAATAAGGATGGCATGGCCCAATAATAAAGACCATTAACATTTAACATAACAACATAAAAATAAACAAAACCCGATTCCAACTATGACACATGTATACACAAAATAGAAAGTTTCCACACTGAAAATAAAAATCTAACCATTCAATGTCTCCTCCATACAAAGAGCGGAAACTTTCATGAAAAATAGCCGGGTGGAATATAAAAAGACTTTAAATGTCCAAAGATATATGAATAGCATATAAGTGCTTGATGAACTTATCATGACATGTCCAATTAAAAAGTATGAAGCAAGTGAGATTTATGTCAGAAGGGCGGGCGAGTTATGAGAGATATGTTAAGTCATTCGCATGAAATTTAAAATATAATAAAAGAGAAAATATTGTAATGATGATTAATTTAAAAGAGGAAACGTTTGGCATTGGGATGTTGTATAATAAATATAAAAAAAGAAAATTTTGAAATTATATAACGAAAAGATAGAATAGGCTTAACAATTTTTGTTATATAATTTCATATTTAAGAACTCCTATATTATAAGCTTAACAATGTCATAAATATGAAAAAGTTAAGGATAAAAACTATGATATCCTTAACGAGAGAGAGAGAGAGAGAGAGAGAGAGAGAGAGAGAGAGAGAGAGAGAGAGAGAGAGAGAGAGAGAGTTGTAATGAGTGAGATTTTTTTAGGGAGGAAAACAAATCGGCTTGAAACATGTGATAAAAAAGGTGAAGTGTTCAATGACTAACTATATATGTTTACTCTGCGTGGCAAAAATAGACATACATTTATACTTGATTATGTGAAAATACTTTCAAAATATTTGTGGAATCAAATTTTGATTAGATTAATAAGGAAATGATAATTATATATGGACACCTGATTGAAGTGCTATAATTGCAAATTACTTTTAATATTTAAACTGACAAGATAAATTTAACTGAACAGTGGATTCAAATGTAGAAAGTGATAATTATAAGTAGTTAAAATTGGTTTCATTTATATCTATACTATTTAGAACGAGAAGTCTTTTTTTTTTTTTTAATACCTTTTTGGTGTTATATTGAAACTCAATATATATGGACAAAAAAGTAAAATAACACTCCCCACTCTCCCTTCAGTTACCTCATGGAGTCGCTCTTGTAACTGCCCTTCTCCATCCCTTTTTCATTTCTCCATCTCCATTGACTGAAATCGACGTCAACTAACGACCTTAGCATTCTTTTCATCACCATCGCAGATTGAAATGCTCTCTTTGGCTTTGTATTTCTTTCCATTTTTTTCAATTGACAGTAGTGTGAGCAATTTTATTGATCAACAACTTCCTGCTTTACAGGTCTCAAGCCCAAGCAAGCACAGGCTAGAATACACAAAACAAACCCAAGCAATCAGTATCTCATTCTCACAGATGATAGTGCGTAAGTGGGTAAGTGCATTTTTTCCATTTTCTTAATTAAATTTCAGTTTCCCCTTCTCTGTATTTTCGCTTCTACCTTAATGACTGCAATTATAGAATACGGAGAAGGTGGCCCTTACGTTTGTGGCCGGCCGTGGGTGTGTGATTGACGGAGGAAATGGTCGATTGGTCGACGTGGTTGTGCGATTGGTGGCCCTCGGCGTGCGAACGGCGGCGGTGGTTGTGCGGAACAGAATTGCCGCGGCGGTGAGGACGGACGTCTGGATGCGGACTTGACCAGCGGCGGCCGTTGGTGGGCCGATTGATGGAGGCCAGACATGGGTGATCGGTTGGTGGCTATTGGTGGCCCTCAGCGTGCGACCGACGGTGGTGGTTGTACGGCACCGAATCGCCGCGCGGCGTGGACCGAAGCCTGATGGCTCGACTTGACCGACGGCGGCCGTTGGTAGGCCGATTGATGGAGGCCGGACATGGGCTGGTTGTGCTGATGTGTGTGTTAAGTTTCTGCGTGTGAGTTGTGTGCGTCTGCTGTGAGTGTGTGTGTGTGTGTGTGTCATCGATGTTTGGGTTCGATTTACGTTCTTAGACACTGAAACCATTCTTTCTTTCAGATTACCTTCCTGAGAGACACTCTGTTCTTTCATACTGGGCTGGGGTTAATCACACTTCTTAAATACTATACTACTGATTGATACTGATGGTGCAGCAGTGAACGTTGACAGGTATTAGGTATGTGAAGTAGCTATGTGCATATTGATTTTACTATCAAAAAGAGGGAATATTTGGATCGATTTGACAAAATTTTCTTATCCACGCATTTCATGAAGTGTCGCCAATGACACACTTGAACCACTTAACACAAATGAATATCAGATTGCCTTGGGGTAGCTCTTCATCCCTGAGCCTTCACCGAAGAACTACTGTTGCTTTAATGGCATCATCCGTAGCAGGGGTTCCGTCTCTGTCGCCATCAGGATATTATGCCCCATAGGATCAACATGACAATGAAACTAATTCCATCTTGATCAAGCAAGAACATGAGTAGAAATATACAAGTGAATTCGCAAGCAGCAAGGAATAGAGCACGTGTGTCCACATAAAATGAACAAATATGCTTCATGATAGAGGCATTATGATCAATATTACCGTTATCACGCCGTATCAGAGTGTAATTTGAGCAAGAAGGTGAGTAGGAGCTCAGCCCACAGAGTGAATTCGCATCGTGTATTTACAAAGAAATAAGGTTTACATTGCTAGATATAAAATGACATGTTGTTCTTTGACTAAGTAAGAACGAAAAAATTATCTACATCTGCCTACACTAAAAAGTTTGTGTCAAATTTAAAGCTTATACAACCTCTCATGTCATATTTTTCGGGGGTATGGCTGAAATTTCAAGAAAATAATTCATTGCTAGATCCATAATGTTAAATACGTTTTCTTAATTTTTATCAAATATCTCCTAAAAAGTGATCATGAGTTACACAAGGAGAGAACCGCACACGCATCGCGTGTGCACGACAGCTTGTTTAACATTAAGTAAATTTATGTGGCGAAAGGAGAGAAGGTCCATGCGGCAGTGATGTGACAACATTCTATCAGTTTCGACTTTAAGCAATCCAAGAAACAAGCTTGGAACGAGTCTTCACTTTTCGAGACATAATTTTTTATCTTTAAGGCGTGAGGAGCACCATGACCAATCTAAATGCTATGTAAAGCACTTTTGGAGTCTTGATCTGATTTGAGCAAAAAAAAATTGCTTATGAGACTTTCTTTAGATTTTAGTCACAATTCGATAATTATTTACTTTTGTTTTAGGAGCTCTAGATGTTTTACTGCTTACTTAATTAATAGTCTAAGAAAATCTATTTATTGTTTAAAATATTTGATAACTCCTGTTTTTCAAGGAATCTCGTTTCTTGTTATTTCAAAGGGTTGTATTATACAACCCTTTGAAAACTTGTATAGCTCATAGAGCAAATCTATGAGCAATTTGCTCATAGATTTGCTCATAGAGCTATACAACTTGTATAGCTCTATGAGCAAATCTATCTTTTAACAAGAAAACTTTGACCTTTAGATGATTCTTTCTTTGCAGGTGGACTTTAGGTTTTCTTGTACATTCAAGGATATCTTTTGTCAATAAAACTTTGATTTTTAGATAACTCTCTTTCTTTAATTTGTCTGTGGATTCCAGGTTTCTTTGTAGATTCAATTGGAACCCACCATACTTCATTTATGCATCATTTTGAAACTGAAACCTCTTTTCAACTATTTTTATTTCGTTCAAATTCCAAGATTGAAATGATAAATAAAATTATTCCGGAGAGGACCATATATAATTATTTCATGGTCGTCGTCATCAAGATCATCCAAGCCTTAATTACTTCAAAACTACTTGGGTTGGCCACATAGGTTCTTCTCTTCCATTCTCTCTTATCACACACTAATGTTCTCTGAAAAATTCTAGGCTCCTGTCATGCAAGGAAGATTTATTTGCGTGCTTATCTGGTACCATCCGATCTTTATCCGCACCACCTATCTGGTTTGACGGGGCCCTTACTTAGAGTTGTCAAACGGGCCGGGCGGCCCGCGGGTTGGCCCGACCCGGCCCGGTTTTGGCCCGGGCTGGCCCGGCCCCGTGGATGAACAGTAGAGGCCCGCACACATAGGGCCTGGGCCTGGACCAGGCCTGAAGAATCTGGAAAAACGGCCCGGCCCGGCCCGGCCCGGTTTTGGCCCGGCCCGGTTTTGGCCCGGGCTTGGCCCGGTCTGCGGCCCGAATTTTGGCCCGGTTTTGGCCCCACTTTTTTTGAATCTTTTGCTTTTCCCCCCCTTTCTTCTCCCCCTTTTCCAAACTTCCACTTTTACCCCCCCAACAGCTATATAACGGCTAGTTTGGGGGGTATTTTAGTCTAACCTATATTTTTCAACTCCTTTACACTCTTACCCTCCCCAACAACTATAAACGGATAGTTTGTAGGGGTATTTTGGTCTTTTGTGAAGTTTCTAAAATCTATAAATTCACACCATTTCTCTCTAATTTTTCACACCAATCTTCTTACTCTCTTCTTACTCTCACAACAAGCTTTGCTACTAGTTTCCTCTCCAATTACTACTCTTGCTAATTACTACTAGTATTTACTAATTAGTACTCTTGTTTATTAATTACTAGTCTTGCTAAATTCTTTTTAATTACTCTTACTCTCTAATATTTGTTACTCGTTCATTCTTTTAATTACTACTAGTATTTACTAATTAGTACTCTTGTTTATTAATTACTAGTCTTGCTAAATTCTTTTTAATTACTAACTCTCTAATATTTGTTACTCGTTCATTCTTTTAATTGTTATTTCTTATTACTACTCTTATAATTGTGTATTTAGTTACTCTTACAAAGTTTAGCGTGAAATATGTCTGGATTATTGAACAAAATGAGGCGTGCAACGTCATCACGAAAGAAATCATAATCATCGCAAGCACCACCACCAGCACAAGCGCCAGCGCCACGGCCATCAGAAACACCAATCCAAGCACCAACACAACCATTCGTTCGTGGACGAATGAGTACAGGCTCTATGATAGATACCCAAGCCAATTGGGAGTTCAATCAAAACATTCCAGATTTTGAATACACGCCTGATGAAGACCCCCCGCATTATAGTCAAGGACGCAGCTCGGTTGGCGAAGCTACTACTCAGTGGCATAATCTCAACCCTATGCCTGGTCATGATGAAGAAGGGCCGAGCAATGCCTCCGATAACGTGCCAGAAGTCCAAAGGGGGAAAAAGAAGAAAGCCGAGTGTTGGAATCATTTCGACTTAATTACGGTGGACGACATCCGAAAAGCTCAATGTAAGTACTGTCTTAAATTATTTTCGACTGGTAGTGGTAATGGACATCTTAACAGGCATTACCCTCAGTGTGCACCTCGACAAGGCCACGTCGAACCTACCCAAACGCAATTATCTTTTGACGGTAAGTTATTTGTTTATAATCAGCGAGAGCAAAGAGACGGTCTCGCTGAATTTGTTATTCATGATGAACAAGCCTTTTCTTTTGCCGATAATCCTAAGTACTCTAGATATATGAACACATACGTCCAACCTTTGTACAAAAAGGTTACTAGAAACACAACTAGATCCGATGCACTCCGACAGTACAAGGCTGCTAAAGCACGCCTTATCGATTATTTCGATAAATTTGACGGTAAAGTTAGTCTTACTTCTGATATTTGGCAATCTCCTTATACTTTTGTTAGTTATTCTTGTGTGACCGCTCATTGGATTGATGCAGATTGGGTTATGCACAAGAGAATCATCGCTTTCGAGCACTTCCCTTATCCGCACGATGGAATGAACATTGCTACTCTTATATTAAAAGCATGCAACACATTTAAAATTAAGGATAAGATTATGAGTGTTAGTTTTGATAATGCTTCTAATAATAAAGCTGCTGTTGCAGCTTTAAAGGAGACGCTTCAACCTGTACTTCATGGTGAATTATTTCATGTTCGTTGTGTTTGTCACATTATTAACTTAATTGTTCAAGATGGTTTAGCTGCTGCAGGAGATATTCTGCTCAAAATGAGGGGTATGACAGCGTATGTTAATGGCTCGAGTTTGAGAACACAACAATTTAAAACGTTGTGTGTTCAATATAATATGCCTCGCAGGAGAGCAGTTACAGATGTGGTCCACAGGTGGAACTCTACATACCACATGCTTTTACACATTCTGGCATACCGAGAAGTCTACACGCATTTTCTACTAACCCAGTTCCCAGCCGGCTTGCCAACTCAAGAGGAATAGCAGATGGCCACATACCTAGCTGAATTTTTGGAGGTATTCTACACGTCTACCAATTTATTGTCTGGTACGTACTATCCCACCTCTCCTCTCGCTGTAATAGAAATTCTGAAGATGGCTACAATGTTAACAAAATGGAGATATATAGGACCCTTTAGGGAAATAGTACAAGTGATGGATCAAAAATTTAATAAATATTGGAGGAAACTGCCTGCTATTTTTACTGTGGCTACTTGTTTAGATCCTAGGTTAAAGTTGCATGTCGTGAACGCCTCGATACAAGAGATATCGAAATTAATGCGCTACACAGCAGAGGACACAACCTTGCTCACAGCAAAAGTGAGCAAGAGGTTTGAGGACTTGTTCAACCTCTATCGTAATTCTGCTGACGTGCGCGGGCGAGCTACATCATCATCCACTGCTGAGAGGTATTATGCGCCATACCTTCAAGGCTTTGAACATCTAGTAGCAAGACAACTACCAGGTGAAGATACTTCTAATTCGGGAGGTTCGTATAATTTTTCCTCTTTTAATGAGATTGGTGTATATGCAAATACTGATCATTATTCTGATTTATCAAGGCAAGAACAGATTAATTTTAATTTGTTAAATTTTTGGAAACAAAATCAAAACATGTATAAAACTTTATCCCAAATTGCACGGGATGTACTGCATTTTCAAGCCTCCACGGTTGCTTCAGAGTCGGCATTTTCAGCAAGCGGGAGGGTTTTGGATGACAGGAGGAGTCGTCTTAACCCCGAGTCACTCGAGCTATGTGTATGTTGGAAGGATTAT
Organism: Escallonia rubra; assembly: GCA_033065855.1. Taxonomy (NCBI): domain Eukaryota; kingdom Viridiplantae; phylum Streptophyta; class Magnoliopsida; order Escalloniales; family Escalloniaceae; genus Escallonia; species Escallonia rubra. The sequence goes on along the minus strand of JAVXUO010001574.1, from coordinate 12,451 downwards.
CTTGATGCGAAATACCGCGAGCAAGATAAACCGATTGATGATAGGAAGAGCAGTGACTCGGATATTGAAGTACTTCCGGATGATTAGGTAATTTGTTTTTATTTTCCTCTTTTGATCATTTTGGTTGACGTTGCAGATTTCTTGATCTTTGATTGCTGATATTTTGGATAGACATGCATTATTATTTTGATTGTTAGAGTTTTAAGAATAAATTTTTTCACAAAATATACTTTTTTCCATATATATAAAATAATTTTTTACACGCAAGATATATATTTTTTCGTATATATAAAAAAATAGGTAACTTCGCCTGTTTGTTTACAAGCAGCCGGTCCCAAGCCCGGATAAAAGGAGGAGGGCCTATGAACACATTTATTATTTTTCTATATAAATTGTTATGTGTTAAGATTTTATTAATAAAGCTCACCAAGAAGAGTATGAAAATGTTTAACATATTAATAAAGCTCACCAAGATTAGGTTCGTTAAATTGTGAATATTGCCTAGAGGCTAGAGATGAAATTGAATAACAAGAAAAAAAAAAACTTTTGGGCCCGGGCCCGGCCCAAACCCGGCCCTAAATATTGGGCCTAGGGCCAGGGCCTGGACTGGGCCTAGGTTTCCCTTCGGCAGGCCCGGCCCGGTTGGCAGCCCCACTGGCCCGGCCCCACAGCAGGCCCGATGGGCTTGGGCTGGGCCGGCCCAAGCCCGGCCCTTTGACAACTCTACCCTTACTGAGAAAGTGAAAAATTCTCGTCCTATGAAAAACCAAAAAACAGAAAAAGAATAGTTTCTCTAACAAAATTCATTGCCGACAATACCCATACTTGCTACAAAAAAGCCAGTACTGTTGATTCTATAAAAGTCATTCCTCTCTTAGGAAAATACAAAGGTAGCGTTTTAAAACATTTACAGTTTTGATTTTCTGTTTTCATCAAAAAATAAAAAACAAAATCAGTTTTGTTTTTTTTTTATTTACAAAAACAAATGGGTGTTCGATTATCCAGTTTTTATTTTGAGTTTTTTCTTTTCGATTTTTTATTCCCCAGTTTTTATTTTGAGTTTTTCCTTTCGTGGGGGGGGGGGGGGGTTTCGAAACAAAACAAAAACTGGAAACCCAACAAACTCTAAAATAGGAGTTTTACTGGTTTTTAAAATTGAAGGAAAAAATAAAACGAAATCGGTGTATCGAATGCGTTAAACTGAAGAAAAAACAAAAAATGAAATGGTTCTCAAATAGACCCTTGTGAGTACAGAATTGCCATCTTACGAGGGATGGTGCTGTGTAGCGCACCGGCCAAGTTCTCATGCTCCCTCTTTAACAATCTCTTTTCATCTCTCCTCTTATTCCTTTTCTCTATAGCAAAACTGATGCGCAATGCTCTTCTAGGCTGAATTGCGAAGTGGTGTTTATACTTGTTTTTTTTTTTTCCCCTTCTAGTAAGCTACACCGATGGTCATTTTGAACTATATGCCAGACTCTACTTTTTCTATTGAACTTGAACTTTTGTTCAATTTAACCATTTTGCAAATTTTTGTCCAATTAATCTTGGTGTTAAAAAGGGTCGCCTAGCTAGTAAACTCTTTAGGACCTTTTACCCATGGTGATGCTTTTAATGTAACATAGATGTGCCATATGTTCCCACTTTCATCTTTGCAGCTTCACTACGGGAGATTGAAACATTTTAAAAGACACCAGGGTGTTTGCTAAAATGGCCAGATCGACGAACACTCCTTTGAATCAGAAGTGGGGCTTTATCTTGCACGCGATGCACTTGAGAGAGGATCTCTCACTAGTACACTAGCACGGAGCTGCAATGAAAGATTTCTGAACGACCTGAACATTTTGCTATGCATATAATATAACCTTGTTATTTAATATCAATGGCATTTAATATTTAGCCGGTTTTCATATATATATATATATATATATATATATATATATATATATATATATATATATATATATATATATATATATATATATGTATTTCTTATGGTATACTAACCTCGGTATTGGCTTGTACAGTTTCGAGCGCTTCTTTGTCTTACATATGAACAGTATTTTTTTGATACTGGTGGAATTCTACTTTCTACAGGAGAAAAGGTAAACCTCTAGGGCAAATTTATTTCACAACTTAACATTTCAAAACATATATATATGCAACCCAAAACCCATCATCAAACAAACCCCATTGGTATGGTCAGGGTTACGTTACCCCAATCAGATTACATACATCCTGATGCCAAGGAAAGTGGGTTCGTACTTACGTGGAGGTGCCACAAAGGCTGCAGTCCGTGTCAGCTTCCAAGTATGCAAGGTGGGAGACAGCAAAGATGGAGTAAGGGCTGAGGGCAAGGCTTCTCAGACGGGCCGTGAGGAATGGCAGTGCTGTGAAGGCAAAGCTAAGACGAACAGGGCCGGCAGTCGATAGTCCAAGTCAGGGTCCAATGCTACGGTCCAAAGTTACGTTTCTCTCACTAGAATCCAAGAGCTCCCAAATTCTAGAGTGAGAAAGTGATTTTTGTAAGAAAAGCCAAAAGTCCCTTTTTGAGTTGTAAAGTTCACTATTTATAGGAAACATGGTGCTTATGTCATAAAGTGCCACATGTCGTCCCTTGGGAGTGACACGTCACCAGGGGGTCCCAAAATACCGGTTCTCCGTTGGACTGCCGGTTCCTAAATTCGCGTTGCTTGCCCCACACAGCGTCGCTCTACCTGTCTGAGAAGACTGACCATACCGCGGTAGCATGATCAGAGTAAGCCCGTTGCCCCAGCCACCAATCCAAGCCCTTACTGAATCCCATGAGGCGCGTCAAGAGACGCGCGGAGAACCTGACAGCGGTGAGGGTTACCCCTGTAGCCAACTGCCAGGCGGACTAGGCGCGATGCCCTCCGAGGACCTGCTCCCGTCCCGGAGTGACCCGTGGGTCATTGCCCTGGTGATGTCGACGATCGACAGTAACGTGAGTGGACATGGTCGCAGCTCAGTGCTTCGAGTCCGTGGCGAGGGGTCCTCGTACCGGAGCTCCCTGTGACTGTGACGGCGATGGCTATGAGGTTGTGAGCCCATCCCGGTATGGGGGCCGAAGCCCCCCTTGTGATTGAGACGGCGATGGCTATAAGGTTGTGAGCCCATCCCGGTGCGAGGCCGAAGCCCCCCTTTTGATTGAGACAGCGATGGCTATAAGGTTGTGAGCCCATCCCGGTACGAGGCCGAAGCCCCCCTTTTGATTGAGACGGCGATGGCTATAAGGTTGTGAGCCCATCCCGGTACGAGGCCGAAGCCCCCCTTTTGATTGAGACGGCGATGGCTATAAGGTTGTGAGCCCATCCCGATAGTATGCAACATGATTGTGGCGCATGAGCGCGGTGCTTATAGCACGAGACAATACCTGGTGCCTGGGGCACGTGTTGTGAAAGTGGTGCGGCGACGAACGTCGCGGAGCAATACTTGGTGCCGGGGCACGTATCATGAGAATGGCGCAAGGGGAGCAATATTTGGTGCCGGGGCACGTATCATGAGAATGGCGCAAGGGCGCGGCGACGAACGTCGCGGAGCAATATTTGGTGCCGGGGCACGTATCATGAGAATGGCGCAAGGGCGCGGGTTGGGTGTCTCGAAGATAGGATATGAGCTAAGTGTACCTGTCATAACAAGATAATGAATGCAACATGTAGTAGTGACAAAGTTGGTGAGTGATGGTATGCGGTTGCCGGCGACGGGTCATTTGGCAGTAGCGCGCAACTTTGGGCGATGGGCATCGCGGAAGCGGTGTGCGGTCATGGACAACGGACGTCCCGAGGTTGATGTAGGAACGTCCGTAAGGTGATACACGACGGACGTCGCGAGGTTGATGTACGAACGTCCGTAAGGTGATGCACGACGGACGTCGCGAGGTTGATGTACGAACGTCCGTAAACATCGCGGAGGTGCAAAGACTCGAGAAAACAAGGGCGCGCCGGAGGGAAGTCCATAGGCCAAACGTTGGGGGGGAGGCCAAGGCCACCACCCCTGGGGAGGCCGAGGCCGACCCCTTGGTGAGGCCGAGGCCGACCCTATGGGGTGGCCCAGGTACAGGGCCAACTACCAAACAGGGAGGCCAAGGCCACCCCCCCTTCGATGAACTTTGGACGTGCCGACGGTAGGTGTTTTGATGAGCAATGGCGAATCTGAAAGTTGTGTTACGACGAGCGTGTCGACATGAATCGTATTCCCATGACGAACGAGGTGTCAAAGTCACGCGCAAAGCGTACGAAGCGAAAAAAGTGCGAAAAGAGGTTTACGTGGAGGGGTGAACCACCGGGGGAAAATGGCCGAGGCCAACCCCTCCTGGAGGCCGAGGCCGACCCCCTAGGCCTGGGGAAGGCCGAGGCCGACCCCCTGGGGTTGGCCAAGGCCAAATGGCCAACTTCCATTTTTGGAGCCCAGGGCAATTTCTCCTTTTGTGAACTTCGGGCGCACGGTCGGTAGGTGTTTTGATAAGCAATGACGAATCCGAAAGTTGTGTTGTGACGAGCGTGCTACCAAGAACTGTACCCACATGATGAACAAGGTGCCAGAGTCATGTACGAAACGTACGAAACGAAAAAGTGCAAAAAAGGACTTTGCGCGAAGAGTGAAGAACCGGGGGAAAGGCCAAGGCCAAACCCCCATAGGAGGCTGAGGCCGACCCCATGGCCTTGGGGGAGGCCGAGGCCGAGGCCGACCCCATGGGGTTGGCCAAGGCCTTTGCCCGTTGACCCTGTTGCTCCGGTTGCGCCGTCGGTCGACATTTTTGGTAAGGTGTTTGGGTGATCTTGGTGTGACGATTGTGCTAGCATGAGTGACGTCAATGCAAAATAAAAATTTCTAAGTCGCGTACGAAGCACGTGAAGCGAGAAAAACACGTGTCTTGGGTGCGCGGGCACTGACCAGTTTGATGCGCTGGAAAATTGCCCGTTGACAATGTTGACGTGTTCGCACGTAGTGGGACCCCTAGCGGGCCATTGGGTCTGACCAAGATGGGTTGGGAACATAAGCCCCCTGCGTGCGGTGTACGCGGATGGGCAACCCGAGCGGGCGCCGCACGCATAAGCCTTAATCGATGAAAAAAAATGCCGGGCTCGAATTTGGAGGGACGGGCGCTATAGTAACGTAAAACGCGGGGGAGCGTGAATTCCCTTGGAATATGCAAAATTTTTAAATTTTTTTTTTGCGAAAATAAATGGTAACGATCTCAGCGTAACGGTGAACTCGAGAAAGAAAGAAATAGCGAAAACAAAATGTAACACGCGTGTCCGTTGGCATTAGCGTGAAAGGAAGAAAATAGCGCGACAAAAAAATGTGCGGAAGATGGGTTGCGCAAAGAATTTTGATAGCGACGTTAGGTTATGAATGTGAAATAATAATGTTGTTTGCTAAAATAAAAACGCGTTGGAAAAAAGTCGGCGTTAAGAAGTGGAACGCGAAAAGAGTTGTTGGGAATTTTGGGGGGAAACTTGGAGTTTGATTTGATGTGATGGATTTGGGGGGGAAAATTAGGTGGGAAGTCTTGGGAGAGAGAGAGAGAAAGGATTCGCCAAACTAAAGAGAGAAAGGAGAGACAGAAAGGGGAGGAAGAAGAAGAATAGGAAGAGTTGGATCTTGAAGACCCATGAGAGTGAGAACATCACAAGAAGCCAAACGGATGCAACAAAGTAAGACAGGAGGGCCAAGTGGGGGAGGGGGTGGCCATGGGCCAACCGCGACGGCGGCCGAGGCACACCGCCGGGCCGAGGCCGAGTGTGGGGGAAGGAGAGGGGGGCGTGGCTATGGGGTGAAGGGAAGGGGAGATGGGGGAGGGCGACAAGGGCCGGCCGACCAAGTGGCCGAGGCCGACCAAGGCCGCGAGGCCGAGGCCCGGCGCGGGCGCGGCGCGGGCGGTGGAGGGGGGAGAGGCCGGGGAGGGGAAGAGGGAGAAGGGGAGAGGGAGAGGAGAAGGGGAGGAGGGGAGGATGGGGGAAGGGGAAGGAGAAAGAGGGGGGGAAAGAAGGAGGAGGGAAGAGGGAGAGGGAAGAAAGGAGGAAAGAGAGAGAGGCGCGGGCCGAGGCCGCCGACGCCAAGGCTGAGGCCGCCGACGCCGACGCCGAGGCCACCGACGCCGACGCCGAGGCCGCCGACGCCGAGGCCGAGGCCGCCGACACCGAGGCTACGGCCGACCGGAGGCGTGGCGTGCGCGGAGATGTTTCTCACGGCGCAAAAGGGAATGTTGGGGGATTGCCGAAAAAGACACGAAAGAAGCAAAGTGTGCGACGGTGCGGCGGAGCTAGCGGGCGATCAACGTTAGCGCCGGGCGACATGTTTGATGATGACGACGTCGCGCCGGTTGAAGAAGCGGAGGTGCCGTTGAGCTTCCTTGGTAGGGCGAGGAGCTTTGATGCAACGCCAAGCCACAGCAATATTTTGTTGACGGCGAAGGGGGCGGTGCCCGGATGCCCACCCAAGGAGCTTTGGAGGGAGCTTGGCCAGCGAGTGGGTGCGGATGTGTTTTTGGGTCCTTTCGGTGCGTCGTCGATGGCGGAGAGTCCGATGGTTCCTTCGCCGTATGTTCGTGCGCCGAGCGGGGGGGTCGCTCCGGTGATGTCGCCGAGGTACATTCCGGGTTTGTTGGTGGAACGACTAGATGTGCCGTGGTCGCCAGTGATGTTCAAGGGCCATAGTACCATGCCGGTGGGGTGGAATTTTTGGTGCATGTATATGTTGGAGCAGTCGGGTTGGGGGGAGAGATTGGAGGCGTTGGGATTGGTGTCTGCGATAGAGGCGACGTTCAAGGTGATTGATCCGGTGAGGGACGTTAAGGGCTTGGCGTTGTTGCTTTCGAGATGGAGCTCGCAGACGCATACGTTCATCACGGCGTTTGGGGAGATTGGGCCAACGCTTCTCGACGTGATGATGTTGACGGGGTTGCCCATGCACGGTACGGAGAATGCTTGTGAGCTGGAGTTGACGGCGGCGGAACGGTTGACGGTAAAGGAACTGCAGGGGTTTGCCTCGGTGATAAGGAGCAATCGCAAGGGTACATACAGCGGGTGGCTCAAATACTTCTATGGTACGGCGACCGCGTTACCCGGGTAGAAGTCTGCGTCGGTGAGCAATTTTCGCGCGGGTCCTTGCTATAAGGACAAGAGATATGAGCTAGCGGGGTTTCTTATCATGTTCTTGTCGAGGTACGTGCTTATAATGTCTTCCCTTTAGTATTGTTGCATGTTGTACTTCCATTGTTCTTGTATGCGTAGAATGCTGAATTTTATACTTAGAGAAAAAGAAAAAAAACGTGTCGGAAAGATAGTGTAGTCATATTGACATGCAACAGAGTTTACGTTCAGAATAGGGCGAGCAGGTTATGATAGACAATGTATACATTTATGCGGGTAGGTTTGTATTTGAGTGGACGCCGAAGGATGGCGTGTCCATGAGGGTATTCAAGTTGGCTGTACGTATGGCTGGATTTACTTAGGCACACAGTACTCTCGTCTAGATCAGTTTGCAAATGATGTACAGAGGTCGTATGGACGCTATCAGGTGACGACGTACGTAGACTGGATGTTCTTGCAGCGGTATCTATTCGAGGTCTACATGGATTATCGGCCTCGTGATCTTCCCTTAGTACATCCGTCGCCGCGGATGATTACGGTGACTCGGCCGGGCAAGTCACGTGAGGTTGCGGCTTGGTATGCAGGTGGCCGCGTATATGCCTGGGCGGGCGGGAAGAGGCCCGGGCGTGATTTGGCAGACATTTTTTACCATCGAGATGAGTGCGTTCCCCGTGCGTATACTGGCATGCATTATTCGTACGGTACTCCTCCATGGATGGATCTGCAGGACACTATGGTGCGACTACACGGTCGAGATGAGCTGACGGACACGGCGGTGGCCTTACTAGTGGCGTACTTTCCAGGGTGGCTACCCGTATTGACTGATGATGGCGGGAAGCCGGCTGAGAACAGATATTACGTGGCGAGATACAGCCCCGATCGATTATCCTCGAGCTTTGGTTATGATTTAGAGCCCCCATGTGGCTATACGAGGGCGTGGGATGTGAGGAAGGCTTTTCGATATACGATCTTAAAGTGGGCGTGGAGGTGGCCGGTACCGACAAAGGAGTGGAGGAGGCCCGGGACGCTATCGACGAGAGTAGCGACGGTTGAGTATGCGCGATGGTGGGATCGGGTACTGGCTACGTGGTCGGAGTGGGTGGCGCAGGAGCCATCCAACAGGCAGCAGGTCGATGTCTTTGCGGGGGACAGAGGACTGGGACTGGTTACAGCGCAGGTCGCGAGGCAGAACGACATGTCGGTACTACTTACAGGCGTACCAGATGAACCGGTGCCAGCACGCGCGCCACGGGCGCCGGCAGCAGCAGGTCGTCCGAGGGTGCCGGGTGCTGGCAAGGGTCCCATTTCGTCATTGAGAGTAGGTATGATGGTGGGTGCACAGCGGACAGGCGCAGGTCCTTCGACGGGTGGTGGACGTAGGCCGAAGAGGTCGCGAGAGGTGCTGGAGGAGTGTGACTCCGAGGTTAGTGTAATGCTTTGCTTTCGTTGTACAGTTGTCAATTATCATGTTAAGTGTTCTCTAATGCTCGGTTCTCTCTTTTTTTTTTACAGGAGTTCGATGATGATGGTGGTGCCATGGACGTGGAGTCAGACGATACCACAGAGTATGCCGAGGCCGTTACTGATGATACTGAGGGGATGGATCTTGAGGCAGCTGAGGAGGATGAGGAGGCAGATGTAGATGCGGCCGATGAGGTCGAGGAGATGGAGGCCGAGCCGGCCTATGAGGGGGAGCCGATGGATAGTGAGGCCTTCGAGGAGGCCGCGGCGGTAGAGCAGGCAGCGGCCTACATTGTGGAGCCAGTCGGTCACCCGGAGCAGACAGCAGCATATGTTGTGGAGCCGGTCGTGCCAGTTGGTCATTCGAGCCCGTCACCTGTCTTGGTCGAGGAGGTATTCGGTGGCCCGATGGGTCACACGTTTGAGGGTAATGATTGGTGGGCACATGCGGGGGCACATGCCGGGTTGCCGACCACACATGTGGTGGTTAGAGATTCGTTGCCACGACGCGGTGTACCTGATTCGTCTGTTGTGGAGCCGATAGCGGATACATTGTCGGGGTCAGCCGTGGATGCGGGTGATGCTCTGTTAGCGATGCATGCTGCCACCGTTGGCATGAGATCAGTGGGTGGTAGGGCGACAGGGGTTGATGCTGCTAGTGGCGGGTCTTCAGTCGGGCAGACAGATGGTATGTCCTGGGAGGGGCTCGGGTTGTCTGGTGCGGTGGTGCAGCAGTTGGAGATGATTAGGACGAGACAACCCCAGACATTTGAGGGCTCTATTACCATGCGGGGCATGGCATTTGCCAAGGCGATGTTTGGCGCACTTGTGGACTGGCTGGCGACACTTAGTACGGTGCCGACCTCGACTTGGAGTTCAGAGATGAGGTCAGAGTTTATGTCAGAGCTCGAGCCGTTCGTAGCTTTTGGCTTCCAGTTGGAGTGGTTGTCCGACTATGTCCGAGGTAGAGGGCCGAGTGTTCAGGCCATGGCTGGACTGACTGTGGTAGGAGCGCAGGGGGTGGCGTGTCAGGGTCGTAGGCATATGCTTGATGCGGCGTTGACAGATGTGACCCGAGAGGTTTCTGAGATGCGGGCCCGGCTTAGCGGGGCGGCGGCGCGGCGGGGAGGGATGGAGAGACAGCGGGCCGAGTTGGAGCAGAGAGGGTCTGACTTACAGGTGCAGCGACAGACTCTGGGGTCGTATACTTCTGCTACTGGCGGTGCACTGCTTACTTCTTTACGCTATATGTGATGTACTTTTCATTTTGCTAGTAGTCATTGGTCTGAAGCGACCTACAAACCTGTGACTTGTATGCATTTTGTTGATACTGATATAGCAGTTGTATGGTTGTTTTGTACCTGTGTTTGTTGTGAGGTGATGCTTAGCTTTTGATGTGCTCGTATGTCTTGCATGTGGTGGTCTCTGGTTGTGGTGCGCCCTTACCCGCCTATTGCAAGCGACTTAGTTAACGTGGTGTAATTGAGAGAGTGCGTTATATACGGTAGTTGAGGCGAGTGATTGATCTGTGTATTGATAGTATTTGGGCCAAAATGCCATTACATGAAGAAAGCAAGAACTTGTAATAAACAACAAAAGTTATGAGTCATGAACATGTGTGCATATACAAAAAAAATGTTGTGTAAATGTTCTAAGCTTTGGGTGGGTAGGGCTGGGGGAACACTCCGCTGCTGGTCATGCATAAAACTTCTTCAAATAGCGGCCGTTGATAGGTGCCGTGATTTGTCCGTTTTCCGTGTTGAGCAGGAGGTAGGAGCCGTTGTCTCTGGCTTCATGCACTTGAAGTGGTCCTTCCCAATTCGGTGTGAACTTGGGGGCTAACATGTTGGCACGTACATGTTTGGCGGCTTGAAGAACAAGGTCGCCCTCGACGAATGTTCGTTGCTTCACAGTCTTTCCATATGCCTTGGTGAGTTGTTCGTGGTATTTCTTCATACGGCGCAAGGCATTGGCTCTCCTTTCATCAAGTCCTTCAAGGGCGGTCATTCTGGTTTCTTCCTCTCCAAGCCCACTGCTTAGGGAGAGTCTGGCTGATGCAACCGTAATCTCAGCTAGTACGACACACTCGTCCCCGTAGACAAGGGAAAAAGGTGTGGTCTTTGTTGTTGTATGCTTGGAGGTTCTGTAAGCCCAAAGTGCGAGGCTTAACTTCTCGGACCATGAACCACTTGCATCATGGACCATTCGTGATAATACCCGCAGTAGAGTTTTGTTAGAAGCTTCGGCTTGACCATTCCCTTGTGGGTAGTAAGGAGTGGATGTAGCGTGGTTGATGTTGTATCCTTCCATGAAAGCTCGGACATCCCTGTTGATGAATGGCGTGCCGTTGTCAGATATGATACACCGGGGGATACCAAAGCGATAGACAATGTGGTCGCGCAAGAAGTTGGCGATGGCGCCTCCCGTGGCTCGCCGTAGAGTATGGCATCGACCCACTGTGTGAAACGTTCCGTTGCAACCATGCTCCAAGTATGAACCCGTGATGTTGGGTGGATGGGGGCTATGAGGTCAAGAGCCCAGGAGTGAAATGGCCAAGGGGCTAAGATCATGCGGAGATCGGACGCCGGCATGTGCATTCTGTCGGCGTGACTCTGACAGGGTTGGCAGTGTCGGACATGAGCGATCGCGTCAGACTCCATATTTGGCTAGTAGTATCCCATCCTTAGCAACTCTGCATACAACTTTTGAGAGCCTTGATGCTCACCACAATCACCGTTGTGCACTTCGTTAATCACCTTGACTGTCTGGGCACCCTGCATGCATCGCAGGGTGCGTCCCGAAAATCCCTTGCGGAACAACTCTCCTTCCGTCACAAAATACTTGACCGACTTGCGCTTGATAGATCGTGCCGAGCTGCGGTCAGGCGGTAGAACCCCGTGGGATAAGTACTGGATGAAAGGCTGGCGCCAGTCACCTTCGACATTAATGACAAGAGCTTCAGTATTGTCCGGTGCGTACGAACACTCGGGGCAGTCCCCTTGTATGTCTGAGGCATCCTTGGCCATGGATGGCCAATAGAGACCCATACGCTGGAGGCGACGGTATAAAGGGGGACCGTCGAGGCCACAACACTTCTGATGGCCGAACTGTAATTTGTGCTTTGCTTCTTCCGGTGCCAAGCACCTGGCCAGAGTGCCTCCGGGGCATCGCCTGTACAAGACGTCTCCCAACATCAAGAAATCTGCAAGGGTAGATGCGGTAGCAAGAGATGGCGCCTTAAGTTGGTCGACAATTGGTTGCCTCCAATCGTCTGTAGTAATGTCCTTCGGGACTAGGTTCAATGATGTGCATGGTTCCGTCCTCTTGATGATGGTTAGCATTCGCTGCTCACCATCAACCTCCATCTTTGACGCGATCGTGGCCAAGCTGTCTGCATGTCGGTTGTGGCACCTGTTATGATGTTCGTGCTGGATATGGCCAAATCTTCCTTCCAAGTATTGCACCAAGGCACGATAAGGCGCCAAGGCTGGCTCCTTGACTGCGAACTCCCCGTCGGCCTGCTTCATGATCAAGTTCGAGTCCCCTTTTACGCACAATGCCTTAGCCCCCATACTGGCAGCCAGCATGAGGCCAATGACAAGTGCCTCATACTCAGCTTCATTGTTAGACACCGGGAATACAAGCTTGAAGGATAGGTATGTGGTAACACCCTCTGAATTTTGAAGGACAATGCCGGCACCCCCCTGCCGGAGGGGAGCTCCATGGGGTCCTTTGCTAGTGGCTGAGCCGTCGAACTCAAGCGTCCACAATTCACCAATGTCAGAGGTCAGGGCCGTCTCTTCCCCAGGCAATTGATCTGAGGTCGGTTCATATTGTTGGCGTGGGAAGAAGGCCAAGAGGTCCGCGAGTGCTTG
>JAVXUO010000899.1:0-35116 GCA_033065855.1 Escallonia rubra | reverse complement strand
GTATATCATCTATCTCGAGAATTTAGCCCTTTAAATTCACTTTATAAGTCATTTAGTCTCTTGCATCGTGGATGCTTCGGAAAGTGCTCCCAAGTCATCCAAACAAGCAAATTCTCGATATAATTTTAATAGCTTTCTAGCATTGATAATCATTTAGAATTTTCTCCCGAGTCAAAATGAGTCTTCTTCATTTTCTCAATCTAAGTCTAAGACCAAAATGTAGATTATTTCTCGTACGACCAGTGTCGAACTACAGTGGTTTTGACTTCGGTTAGTCCAACCGTATACGTAGGCAATTCGACCCCTGATATCGAGTACAAGCCAAAAATATAAAATAAACTTAGGGTTATGTTTATTACACATTTTACATGTTATTGTTTTTAGAGTCCGGCGGCTTGGATTTCTGTGAGCATCCTTCAGATATATTCTATCTGTGGTGACGCTGGATTTGGCTCAGATCTTTACGCTTCCATCAACTTTGCTAAGTTACTAGTTGTACTAATAACAAGTTTGTGATTTTTTTTAAGAAAGAAGACAGAAAAAGAAAGAAAAGTATCTCATTTTATCTAGTTTGTTAGTTTTTTTAGAAGAAAAAGGAGGAAAGTTTGCTTCTTTCTCCAAATCTTTATTCTCAAAATTGAGAAGAAATGGAAAGAAAGAAAAATCCTCATAAGTAATTCATTTATAATGCCTATATTACCCTTAAAATAACGAATACTAAATATTTAATGACTTTTAAGTCCTATGGTTTCTTATGAAAACTTACAATTTCGCTTACAAACAAATGATTGTTTTGAATGTTAGAGTTGATTCATGGCTAATTGCTTTACTTTTCATGTGACATTTAATTAGATTTGAATATCCGGATGTTTTTAGTCAACTTATGGCTAGTTTGTATGCTTTTTTATTGTTGCACTTATCAGTAATGTAAGACTCATTACATTAGTATGGTATGAACTTTGTATGGTATCTCGATGACTAATTTATTTTCTTGCCAGAACCATGCTCTCTTTAATATCATACTTTTATAGTGTTTGCTAGTGATATGGCTAAATATATCCACCCAACCGACTAATGACACGTGGCATGTTTGACTGAGTGGACTAACAAACCTGTAACGGGATAGAACCTAAGGGAGGTAATAGAAGCCGTTAAGGACTCAAGTGCTAAAGGAAGAGTCCTAATATAACACTTCTACAAGAAGATCAGGCAGAAGAGAGTTCTAAAGAAGAAAGGAGTCTAGAGCTCACCTATATATTAGGCGAGATCTTCAGGTACACGGACAAGTTCACACACACTAGCACTCAGTGCATTTTCTGCTATTCAGATTCTACTCTAGTAGCGACGTTCTGACTTTAGCATCGGAGCCGCCTCCACCGGAACATCCCCGGTGGTCACTCTGTGCTCTATTTTGCAGGACATTTCCTAGCCGTGGTCCCGATCAATATTCCAGCAGTAACATTTTGGCGCCATCCGTGGGACCGACAAGGAATATGGCTAGGCAATCACCCTCAAACACTCGCTCAGTCCAAAATCGACGAGCGAAATCAAGCGGCTCCCGCCAAAGAAGTCGGCAACCAACACCGTCCCAACAACATTCTAGTAATGACTGGATTAATGTAACTTCAGTCACCCCGAAGACGACTGACAGCTCCCAGGGAACTTCTCGTTCCTCGACCCCACTTTTAAAAAGGGGAGACTTGCGCCATCGCCTAACCAAAAAGCTGTTTGACACTCCGAATGCGGATCTGACCAGAGAAGTCCACGAACTTAAGGGTGTGGTATCCACCTTACAGAAAAAGCTTGAAGAGGTGGCCCCGATGATTTCTACTAACCAGACACGCCTCGATCCCAGTGACCTTCGTCTTAGGCTGACCTCAAGGTCCAGCTATGGTCGAAAGTATAAATCAGAGACTGATCCCAGCTATCAGCCAGAAGAAGAAACCGAAAAACATGTCACCAGAAGTGGATCGTATTTTCGACACGGGATGTCAGTAGAGAACAGTACGAATTCGCCTCCTGTTATAGGTGGCGAAATTCGGGGTCAACACTGCGCGAACCAAAGGCATTGTCCCCAAGGACGAATTCATGGCTCCATGCGACAAGTGCGTCCCCAAGGGCGAACTTCTCGCAAAACTATCTCTGGGCCTTGCCCGGAGGCATTCGCTCCCCCAAGGGAAGACTCAGGATACCCTCTATCCAAAACAATTGAGAAGGCGAAACTCCCTCCGAATTTTCGGATGCCGCAGTGCGATTTATATGATGGGAGCGGAGACCCTGGAGAGCACGTCTACCAGTTTCAAACAAATATGCTGCTCCTCCAAGTCTCTGATGCCGTCATGTGCCGGGCGTTCCCAACGACTTTGAGGAAGGCAGCGCATGCATGGTTTAAGTCTCTGCGACCCAGGACCATCCATTCTTTCGCCCAGCTGTCTGACTTGTTTCAGAAACATTTTGTGAGCAGCCGAACTCGGAGGAAGAATTCGGCAAGTCTTCTCAACGTGGTCCAAGAAAGGAACGAGTCTTTGTCGCGGTATTTGGGACGCTTTAATGCGGCGACATTAGAAATAGATAATCTTGATGAGTCGGTAAAGTACACGGCTTTTATGCGGGGGCTTCGTCCTACAACCAAATTTGCATTTGCGGTAAATAAGAGCCCCCCGGAAGCATGAGCGCCTTGTTGGATAAAGCCAACAAGTATATCCAGGCCGAAGAGTACTTAGAAACCCACAGAGGACAAGAGCAAGAAAAGAGAGCTCGAGAAAATAGTCCAAAAGGTGGACAGGGTTCTAAGCGTTCAAGAAAGGACGAAAGGCGCCCCAAAGAGATGTTCGACATGAATAATCTGACGCCATTGACTGCAAGACCATCGCAGATTCTTCATGAGATAAAGGATAAAGAGATACTGGAAAGACCAGACATGATGAGATCGGCGCCTAGTCAGAGAGACAGGAATTTGTGGTGCCGTTACCACAACGACCATGGCCACACTACCGACAAGTGTGAATCGCTCAAGCGTGCTATAGAGGCTCTTATCAAACGCGGACACTTGCGAGGGTATGTCGATCGAAGGAATGAAAAGAGGGAAGCCACTCCTTTAGCAGGAAGAGAAGAAGCGCAAGAAAATGGGGGAGTCATCCATACTATCTCCGGAGGAATTGCTGCAGGAGGTTCTTCCGGACATGGACGAAAAGCTTATGCAAGAGAAGTCCTCACAACTATGGGGCCGTCAGTTAAGAAGCAGAAGATAGAACCGGCCCCAACAATATCCTTCTCTGATGATGATGTGGGAGACACGAGAACACCTCATGACGACCCCCTAGTTGTTACACTCCGGGTAGGGAACTTCGACATGAAGAGAATCCTTGTAGACAATGGGAGCTCGGCGGAAGTACTTTTTTATGAAGCATTTCAAAAAATGAACATCCCATCCGATCGCTTACGGAAGATAGATACGCCCCTATACGGCTTTTCTAACCATCCTGTGGCCTGCGAGGGAATTATTACATTACCCGTAACCGTGGGTGCCCCTCCGACTCAAGCTAAGCTGATGTTAGACTTCGTGGTGGTACGCATTCCCTCGGCCTATAATGCAATCTTGGGGCGAGCAGCGTTAAATCAATTAAAGGCGGTGGTATCAACATACCACATGAAGATGAAATTCCCCACGGAGAATGGAGTTGGAGAAGTAAAGGGAGACCAGGTGGTGGCTCGGCAATGCTACATAGCATCATGCCGAAGCAAATCCAAAGAAACCCTCATGATAGAGGATTTGAGGGATGAAACCAAAGTCGAGAGAGGCAAGCCCGCTGAAGACCTCATTCATATCGAATTATATCCGGGAAATCAAGAGAAGACAGTAAGGGTGGGAACTGCTCTGTCAGACAATCTCAAGCTCAAGCTTGTGGATTTATTAAGGGGCTACTCAGATATCTTCGCCTGGACGGCATCCGATATGCCTGGGATTGATCCCGAAGTGATCACCCATAAATTGAATGTTGACCCCCTCAAGAAGCCGGTCAAGCAAAAGAAGAGGACATTTGCTCCTGAAAGACAAGTGAAAATCGAAGAAGAAGTTGGCAAGTTATTGGCAGCAGGGTTCATTGAGGAAATATCGTATCCTGATTGGGTCGCCAATGTCGTGATGGTACCCAAGTCGAGCGACCGTTGGAGGATATGCATCGACTTCACTGACCTCAACAAGGCTTGCCCAAAAGACAGCTACCCGCTACCTCGAATTGACATTTTGATTGATGCAACTTCGGGTCATGAGCTATTAAGTTTCATGGATGCGTATTCTGGGTACAACCAGATAAAGATGTGCGTAGATGATATCCCCAAGACCTCCTTTATCACAGAACGGGGACTCTATTGTTATAAAGTCATGCCTTTCGGACTCAAGAATGCGGGGGCAACTTATCAACGCCTCGTTAACATGATTTTCCACGACTCAATTGGGAGAAACATGGAGGTATACGTGGATGACATGCTGGTCAAGAGTGTGGAAGCCGAGGCTCATGTGGAAGACCTCAAGGAAACCTTCGACATCCTGAGAGCTTATAACATGAAACTAAACCCGCTCAAGTGTGCGTTTGGCGTAGCATCAGGGAAGTTCTTAGGATTCGTGGTATCTCAACGAGGTATAGAAGCAAACCCAGAAAAGATAGACGCTATTCATGCCATGAAGTCGCCTCGGACAATCAAGCAGGTTCAGGAGCTTACGGGAAGAGTGGCGGCTTTGGGAAGGTTCATGTCCAAGTCAGCCGAAAAATGCCTCCCATTTTTTAAGGCTATCAGGAAGGCGAAAGATTTCGAGTGGACCGAAGAATGCCAGAGATCATTCGAAGAATTGAAGCAATACCTGTCTTCCCCGCCGCTACTTACAAAACCAGTAACTGGTGAAGATTTGTTCTTATACCTTTCGGTTAGTGAAGTAGCGGTAAGCACGGTTTTAATCCGAGAAGAAGAAGGCAAGCAAAGACCTGTTTATTACATGAGCAAGGTCTTACAGGACGTGGAAACAAGGTACCCCCGAATAGACAAAGTGGCCCTAGCCCTTGTCACATCGGCGAGGAAATTGAGACCATACTTCCAGTCGCACACCATCGTTGTGTTGACGGACCAACCATTGGGTAAAGTTCTCCAAAATCCTGATGCGTCGGGGAGATTGGTAAACTGGTCGGTGGAGCTGGGCGAGTTTGATATTCGGTATCAACCCCGTACAGCGATTAAGGCTCAAGCCTTATCAGATTTTGTTGTTGAGTGCACAATACCGGAGAACCCCCCGCAGTTGATTCTTTCAGAAGTTTCAGATCCTTGGCTCCTTTATGTTGACGGCTCTTCCAAGGTAGGAAGTAGCGGAGCCGGGCTTATACTTATTAGCCCTGAAAAGTTTGTGATTGAGTACGCCCTCCGCTTTAATTTCCAGGCATCAAACAATGAAGCTGAGTATGAGGCGCTCCTAGCAGGAATAAGGTTGGCACACTCTCTCAAAGTTGACTCTCTTTCCGTCCATAGCGATTCTCAGTTAGTTGTGAATCATATTTTGGGAGAATATGGGGCGAAAGATGATAGAATGGCCCAGTACCTCCAAGCCGTGAAAACGGAAGCTTCGGAGTTCAAAAATTTCGCCATCCGCCACATACCGCGAGACCAAAATGCCCAAGCAGACTCACTGTCAAGACTCACTTCTGAGGACATTTCGGAGTTAAACCGGGCAGTATACATTGAGTTCCTCCAAGAAAGAAGTATCCAGCTCTCTAAGGAGGTGGATGTAATAGAACATGAACCTTGCTGGATGGACCCAATTATTCAGTACCTCGTCTCGGGAGTGTTACCATCAGAGAAAAACGAAGCGCGCAATTTACGTGCTAAAGCTGCTCGGTTCGCCCTTGTAGATGGGATGCTATATAAGAAGTCTTTTAGCCTGCCCTACCTAAAGTGTCTGAGCCCCAGAGAGGCAGACTATGCGCTACAGGAGGTCCATGAAGGGATTTGCGGACAACACTTGGGGGGAAGAAACCTGGCACACAAAATCTTGCGGCAAGGTTATTATTGGCCAGGTATGCAGAGAGAGGCGATCAAGTTCACAAAAAGATGTGACCGCTGTCAAAAATTTGCCCCGCTCACGCACACTCCGGCGGCACCCCTTAGTATCTTGACTTCCCCAATTCCGTTTGCAATGTGGGGAATGGATATTTTGGGCCCATTTCCGATGGCTACCGGGCAAAGGCGTTTTGTGATAGTCGCCATCGACTACTTCACAAAATGGACTGAGGCTGAATCATTGGCCACCATAACGGCATCGAAATGCGAAGAGTTCTTCTGGAAGAACGTTGTCTGCCGCTTTGGGATTCCAAAGATCCTGATCACAGATAATGGGAAGCAATTCGACAATTCAAACTTTCGAAAGTTTTGTGAAGGTCTCTCTATTGATCTCCGTTTTACGTCGGTCGCTCATCCCCAATCTAATGGACAGACAGAGAACATGAATCGCTCAATCCTTCAAGGGTTGAAAAGAAAGCTGGACGATGCGAAGGGGGCATGGGTTGATGAGCTTCCTAAGGTACTTTGGGCATATCGAACAACACCCCATTCTGTGACAGGCGAGACACCATTTCTCCTATCTTTCGGTACAGAGGCGCTGTTACCCGTAGAAGTGGGCCTCCCCACGGTTCGAGTGTTACAATTTTCGGAGGCAGAAAACGAAGAGAATCTCAGAGGAAATCTGGATCTATTAGATGATGTGCGGGCTCAAGCCTTAGATCGGGTGATTTCAACAAAACAACGAGTTGCACGATTCTACAACCGAAAGGTCCGAACGAGGATATTTAAAGCCGGCGATCTAGTTCTCAGAAAATTGGAAGTTTCAAACCCTAAGGCAGCTGTAGGGAAGTTGTCGCCAAATTGGGAAGGACCTTACAAGATATCGAAGGTGCATAGGCCAGGCGCCTATTCACTGGAAACAATTTCAGGAGAGGCGATCCCGCGAACATGGAATGCTGACAACTTGAGGAAATACTACCAGTAGAATCTTATGGAAAAGCGAAGACGTTCTCTTTATTTGTTTTGGGGGGAAAGTAGCATACAGCATAGTTGGAGAGTAGAGATGAAGTTTTTACGTTATAATAAAATTCAACTGCAGTTTGAAGTATTTCGTTTCGTCTACCCAATATTAACATCTTCATTATTGTGTGAAAGAAGTATTGCTTACATTAGCATATCGATCATTAGTTAATTCAGTTGACGATATTCATGTTCCCAAGAACGACAATATCCGAACAGACTGCCCGAACAGTTTGCTCGATTAAGTGAAACAACGAATGTTGCTCAAGCAAAGTATCACCCAATGTGATAGGGTAAGACACAAGTCTTACCTAACACGGTCTAGCTATAGTTCTAGCCCGAGAAACGACAAAACCATGTGGGAGATCGTCGCCCTACCCTGTTTTGTTAATTCGAAACCTGGCCAAGCGTGAGTGCGAGGCTTCTTTGCCAGCCCTTAGCTGACGATAAGGGTTCGCGTCAAAGTAAAAAAACAATATCACCCAATGTGATAGGGTAAGACACAAGTCTTACCTAACACGGTCTAGACTTAGTTCTAGCCCGAAAAACGGCAAAACCATGTGAGAGATCGTCGTCTCACCCTGTTTTGTTAATTCGAAACCCAACGCGATTATGAGGTTTCTTTGCCAGCTCGTAGCTGACGACAAGGGTTCGCGTCAAAGTAAAAATAAAGCGAAAGGCGAAAGATTCAAAACAGGAATGCAAGAACGAAACCCCTCAAGGGGTAAACAGAAATGTTTCCATGTGCAAGCCTCTGAGGCAATAATAGTACTAAGGGAACATCAAAAGGGAATTACAAAATGGACAGAAGAATAATCATAAATTGCCCTAAGACGCAGGAGCATCCCCTGATCGGACACTTTTCTCCCCAGGAGAAATAGCATCTCCAGCTTCAATAGGTGCAGCAGTTTCACCCGATGGCGAGTCAAAACTGGGCACCACAATGTCTTCCAAGAAAAGGCTCGGATATTTGGCCACCGTTAACTCCTTGGCCTTCTGGAACCCCTCTTGAAAGATGGAAAGCCCATCTTCTGTCCGCTTCCGGAGCCATTCATCCCCAGCAGTACCATCAAGGAAGGCATGAATTGCCTTATTCCCAATCTCGGCCTTTTCATGTCTTAGTTTCTCACATCTTCTTTCAAGACGACCGAGTTTTGTAAGAAGATCAGCATTCTCAGTCTTGAGGTTCTTAACCTCCTTGTCTAGTTTGTCAGCCTTGCCTTCGGCTGCTCTCTTGTCAGTTTCGGCGTTGCGAGCCACATCCATCGCCATGGCGAACCTGTCCTGCATTTGGCTGCTATAGCAGTAAGCCTGAAAATAAGAGAGATGAAGACGAATTATGTGTCAGAAAGACGGGGAGAGTTTAAGTAACAACTCAAAAAAAACTAGGGAGTAAAGTATTATTACGTTGTAAGCAGCTTGGACGTGTGCCATAGCAAAGGCCTCATGAGGCTGGTTTTCCAAGATAAGTTTATCACTTGGCAACACCCCATGAGCTAAGTGTTGAGCGGAGACGTGCGAGTGCGGCATTCCCGAATCCCCTCTCTTAATGGTC
The DNA here is from genome assembly GCA_033065855.1 of Escallonia rubra. NCBI lineage: Eukaryota > Viridiplantae > Streptophyta > Magnoliopsida > Escalloniales > Escalloniaceae > Escallonia > Escallonia rubra. The sequence continues at coordinate 26,496 of JAVXUO010000899.1, read as the reverse complement.
CATCGTGGACGAAAGATTGGATCTTTGTCGATGGGAATATCCTCAACCACAAGCGTAGGCACTGGTGGAATAGGAACGCGAAGCCGTTTCACAATAGGAGAAGAACCTTCCCCCGTGCTCTCCTTCCTTTTCCCCTTCGAAGCCTTTTGCAGCAATCCTATAAAGTCACCTTTTGCAGCATCTCCTTTGCCAGCCATTTCTGTAAGAAAACAAAAGAAACCGAGTTAGATAACTTGTTCACCAAAAGAAAGGACAGAGATATACAAACATGGCTCCAGACTCTACCTAGACTTGGAGTACTAGAAGTTGATGTTCCTATCGTCTGTTCTCGAGTCTTAGACTTCGAAACAATTCGAGGTTCTAAAACAGGAGTTGGAAGAACATGCATTGCGGGGGCAGGAGGAATGAGCCCCGCATGCTGCATCTCTTGATCTGTAAGGGGTTCATCAATATTGAGAACACCCCTCCTCTTTATGTGATCAAGCAGTTTCTTTGTCATATCATTGGGAGCCAGAAAACCCTTCTTTTCGTAATCTTTACAGAAACCGTTCCACCTTCTTGGGAACTCCCATTTGCCGCTTGGCCGCTGAATGAAGAAGTAGCGAGAGTGCCAACCTTTGTTAGATTTGGGACCCCCCTTTATCACTCTGATCCGATTATGAATATAATACCAGCCAACGCATTTGGCCACATTCTTTATAAAGCATACCTCAAGGTATAACCTCATGAAGTCATGGACCGTCACTGGATACCCTGAGGTCTGCACAAGGTAAATCAAGCCAACTAGCTTCCTCCACCCGTTGGGCACAAGTTGACCTGGCGCCATTTTATAGTGGTTGAAAAAGGCGGCAGCAAAGGGGTGCATTGGGATTCTATAGCCAGACTTAATCTGGCCTTCATAGACACTGGTTTCCAAGTCCGTACCATAGTTGGCAGGCTCTTGGAGTGCAGGAACCCGAGCAGAGAAAGGAGGAGGCAAAGGATATTCTTCCAAAAGAGAGACTATACTTTCTTTTGACATCTTGTTCCTCTTCTCATCTGCGGCGAACCAAGTGTCTTCGTCGAACTTATCTTTAGCTTTATCTTTGATTCCCCCAAGAGCATCATCTATATGGGGAAACGAAGTGCTGGTTTGGGGAGCAGAAGTTCCTACTTGACTGTTATGAGTTGAAGTACCTACTTGTGAGGATCTACTTTCTGAATCACTTTCTAAATTTTCTGTTGAACTACTCGAAGGTGATGAAGAACTACTTGAAGTTGATGAAGACATATTCTAAACAGACTCTACGATATTCAGAGCTACTAAAGGGATATAGATATGTGCCGAGCAGAAAAATGAGTAGAAGAACTTACTTGTCAAAGTGAGCCGAACAGAGATAGAGTGAGTAGCAGGGGGCAAATGAAGAGAGGAGCTCCAAATGTATATAAATAGGAGTTGGAGTAACTGCCATTGTAAAGGCGGCAACATTTAATTCACGTCTGGCGCGTTTCCCGGAGTATTTAAATTTAAAATTTGAATTTGAACCGCCACAATTTTGATGGCTAAAGGAACGTTACAACCGTTTTCATTCCCGCCACGTGGCAATACCCGAGCATAATGCCACGTGGCAAAGCCCGAGCAGCGTGCCCGAGCAGCGTGCCCGTGCAGAGTGCCCGTGCAGAGTGCCCGTGCAGCGTGCCCGTGCAGAGTGCCCGTGCAGAGTGCCCGTGCAGCGTGCCCGTGCAGCGTGCCCGAGCAGCGTGCCCGAGCAGAGTGCCCGTGCAGAGTGCCCGTGCAGCGTGCCCGTGCAGAGTGCCCGTGCAGAGTGCCCGTGCAGAGTGCCCGAGCAGCGTGCCCGTGCAGAGTGCCCGAGCAGAGTGCCCGTGCAGAGTGCCCGTGCAGGGTAGCCGAGCAGAGTTCCCGAGCAGGGTAGCCGAGCAGGCCTCCCGACCAGGATGGCCGACCAGGATGCCCGAGCAGGCCTCAGGATGCCCGAGCAGGATTCCCGACCAGGATGCCCGAGCAGGCCTCCCGACCAGGATGCCCGAGCAGGCCTCCCGACCAGGATGCCCGAGCAGGCCTCCCGACCAGGATGCCCGAGCAGGCCTCCCGACCAGGATCTTGAGTAGGTCTCCCGACCAGGATGGCCGACCAGGATGCCCGAGCAGGCCTCCCGACCAGGATGCCCGAGCAGGCTTCCCGAGCAAGATGCCCGAGCAGGCCTCCCGACCAGGATGGCCGACCAGGATGCCCGACCAGGATGCCCGAGCAGTCCTCCCGACCAGGATGCCCGAGCAGGCCTCAGGATGCCCGAGCAGGCTTCCTGAGCAAGATGCCCGAGCAGGCCTCCCGACCAGGATGCCCGAGCAGGATTCCCGACCAGGATGCCCGAGCAGGCCTCCCGACCAGGATGCCCGAGCAGGCCTCCCGACCAGGCTTCCCGACCAGGATGCCCGAGCAGGCCTCCCGACCAGGATGCCCGACCAGAATGTTCAATCAGAACTCCCGAGCAGGATGTCCGAGTCGAACGTCCGAACATGATTTAGTCGATTTTCTACATTAGATGTCTTTAACTGTTCACTTGAGGGAACGGTCAAAGACAGGGGGCATTATGATATGGCTAAATATATCCACCCAACCGACTAATGACACGTGGCATGTTTGACTGAGTTGACTAACAAACCTGCAACGGGATAGAACCTAAGGGAGGTAATAGAAGCCGTTAAGGACTCAAGTGCTAAAGGAAGAGTCCTAATATAACACTTCTACAAGAAGATCAGGCAAGAGAGGGTTCTAAAGAAGAAAGGAGTCTAGAGCTCACCTATATATTAGGCGAGATCTTCAGGTACACGGACAGGTTCACACACACTAGCACTCAGTGCATTTTCTGCTATTCAGATTCTACTCTAGTAGCAACATTCTGACTTTAGCATCGGAGCCGCCTCCACCGGAACATCCCCGGTGGTCACTCTGTGCTCTATTTTGCAGGACATTTCCTAGCCGTGGTCCCGATCAATATTCCAGCAGTAACAGCTAGAATCTTTACAATGTCGCATAAAGTATAAATGTAATTTGCTATTTTTTTTTCCTTTTCTTTAATGTTGAACACATCAACAATAGATGTAATGATGCTTTATTTTCTCTCTTGAACTCACAAACAAGAAGACTAAAAAATGTTTTCCTGATTATTTCATCTTCCTTTCTTCTCTTTTCTCTCCTCTCAAAACTCACAAACAGGCCATCCAAGCTTTAAAGAACGGTCCCAACAATATATATCATGCTTTAAGAAACTTCAATCTAACTGTATCACTTTTGCTCTGTCAACATTTCTAGCAAGAGGAAATCTTCGCTACTCCGGAGATAGGTGTCCTGTCACCGGAGGTAGCTGGACTAGCTACCGGTTTAAAGTGGCGGCGCTTAAACTTGAAGGTTACCAATAATCTCATTGGTATCAATTTGTTTAGGGCTGATGTAGGAAAGGTTCTTGTAGTCTTTTGTTGTTTATTTCCTCTTTGCTTTAATCTGGTCGTTTAGAATTAGAGTAGGAGTTGGTCGGGGCAGTCTTTAGGGGGGGAGTGGGGTTGGGGGTACGGGGCCTCTCGAGGGGGAGGGGGTGGGTGGCGAAGGGGGGAATTGTTTCAAGTCTACATTATTTTGTAGAGCAAGAGTTTTCGTATTTTGCTGATACAGGGGGTACGATTATTTTAATGGCCGCTTTCGACCTGAGTGTTTTTTTTTTTTTTTTGTTGTAGATCCTTCAATTAGATTTTATTAATGACTAAGCGGCGGGATAATAAAGTTAGGCGCTACCAGCTGTCGTAAGTCTTAAGGTTCAAATGAAGTTCTTTTCCTTGTAATATACTCCCCTTTTATTGATTAGACACTTTACTCAAGAGAGAAAAAAAAAAGAAATAGAATAAGTGGAGAGTGCAAAAGCCCATGGTCCACAAGTCATGTAACCAGCCACACTACATAGGCCCGTGGAACTCCCAACAGATTTAGAAGTTCTGTGGCGGGTCTGAAAAGTCTTTGACTCCAAAGACTTTTTGACGTGGCAGCGAAGGAGTGTTAAAGATAAGCCAAGGCTTATCAAATAAGCTGCATTGAAGTAGGCTACTACTTGGAACTTCCCATGGAATTCTGCAAAAGCTGGTCCGATAGAAAGGAGAAACAGGAGGGAGAGGAAAAGAGGAAAAGAGGAAAAGAGGAAAAGAAGAAAAGAAGAGCAATAAAACAGGAGGGAGAGGAATTCTGCAAAAACAGGAGGGCTGTTGGGCTGAGAAGAAAAACAGAAGAAAAGAAGAGCAATAAAAAGTACAAGGAGCAAAGAAAAGTAGAGATTATATTCGGAAAAGATTTGAAAGTTTCGTGGTGAAAAATTAGGCATTCCTTGTACCGATTTTTGGAAACTTACATATGCAAACCGATTGCTGATCGGAGATAGTATCATATCTCTCTAGTTCATAGTAAAATGTATTAAGTCACACTATGGCTGCATCGTGCAATATGATGTTGTATGCAAGCTTAAATTTGCAACTATTTTTATGTTCATTGTTTGTGTTTTCCCTTGGCTATCCCTTGATCGTGTGGACGTAATTAATAATTGACCTTTTTTCAATTGAAAATTTTAATGTACTCTACAAAAACGCAATAAAAATCGTCATATAATGAGATTTGCTGACACTTATATTCTGTAAATAATTGCACAGAAAGTTTGTCACCAAGCACCCACAGAGGTGCCCAAAGTATTGAATAAGTGAAAAGCCGGAATGCACAAAGTTGGAGGAAGGCAACATTGGTGTGAGAGTGGTAATCAGGCGTGAAAACATGAGATTTTTGCAAATTTGTCGAAAAGAATCTTTGCGCAAAACTGGATTAAAAAAGAAGTGCATAAGAGGTGGCAACGCGTGAAATGTTATCATTTTAGCAGTGTGCGAGGCAATCTTATTTGCTCTAGAGGCCGCTTCTTTTTGGAGATAAATGTTCGAAAGATATCAGTTGCTCTAAACGAAGATTCTTTAATAATCAGATGAGACAATTAGAGGTAGTCCAAAATTTAGCAAAAATTACTGGGTTCGTAAGAGAAATCGAGTCTTAAATAGATGTCCCTTGGTATAGCGCCCATCCTAAATAATCTAGCCCTTCTCACTGAGCAATAAAATTTATTTTTGTAAAGTAGAGAACAACAAGTCTAATATATAGGTCAATGTCCTATCCTGATAGGAGGCGTAAAACTGTCTTGGTTAAATAAGCATGCTCAACATGTATTTCATGAAGGAATAGCACAGAGAATACGGAACACACTCCTGTACCTTCATTTTCAAGAGCAATATACATATTCCGAATTAATATCTAGAAAAATAAATTAGCTAACAAATTGGCTGTCAAAGCCAACCAAATAAATGAATTTCTTTCTTGTCATTCTTCACTTTTTTTTTCTTTTCTAACTACCGAATGAAAGATAGTATCAAGCAAAAGAGGAAAGAGCCATATATATCATTCCTGAAGTCACATGATAACAAGACATTGTTTTTTACTTTTCGAAGGAGCTTTGCTATACCTGAATTTGTATAAAAACTATAAAAAAATTGTACATACAAAATACATGTGAAGAAAATATTGGAGTTGCCATGACCGACACATTATATGCACCTATTATCGGCAAAAGAATTTGACAAACGATCAACCCATGAAGCCTAATCAGCATGAATTAGGGTTGGCCAAGATCTAATCGGCAAACCAAATTCATGCCAACCTTTCCAATTCAAAAAAGGCGAACTGAGTAGCAAATTTTCTAAGTCATCAATTGGATATCCTTTTAAAGGTTGAGGCCTAACCCTAAAAGACGGGCCCAAAATATGAGGGTTGATAGGCTTTGGGCGTTTCTTGTAAGGAATCAGAACACGAGCATCGATGGGGTCAACATGGGCCGTAAGGGCACCAACGCCCCATCGAGGGTTAGGAGGACAATCGACCCCTTCACCCTCATCTCCTCGTGGAATAACTCTTTTCTTCACCATGATTCTTGAAGGGTGTAAGGAAGGAGTAAGTAGAGATTCTAGCGTTTGTTGTAATCTGGAAATATGAAGATATGCTGATAAAACGGCTTGAAAACGAGTCAATAGAGTTCAATTTAAACTCAACCTTATTTTAAGGGTTGAAAGCTGGAGCGTTAGAGGTCAAGCCGAAGACGGTAATTAACTCGTACGACTATACACGTCATGCGAGTTAAGGGGGGCAATGTTGGCACAAACATGTTCACGACAAATAATACACAGACACGTGGCATGATGACAACCACAAAAAGTGCCTTGATAAGGGAAGTGGAAAGAGGCATGTCTGTTACTGTTATCATCAATTACCGAATGTGGAATGAAAGATAAGTGAATAAAAAGAGTACAAGGAAGAAAACCGTCAAAAGGTACAACAAAATCAGCAATATCAAACAACGTGAAGACATGGCAAACAAATCGATAGCAGCGGTTGATATATGGTGTCAAGAATAGACAATTGTTAGCACGACTGAGGAGACTTCGGACAGAAACGGCTGATTGTGGAGCCTAAGAAGTTATTCTTAATAAAGATAAGGATGGGCAGTTACAGAAAAAAGACGGTTACGAATGATGCAAGTATAAAAGGAAGGCATAACAACAGGAATAGTGATCGTCAATCCACAAACAAAAATTAGACATTAGGAAGATAGTCTGCTATGTTTTAACTTTCTCTCTTAGATAGTTTCCTAGATGATATGTCTTGTATCGATATGAAGTAGTGTACGTTGCCGTAATTGTGTTCGTTGTATTGTAAAGATTGTCTTCATCATTTCAGTGGGCGCATCAGTCGTAGATTTGTTCAGTATTCTGTCTTCAGTTAGTTTTCATTTTTAGCGAAGTCCTCAAGCCCGAGAGGTAAAAAGATCCCACATTGTTCATCGGTTGTGTCGCAGGCTCACAATCGATAATGAGTTTTCCCATCAGTGTAAACATTGGCACGCCTGGTGGAACACTGGTAGCTAAAAAAGAAAACTATGCCAAGCACACATAGTGATGATGTAAGGTTGCATGGCACCAGTAATGGTACCGAGACTCCAAGTACCAACAATGGTGGAAATTTAGGAGAAGTAAGAAACGTTCAAGCCACTCATGGCATGAACATAAATGATAGTGTGAACGTCAACGTTCAAAACTCAGGAAATGCCAATGGAGGAAGTTCCAGTAATGGGGTGAGTCCTGATATGGAGAGGCCAGACACTGGCCGTAATGGCCTGATTTTGATGCAAGCGATGAACCAAGTTAGTTCATCAATCCAGGAATTTACGAATATGGTGTCTCAATTTACGACCTTCATGCAAAACCAAAACTTGATTTGGAACAAAATGGTCAGGGATCAAAATCAGTTCAGTTCTAAAATAGTAGATGAAGTGAAACGAGTGTCAGAGGAAAGAGATGCCTCTAAAAAAGAAATGATTAAAGATATATCTGGAGAAATCCAAAAACAGACCTCCTTTATCGCTAGAGTAGTGAATTTAAACATGCAAAAGAGAAAAGCCCATATTAATAGTTAGACTGATCCACTAGAGGTAGATGCTCCCCCCATAAGGATCGAAAACGCTCTGAAACAGCCAAATGGGTTGAGTTCAAATCAACCAGATGGGTCTGGCTAGTACATCCCTGCACATGTCGATAGGGGGGGGGGGACCAGGGCCAAGTAAAAGAGAGATATGTGTGAATGGTCCTAAAAGCCTTGCCACGTGGCCTAATAATATTAGAGTTTCAAGAAATGGAAATGGCCAGTGTAAGATCCTATTATTTCATTGAGATTATTATTTAGTAAAATAAAATAATAGTTATAATAATAATAATAATAATAATAATAATAATAATAATAATAATAAGAAGAAGAAGTTAGTGCTATTTTTATAATATTAGAAAATTTTGGGTACACTTTGAATAAGTATCTAAAGTTGGGGGGTGTTAGTGTAAATTGCCAATTAAGGTTTCCTTTAGATAGTTCCTTTAGATAGTTCCTTCTTCTTTCCAGCCCCCTTTTGGTTCTCTGCTTCTTCTTCGTCTAGGGCTGAGAGAGCACAAGAGCAAGGTTGGGCAGCTCTTGTAATTTCTAACGGTGGTGCTTTGTGGGTTTTGCTACCAAAGAGCTTGATTGAGGTAAGAAATTCTAATTTCTTGCTGTGGTAAGGGTTATCACCCTTGTTACACAAATCTGAAGTTTCCATGTTCTCATGTTCAAATCCCTTGTCTTCATGATTCTTAGGTTCTAAACATGACTTATCTAATTCGGAATTTATTCACTATCCTATGGCTAAGGTTGTGTTACGTACTTATCAGTTTTAAGCCTCTCTTTTTAGAGATTGAATTTTTATTACTCCAGTGGTGGTTTGCCTTGGATTAGAGTTAAATATCCTATTAATCCTTTTAGTACCTTCACTATCTTGGTTGGATTGATGATCAAATAGCACCTTGCGTAATTAGATGCCTTATTATCCAATATTCGTGCATTCATCAGTTTCTTCCTGAATTCATTCTTAAAGGTGATGATGAATCAACACCTTTGCACCAAAGCTATCTAGTATACTGTACTGGTAAAATAATGTTTATCACTGGATGGCTTAACCTTTGGTTAAGTCATTGCTTCCCTCTGCAATTGGTTTCATATCCGTGTCTTGATTCATAGCCTATAGAGTTCTGACTCAATATTTGGTACCTAAAATGGCTTCTTTATGGGAAACTACAGATGCTAATCACTCTAGAGGTACATAAAGAATTCGGCATGTAGTAAGAAGCTTAATGATGCTTGTAACTTTCACTCCTTAATGTCACGGAACAAACGACTTCCCTAAGGTGGACCGTGCGGCACTGAACTATCAATCCCCTACTTGTGCGCTAAGTCAGCCTAACCGTAGAGCTGGGCGATGTTAGAAGCAAATACGCAGCGGAACACAAGAGTTTGGAGAATGATTCCCACTACACTATTTGGAGAAAGCTTAGTACAAGGATACACACACACTCTAGATGTCAATTTATCTAGATGCCTTAGCCAATTGTGGCCTTGGCTTTATATACTACTCCATCTCATTAACGGACGGTGGAGATTACACTCGATCCTACGGATGACATTTCATATCTAGAACTCTCCACAATATTCACAAGCCTCTCTACTATTCTAGGCTAATTCTAGAATACTCCCCTATCGAACTAGAGCTACCATCACTAATATAGAATATTCACATATCTACAAGACATAATAGTGTGTAGAGAAGTCTTGAACCTTCCGGAAGCCTTGCCCATCCATTGCCAAGTAAGTGTCCACTTAAGCGTCCCGTAAGCGCCTAATGAGCGCCCGCATGCTGTAACCTCCAAAATCAGCCTCCTTAGCGAACGGTCTGTGACATTAAGCTTTATTTCCAAATTAGTTCAGCCTACATAGTGACAGTGGTTTTTTTTCTCACTGTTGTAGATTGGTCATAGAGCCAGCATATATATATATATATATATATATATATATTTTGTGTTTCTTCGTGATATCTGTTGTCACTGTTGTTAATGTATTTGGCCTCTTTTTGAACTATTCCTTAATTGATCTCTATTCCTAACATTAAGGAGAACAGTCCAGTATTGCAAGGTTAACCTTTTCTATTTCTTGAGTTTTCTGTGCAAACAATAGTGGCCTAGGTGTAGTTTAATACCACACTACTGTTCCACATCTTTTGTCGCAAATCATTAACGTAGTGTGTTAGCTATACCCATTTGGTGGGGAGTGAATCTATTTTGGAGATTGGCCTTGTCCTCTAAATCATTAATTAACCTGTCATCAGTTACTGTTCACGTAAATTTAGCACATGGCATTACTCCTATCGATTAGCCTATTCCTCTGTGTCAGTAATATCTTTTGGTTCATATTTAAAAGTTTTTGGCTAACATATTCCTTTATTTTCTTATCGTGAAATGTGGCTGAAATAATGTTAGCCCATTGATCTTCCATTGTGTAATCATTTTATTTATCCTCGATCCTGTAATTTCATGTGGAATTTATTTTTAAACTTGTATTGGTCTTTGTTGATTAGGGCACATACGTCAAAAATGGTTAGGGCCATCGTCTTAGTCCTCAACATAAAGGCGTTGGTAGTTGTAATATCCCGAACTTTGAGAGCGGATTAAAATAACCATCGGTGCTCCGAAAAATAAGCGGGCGATAATTTTGAACAATACTTGAATATTAGTAGAGTATCGACGATTTAAATAATTTTGGGACAAAAATGTAAATTCTGAAATTTAAGGGGCATTTATGTAATTTTGGAAAACTTTCGGGGCATAACTGTGAATTATGATTTTAGCGATGAAAAATGATAAAATGAATGCAAGTATATATTTTCAGTGATGTCTAATTGAATTAAGAATGGTTAGACGAGTTTTGGAAGTTAAGCGTAATTTTTAAAAGTTTAGGGTGTTTTTATAAATATGTAAAATTTAGGGGCATTTGTGTAATTTTATAAAAAAAAAAATTTTAAAACCATGTTTTTATAGCCTTGCCACCTCCTCCTTGTTACAATGACTAAGCTAGTTAAATGTTAAATATGTGGATAATGGATGTCTCGGGTGGAAGATAACGAAGAAGAAAAAAAAAAAAAAAAAGGGAAAACTTTCCCTTTCGGGAAAGAAAGAAAGAACCAAAACAGAAACAAGAAACAGAGAAGAAGGAGAAACAGAGAAGAGAAAGAAAACAGGGAGGATTCGAGCTGAATCTTCACTTAGTTTTGTAATTTAGATATGTTTCAATTTTGGGGTACAATTTCGGTGGCATGTGTGTGTTGAGTGTGCTAAAGCAAGTGTGAAGAACACACAGTGGGTTGGTGAGGAGAATTCATGGCTGCCGTGAGTAAGGGTGAGTGTATATTTTAATTGGTTGTGTAAAGTGAGGTATTATGTGTACGAGAGGTTGTATGAGAGAAATTCGAAGGGGGCTAGGTATTTCAGTGGGTTGGTTTGTTTAGTCACCATGCGTGTGTGCAGGTTGGCCGTGTGGATTTGTGTGAATCTGTGTGTGAGATTATGGATAAAATTGGATGTAGTAGGTATAAGTGTTTGTACAAAGAAGAGAGGATGGATTCTGTGTGCTTCACTGTGCCCGAAGGAGTGTGCGTGCGCATATTTCAGTGTGTGTAATATGTGTCATGGTTGAATGGAAGAGAGGAAGAAGACAAGTGCGTGTGGGTGAAGGTGTAATAGTGCGTGTAATAATCTAAATAGTAAGCGTAATTGTCGCTAATGCTAGAAATTTCTTTAGGCAGTTTTTTAACGAATTTCCATAGATAGTTATGGCCAAAATTAGACAAAGTTCAAAACTGTAACCCGCAATACTTTTATGAGATGTACGCTATGGAATTTTTGGGATCCTCGAAGGGCGCTAAATCCGGGTACCGATTAAAGAAATTTATCGAATTATTTAGCATAGTAAATCAAGTTATTTTAATCTGAATATTTTATGAAAATCTTATTTTTCTGATATGATTTATTTTTAAAATTTCGGGCCATTTTGAGACCAATAGGTATTTTTCGCGAAACTGGCCTTCTAGCGCTCGGTCCGGACACCGGTTCGGGATTTTCGAACAAAAATTTTCTAAGATACTTTTTATTCGAGAAATAACATCAGGGTGTTTAAAATAGTGTTTTAATATGTTTTTGTGATTTTTTTCGGTGTTGGAAACCCAGGGGGTATTTTGGTAATTTGCCACCCCAAAAGGGTATTTTGGTAATTTGACCTAAGAAATGTATTTTTGCGTAAATTGACATACAACAAGTTTATTTGGGTGATTTTAGTCCGAGAGGAGCATTTTGGTAATTTTACACCTCAGGGGCGTTTCGGTAACTTTACATACCCGGTAAGGAGGGTTTCATTTTGGAAGTATGCGTGAGTCCATTTAAGTTATAATATTGTGTTGTAGTCTGTGGTCTGATGATTCGATTATTCCGTTTAGGTCAGGCTAAAGACTTTCCGGTTAGGATAATTTAGTTGCGGATCCAGGTAGGGATTCTATCTGAACCCTGGATAAGGACTTTCGTCCGAACCCTTATTTTGATAACTCGTACTCGTAAGTACTCATTAATTTACTTTTGGCTAATGCCGAATTCTGAATTGTGTATTGCTATCAGCATGTTATTGCTCAGAAAACTCCAATATTGAACCTGAATCAATTATTTGGAAATCTTTTGATGCTCGCCTGTTATTGTGTCCTAAGCAGATTTGACAATTGTCTATATCCGTTCTTCCGGATTGTTTTGCTTAAAACTTGATAATTATTCATAATCGTTTTTGTTGTTTATCTGTGATTTTTCTTCTGAAAATTCTGAATGCTGACTTGTGTCAGTATGATTATTGTTATTGGAATTTGAATTGATTTCGGTGATTGAGCTTATGTTAATGCTCATTGATATTGTTGATTTTTCTGTGTTGACCTGGGTTATCTGTTCTGTTCTGAGGCAGGCGTTATAAGGCTGGTCTGAATCCTGCATGGAATGCAGGCTAGTACCCAAGGGGACTAGTAATTATTCTGGTACATCATGCATGTGTACACTTATGTGCTTTGCCGGAATGGCATTGTAATCACCCAGGATCAACGTTTATTTTTTATTTTATCTGAAATGTCTGAAAAGTATTATCTGAAATGATCTATGCTTCTGTTGAAATCCTTTGGAAAATCTTCATTGTATTTTGGAAATGATGACTCTAGAAATGATCTATTATTGATTGTTTTGGTTCATTTTGGTATCTATTTTTGATGAGTTTTTGATCCTTTTGGAAATCATTGAGTTCTTGACCATCTGAAGTATTTGGGAAAGTTTCATCGGTTGTATTCTTTGGAATCACTTTGTAATGCTGTTGTTAGTCCTTGTACGACCTTGCTAAGCTCTCAAAAGCTCACCCTTCGTTTGACTCCCTTCTACAGGTAATGATAAGCTGTAGCAGGTTTGGGAATGGGTCAGAGTCTGTGTGAGGTTCCGGTAAGCCCGCCACTAAAGTGTAGTGAGACCCCTGCGTGGGTCGGTACTGTCACGTGTTTCATAAGGACTCAAGTTTGTAAAGAATTTAGGTTTTAACAGTTTAAGTTTGATCAGTCTTGTAAGCTTATGTTTAAAGAATTTGAGATGGTATCGGATTAAATATTTTGAAGCATGTGTTAGTGAACAAATCTGACAGGTTTGATGTGATCCGGTAGGTTAATGACCTGAGAATTCGGGGCAGCGGGGCTCTGGATTTCGGGGATGTTACAGTAGTAATCGACCAGAAACAAAAAAAGGAGGACAAAAGCCATCGATCTACCTTAGGGTGATCTTTGGACATGTGGATTAGTTCATAGATACATTGATGCCTTCATTGATCGACAAAAGAATTTGACAAACGATAAACCCATGAAACCCAATCAGCATGGATTAGGGTTGGCCAAGATCTAATCGGCAATCAGATTCATGCTAAACCTTTCCAATTCAAAAAGGACGAATTGAATAACAACTTCTCTGAGTCATCAATTGGATATCCTTTTAAAGGTTGAGGCCTAGCCCTAAAAGATGGGCCCAAAATATGAGGGATGATAGGCTTCGGGCTTTCCTTGTAAGGAATCAGAACACGAGCATCAATGGGGTCAACATGGGCTGTAAGGGCACCAACGCCCCATTGAGGGTTAGGAGGACAATTGACCCCTTCACCCTCATCTCCTCGTGGAATGACTCTTTTCTTCACCATGATTCTTGAAGAGTGTAAGGAAGGAGTAAGTAGAGATTTTGGGGTTTGCTGTAATCAGGAAATATGAAGATATGCTGATAAAACGGCTTGAAAACGAGTAAATAGAGTTCAATTTAAACTCAACTTCATTTTAACGGTTGAAAGCTGGAGTGTTAAAGGTTGAGCCGAAGACGGTAATTAACTCGCACGACTATACACGTCATGCGAGTTAAGGGGACAATGTTGGCACAAACATTTTTACGACAAATAATACACAGACACATGGCATGATGGCAACCGCAAAAAGTGCCTTGATAAAGGAAGTGGAAAGAGGCATGCCTGTTATGGTTATCATCAGTTACCAAATGTGGAATTAAAGATAAGTGAATAAAAAGAGTACATGGGAAGCAAAAAATTGAATGACCCGTACAAGGAAGAAAACCACCAAAAGGTTCAAAAAATCTGCAATATTATGGCAAACAAATCGATAGCAGCGGTTGATAGACGGTTTCTAGAATGGACAATTGTCAGCATGACTGAGGAGACTTCGGACTGAAACAATCGATCGTGGAGCCTAAGAAGTTATTCTTAATAAGGATAAGGATGGGCAGTTACAGAAAAGAGATGATTACGAATGGTGCAAGTATAAAAGGAAGGCATAACAACAGGAATAATGGTCGTTAATCCACAAACAAAAATTAGATATTAGGAAGATAGTCTGCTATGTTTTAGCTTTCTCTCTTAGATAATTTCCTAGATGATCTGGCTTGTATCGATAAGAAGTAGTGTACGTTGCTGTGATTGTGTTCGTTGTATTGTAAAGATTGTATTCATCATTTCAGTGGGCGCATCAGTCGTAGATTTGTTCAGTATTCTGTATTCAGTTAGTTTTCATTTTTAGCGAAGTCTTCAGGTCTGAAAGGCAAAAAGATCCCACACTATTCATCGGTTGTGTCGCAGGCACACGATCGATAGTGAGTTTGCCCAATAGTACAAACAAATATATTTGGTGATTTCCTTGTGTCAAAACTTCTGTTTGAGAATATTTTTTTTATTCCTTCAGATAGTCGATCTCCTTCTTTGGAGCAGTAAACACATGAATTAATGTGGCCAAATTAAGGATGAAATCCTAGTATACTCTTTGGTTTGAAAACAAATAAATTATATGATGTCAAACTAATAGATCTGCTTCAGTTTCTTCAAAATTGATTAGATCAAGAATCATCATTCTTTTGGATTCTGATTTAATCAGTTCTCAGGAATCAGGTTTCAGAATTATCAAAATATCCTAACACATAAACAAACATTAAATTCTCCCTTTAAGTTTGACTACAATATAAGGTCATTTGTCCATACTAAACAATGTTTGAATGCACTATATGGTCATTTTGATACACTAAACTTATTTTTACCACTTTTTGTCCAAATACTTTTATAAACTTTCAATTTATTATACTTAAAATAGATAAAAGCTGCTTTAAGAACACATTTTGATTCAATCAAAATCTACTTTTGAGATCAATCACAAACGCCTCAAATGTTTACTTTTTTAGGCATTCATATTTAGTAGTATAAATTTGTGTTACATGGACTTTGATGTTTGAATGAACGGTCGCCATTACATCATGGAGGTATGATATGTGCAACTATTATCGTGGCGAATAAAGATTATCCGAATATTACAAAAATAGATTAAATATTAAGCTAATTTGCTTAACCATCTAAGAAATGAAATCTCTCCGTATCACACACGTACTTTTGGAGCACCTTTATAATAGTGTCTTATGGGGATAAACCATCTATACAACAATCCTTCTTGCCAAACTTCTTTATTAGGATAAATCTTTTGATTTTAAATGGTCAAAGCTCTTGCCCTCACCAATCTTCGATCTCATCTTATTTCGGCGCATATAATCGCTACCATACCATATATATGTCAACTTTCCTAATATTAGTTTAGCTTTCGTTCTCTCTCACACGTGAAGCAGCGAGTTACAATAATGGATTGGCAAACAAATTCATTACTCTGTCTTTGTAGTCGCACTAACATGAGCAAGGCATTATTCAAGATGATAATTACACGAGAACAAGAAAGAAACTAATAAATAAAGACTTGTACAGCCTTAGCCCTTTGGCATGGGCAGCCTTCCTTTGCGCTAAAGAAGGGCACATAAATAACACTCAGGGTGATAAGGACAGCAAGAAGGAGGCCAGCCTTGAGTAGTACCCACATGAACTGCGAACACCATCGTTATCACCATCATCAGCTTCACTGCAAGCATTTCTAATCCCCCTCCCATCTCTAGCTTTTCTTAGACTTTTTGAACAACATTAACCCCTCCTCGAGTAGTCATGCTTATATAGATGAGAGAGCAAGAGTCAGGGTGTTTGCGCTGCTGGGAAAACTCATTATCGATTTGTGCACCCGCAGCACAATCAATTAAAAGCGTGAGATCTTTTCCTCCTTATGGCCTGAGGACTTCCCTGAAAGTAAGAAACTTTGAATAACAAATGAAAATTGCATGTAAAAGACTGCGCACCTATAAAGGACAAAGAGAGCTTCGATTAATTGTGAATGTTTACACAGCAATATTCCCAAGTCTGGAAACTAAAATCCCTATCGATAGGCAGCAAAAGCCTCTAAACATGAAAGTAAAGAAAAAGACTTAGAAAAGTCTTGATTTGTCTGGTTGATTGATGATTGATAATGATTCTTTAATCCACTATTTATACTAGAGGCTTTGTAAAAAATAACTATCATTACAAGATAAACTACCCACTTAGGAAATAATTACCCACTAATGAGTAACCAACCACACTTATCCCTTATCAATAGGGACACATTCTTAGAAGTTGGTTTCTTCCACTTCTTGAATCTTCCATTATCTCCTCAAAAATAATAATAAAAAGTAAATGCCATTTAGTGGCATTTAATCAAAGTGAAGTCATTAGTGAAAAAGATATTTTCTGGTGCAAACATTGCCCTCCTGGCTCAAACAATTGAATGCTTGAAAATTGCAAAGAGTCATCTTTCAAAGAGGGTAGCATTTTCTCACTATCGATAGACTTTCACGATTGATATATAGCCTTTCACGATCGATAGCATTTCATTATCTATAGCCTTTCAAGATCAATAGCATTTCACGATCGATAGCCTTGCACGATCGATAACATTTCACGATCGATAGCCTTTCACGATTGATAGTCTCTCACTATCGATAGGCTTGTATTTTTCACTGTCGATTGTGAAGAGTCATATCTTTCAAAGGGAAAGAATTTTTTCACTATCAATAGACTTTCACGATCGATAACCTTTCATGATCGATAGCCTTTCATGATTGATAGCCTCTCACTATTATTAGGCTTGTATTTTTCACAATAAAAGCATTTTTGCTATCGATTACCATCGATTGACTTTAGCTTTCCATGAATCTGTGTCAATGACCATAGTTGGTCAAGCCATTAAACAAACCATGACCATTTTTGGCCAAGATACTAACTAAATGAAGACCATTTTTGGCCAAGCCGTTAACCCAATCAGCATATAAAATGGCTACTGATAAGCCAATCAATTGAGCATTTCTTAATTCAAAGTGTATGGATAAAAATTAAAAAAATAATATTTGACTATATTTGCAGTTCTTAATAACCACTGAATTAATACTCTACCATGGTGTGCTCCACAAACCCAAATAAGGTATCCTTCTCCAAAAACTATAACATCGATTGGCTCCAAAATACATGTTCTTCATCATTTTTCATGGTGTCAAAAACTTCAAACTCACTAACAGTGTGGAATTTTGAATCGATAGCCATGGTTGGCTCGCTAGACATGCCGCATGAAAAGGGCTCTTTTTTGCTTTCAGTCAAAATAGGCTTGCAAACTTGCCCCCCACCCATATCGATTAGATATCCTTTTGACATATCAGTCCCATATGAGAATGGACATGGTTGTTCAACTGTTTCACCCATTTTGGCACGATATCGATTCTACAAAAATTACTTACACCATTTTTGGTGTAAGTTTCAGCCAGTTGCATGAAAGAATTCAAATAATTTTCGCTCAACACACATTTTTCATACAATTCATCAAGTAACTCACTTGAATTGCAAGGAGATAGCACTTGAAGTTGGATATTGTGAAACGACTCCTCTTGATAGGTAGTCGTGTCATTTTTACTAACCATGAATTGGTTGCATCCATCTTCTAAATATTGTCTTGTTTCAGCCATGTGTGGCATCATCTCATTTGCTATAGTCAAAGAATGACTATTGGTTTGTAACTTTTCAACCTCAGTAAGTGTGGAAAGGAATAACTCCACTTCCTTCCTCATCCACCTAACTCTATGAATTAAAGCCCAACATTATTTTAATTCATCTTGTACATCCTCTAAAAAAGATGGATGATCTACTCCCATCAAGGTTTTAATATTGTTTTCAAACCGATGTAATTCATTGGACGTATCTACAAAAATCAATGGTAGAATAGGCTGACCATGGTTTGCATTATTGCAATCCATTAGATCATACCAAAATTCCATTAAATCATCCACAGTCGACTTCATATAAAATGAAAGAGACAATGATTTAAAATTTCTAGGCAATAATGACGCCGAAGTACAGCATTTCGTCAAAAAGTACGCTGAAATTGGCTCTTAATTTTTCAAATTGGGCCTGAAATTCCAAGGAATTGCTTGGAAACATATTGTTGGCATTTCCCACTTTTAGATTAAAAAGGTCATGTTAACCCTACGGTTATTTAACCTAGGATTATATTTGATTTTGATGATAACTAACATTGATGATTATGCTGTCTAACATGCATTGAGTTGATGAAGCAATAGGAACAATCTCATACTCATGCAAACGAATTATTAGACGAGCAATACGGTCAAAGACTCTCAACGGAACGCATCAAAGAGGAAATTCGTCGATTGAAGTTTTCATGCTTTTATTTCCGTCTTTGTAAACTAGACATAGAGAGATGATCGTTACGATGACTGTATACCTAGAACTTGCCCATAGGTTTCCCTTGCATGCATAAAAGTTTTTCATGCTTTAAAAATAAGGAAACTGCATTTTCAGGAATGCAGTCGACTGCATTGGGATGCAGTCGACTGCATGTTGGGCAGTAGGGTATTACAGTCGACTGCATTGAATGCAGTCGACTGCATTGAATGCAGTCGACTGCAATACTTCCAGTAGCTCATTACAGTCGACTGCAATACTTCCAGTAGCCTATTACAGTCGACTGCATTGCATTGCAGTCAACTGCAAGTTGGAAATTTGAATTTCCAACGGCTACTTTTGGGTTACAGTCGACTGCAATGGTGCATTGCAGTCGACTGCATTTACCGTTTGGCGCATTTAATGCCCTACCTAACCCCAAACGGTCATATTTATTCCCACCTCTATAAATACTCATCTTGGGCATAGTTTTCATTCATCAATTGCATTCAAAGCTCTCTTATCTTTCATATTCTCAAAGATCAAAGCAATTGTTCAAATCTCTCTTGTTTTCATTGATTTCTCATCCTTTTCAAGAGAGCATTTATTGTGAGTTTACATTAGAGAGAGATACACTTTCATAAGTCATCATACACTCATCTCTCTTGTTCTAGTACTTCAACTTGTACTCATCTACTTCTTGAGAGTGAAATCTTGTACACATTTCTTCATTGAAAGGTTCTTGTATCAAAGCTTGGGGTTGTCAAGCTTTGGAGCTTTGGGTTTGTCAAAGCTTGTTCTTGATGTGGGCATAGCATCAAGGGATTGTAAGAGGTTCGATCTTGACCCGTAAGGAAGATCATACTAGTGGATTCTAGGGCCTTTCAAGGGACTTCCTTGAAGGGGTGGACGTAGGCTTGTGGGTATATCAAGCCGAACCATTTAATTCTCCTTGTCAAGTATCTCTAAACCCTTCTCTCTTTACATTATTGTTTTACATTTGTGTTGAGATTGGTTGTTTGCTTATTTGAGTTATTGAGATTGAGGTTTGTTGTTTGTTAATTTTTAAAGTAGTCTTAAAACCCTATTCACCCCCCCCCCCTCTAGGGTTATTTTATTGGTTTCAAGTGGTATCAGAGCCTCGGCTCTTGTTATATTGGGTAACGCCAAGAGAGTTAATCGATCATGGCTTACGTTGGGGGTATGGAGGGTAGTTCTACCACTAGGCCTCCATTGTTTAATGGGACCAACTATAGTGTGTGGAAAGTTAAGATGAAAATCTACTTAGAATCTCAAGACTATGAGATGTGGGATATTGTTGAGAATGGCCCATTCGTTCCGATAAAGGTGGTTGACAAGGTTGAAGAGCCTAAATCAAAATCGGAGTATAGTGATCATGACAAGAAGATGATTTGTATGAATGCTAGAGCAAAAAATTGTCTTGTGTGTGCTTTAGACACTAATGAACTCAATAGAGTCATTATGTGTAATTCCGCTAAGAGTATTTGGGATACTCTTCAAGTCACTCATGAAGGGACTTCTTTTCTTAGAGACTCCAAGATGAATTTATTGTTTAGAGATTATGAGTTATTCCATATGCTTCCAAATGAATCCGTTACGGATATGAATACTCGTTTTACTAACATTGTGAATCCTTTGAAGCAATTGGGCAAGGAATTCACTAATGGTGATCTAGTGAGAAAAGTGATTAGGTCCTTACCAAGAGCTTGGGATGCAAAGATCACCGCCATCCAAGAATCAAAGAATCTCAACATCTTTCCTCTTGATGAATTGATGTGCTCACTCATGACGTACGAAATGCAACTCAAGACCTTTGATCAAGAGGACGTCAAGAAGAAGCCTACATCAATTGCTCTTAAAGCTTCATCTTCAAACCTTGAGTCAAGTGATGATGATGAAGAATTTGATGAAGAGGATATTGCAATGGTTGCAAAGAACTTCAAGAAGTTCTTAAGATTTAGAAGGAATGATGGGAGAAGGCAACAAAATGCTAGCAACGAAGAGAGGCTTTGCTACAAATGCCACAAGCCGGGACACATGAAGATGGATTGTCCTATCTACAAAAAGGAGAAGAAGGAAAGAAGAGATGTATGGGAAAGAGCTAAAAGAAGACAATTCTCTAAGAAAGAGAACAAGGAGAAGGAAAGAGCAATGAATGCCGAACATACTTCAACATGGAGTGATTTTGATTCAAGTGATGAAGAGAATGATCAAGCAAATGTGTGCTTCATGGCAAATGATGAGGTAAGCTCTTCTTCCGGTAGTGATAGTGATAATGAAAGTTTTGAAGATGCTTATGATAGCTTATATGAGGAATCCAAGAAAATTTTCAAGAAAAATATTATTTTGTCTAAGAAATTTCTTGAAGCTAATAAGCAAATTGAGAAGTTGATAATGGAAAATGATAAGTTGCATGCCAAGAATGAATGCATGTCTAGCCATTTATATGTAGAGCATGTGAATAACGATTTGGTTGAATTACTTGTTAACACTCCTAGCTCAAAACAAATCTCTTCCAAAACTTTGGCTTTAGAAAAACAAAATGAAGATTTAAAAGTTGAGATTTGTGATTTGAAAAAATGTCTTGAAAAATTTGTTGATGGTCAAAACAATTTGGATGTCATGCTTGGACGCCAAAGAATTGGCCTAAACAAAGGTGGTCTTGGATTAGATCCCATGGCCATGCCTCCTAAAGTTTTGCAACAACAAGCTAGGTTGAATATTCATACAAAACGACCAAAGAACTATTGCACACCTTTTACACATTGCGGTTGGTGCAACAAGAAAGGGCATACGACTAATCATTGTCCTTGTAGAATTGTTTTTGTTAGAGGTAGAAAGAAAATGTGGATTGTGAAAGGTCAAGAATACAAATGCAAGACTAACATCCAAGGACCCAAGAAAATTTGGGTACCAAAAGTCACTACTTGATTTGTGTTTATAGGTATGTCTCAAAGCAAAATCTAGTAGCAAGAAGTGGATTCTTGATAGTGGATGCTCAAGACATATGACCGGCAACATATCTCTTTTCACATCGATTGATCTTAAAGAAGGAGGAAATGTGACCTTTGGTGACAATTCTCAAGGAAAAATCAAAGGTAAAGGAACTATTGGTAAGGAACCACATTCAATTGAGAATGTGTTATATGTTGAAGGATTGAAGCATAACTTGCTTAGTATTAGTCAATTTAGTGATAAAGGTTTTAAAGTTATCTTTGAGGCTTCTCAATGCACTATACTATCCTTGAAGAACAATGAAACTATTTTGGTCGGTAGTAGAGATAACAATGTTTACTCCATTCAATTAAATGATTTAGCTAACCAAGATGTCAAGTGTCTTAGTGCTATTAGTGAAACATCTTGGCTTTGGCATCGAAGACTTGGTCACATGCACATGGAGCATTTGAAGGATATTTCAAGCAAAGAACTTGTGAGGGGTCTCCCGAAGATCAAGTTTGAGAAAGATAAAGTATGTGATGCTTGTCAAATGGGTAAGCAAAAGAAAGTCTCTCACAAACCGAAGAAAATGGTATCTACTTCTAGACCCTTGCAATTACTTCATATGGATTTGTTTGGACCAATCCCTACTACTAGTCTTGGTGGTAAATCATATTGTTTTGTTATTGTTGATGACTATTCTCGCTATACTTGGACTTTCTTTTTGGCTACCAAAGATGAATCTCTAAATGTGTTCACTTCATTTGCAAAACGTGTTCAAAATCAAAAAGGTTATTTGATTACCAACATTCGAAGTGATCATGGTAGAGAATTTGAAAATTCAAAAATAGGAGCCTTGTGTGATGACTTTGGGATATCACATAACTTTTCGGCTCCTAGAACTCCTCAACAAAATGGTGTTGCCGAAAGAAAGAATAGGTCTTTGCAAGAAGCGGCAAGAACAATGCTTAACGAATATGGTTTACCTAAATACTTTTGGGCGGAGGCGGTCAATTGTGCTTGTTTTGTTCTTAATAGAGTTATCTTGCGAAATTTTTTGTTAAAAACCCCTTATGAGCTTTTTAATGATAAGAAACCTAAGGTGAGCTTTTTTAGAGTCTTTGGTTGCAAATGCTTTGTTTTAAATACCAAGGATCACCTTAGCAAATTTGATTCCAAAACCTTTGAGGGTATTTTTCTTGGTTACTCTAATAATAGTATGGCATATAGAGTTTATAATAAAAGTACTTTGGTTGTTGAAGAATCCATTAATGTTACTTTTGATGAGACTAATCCTTTTCTTCGGAGGACTAACATTGTTAATGTAGATGACATGGACAATGACTTGAGAACTTTGGACATAAGTGAAACACTACAAGAAAACCCCAAAGAAATTGATCTAGGGGAGCAACAATCAAGTTCTCAAGGGGGAAATGAGGAAGCAATCAATGATGCTTCAAACTTGGACAACTCTCAAGAATTACCAAAAGATTGGACTTACAAAAAGGATCATCCAAGCGATCAAATCTTAGGTAATCCTTCGAGTGGGGTAAGAACTCGACGCTCTCTTCAACAACATGTTAATATAGCGTTTCTTTCCCAAATTGAACCAAAGAAATTTTTCGAAGCTCTACATCATGAATCTTGGATGCTTGCTATGCAAGAAGAGCTAGTTCAATTTGAAAGAAATCAAGTTTGGACCCTTGTGCCTAAACCTCAAAACTTTAGGATTATAGGCACAAAATGGATTTATAGAAACAAACTTGATGAATCCGGAGTCGTGGTTAGAAACAAGGCTAGATTAGTGGCCCAAGGTTATAACCAAGAGGAAGGAATTGATTTTGATGAAACTTATGCACCGGTAGCTAGACTTGAATCTATTAGAATGCTATTAGCTTTTGCTTGCTATAGAGATTTTAAACTCTTTCAAATGGATGTCAAGAGTGCCTTTCTAAATGGTTTTATTTCGGAGGAGGTCTATGTGGCTCAACCTCCCGGCTTTGAACATGAAAAATTTCCAAACCATGTTTTCGACTTAGCAAAGCTCTTTATGGTTTAAAACAAGCTCCTAGAGCTTGGTATGAAAGGCTAAGTAGTTTTCTTTTAGAAAATGGTTTTTCAAGAGGAAAACTTGACACCACTCTTTTTATAAAATCTAAGGGCAATGACTTATTGTTGGTGCAAATTTATGTTGATGATATTATATTTGGTGCTACTAATGGATCCTTGTGCGAAGAGTTTGCTTCTTGTATGAGTAAGGAGTTTGAAATGAGCATGATGGGAGAACTCACCTTCTTCCTTGGATTGCAAATCAAACAAAGCAAGGATGGAATCTTTATCAACCAAGCCAAATACACCAAAGAGCTACTCAAGAGATTTGACATGGAAGCATCAAATGCTTTTGACACTCCAATGAGCTCTTCATTAAAGCTTGATAAAGATGAAAAGGGTAAGGATGTTGATATTAAGCGCTATCGAGGTATGATCGGATCACTCCTTTACCTTACCGCAAGTAGACCCGATATAATGTTTAGTGTTTGTTTATGTGCTAGATTTCAAGCTTGTCCTAAGGAATCTCATTTGATTGCCGTCAAGAGAATCCTTAGATATCTTAAGGGCACTCACGATTTAGGGTTATGGTTTCCTAGAAACACATCATTTTTTGACCTAATTGGTTACTCCGACGCCGACTATGCCGGTTGTAAAACCGAGCGGAAAAGTACTAGTGGAGGTTGCCAATTCCTAGGTCACTCTCTTGTTTCTTGGAGTTCCAAAAAGCAAAACTCGGTTGCACTCTCTACCACCGAAGCCGAATATATGGCGGTTGGTGCTTGTTGTGCACAAATTCTTTGGATGAAACAAACCCTTTTGGATTTTGGACTCAAGTATGATCACATACCTATCTTATGCGATAATACTAGTGCCATTGATTTGACCAAAAATCCCATCCAACATTCACGCACAAAGCACATAGAAATCAAACACCATTTTATCCGTGATCATGTGCAAAAAGGTGATATTGTTCTAGATTTCGTGGACACAAATCACCAATTAGCGGATATCTTCACTAAACCTTTAGATTCGAAGAGGTTTACCGCTCTTAGAAGAGAACTTGGCATGTCTTCACCTATGTGACTAAATGTTATATCTCTTGTGCTAATCATGCAAGTTGCACTTCTCATGCTTGAACATTATTTAATATGCTTAAAGCATGCTTTGGTTGATGTTTCTCTTTTCAAAATTATTGATTTTGTTGATATTCATTCAATCTCATTTGATTTGCACACACTCATATTTCTAAATCCTTTACACTTCCTATTTGTGCTATCTTTGTAAAAAGTGCTTGGTACACCTTTTGATGGGTATTCAAGTACTTATGTTTTTATTGTTTGAATGCCCTTGTTGGCAATATTGATTATCCATGGATGGATACATAAGTTGATCACTTTCACACACACACCCTTGACCTTTTTCAATGATGTCAAAAGGGGGAGAAAATATTGTTGATTCATATTTGTGTGGACTTGATATGAGCATATATTACTTAAGTTAGGGGGAGCCCTATATTGCTTAAGATAGGGGGAGCTTTTTGTCATGATTTCTTCTCATGACCCCTTATGGTTTATAATTGAGATTGTTATGCTTCTTTGGCTTTATTATCTTATATATCTCATATTATTTGAATCAATGTTTGCCATCATCAAAAAGGGGAAGATTGTTAACCCTACGGTTATTTAACCTAGGATTATATTTGATTTTGATGATAACTAACATTGATGATTATGTTGTCTAACATGCATTGAGTTGATGAAGCAATAGGAACAATCTCATACTCATGCAAACGGATTATTAGACGAGCAACACGGTCAAAGACTCTCAACGGAACGCATCAAAGAGGAAATTCGTCGATTGAAGTTTTCATGCTTTTATTTCCGTCTTTGTAAACTAGACATAGAGAGATGATCGTTACGATGACTGTATACCTAGAACTTGCCCATAGGTTTCCCTTGCATGCATAAAAGTTTTTCATGCTTTAAAAACAAGGAAACTGCATTTTCAGGAATGCAGTCGACTGCATGTTGGGCAGTGAGGTATTACAGTCGACTACATTGGAATGCAGTCGACTGCAATACTTCCAGTAGCCTATTACAGTCGACTGCATTGCATTGCAGTCGACTGCATTGCATTGCAGTCGACTGCAAGTTGGAAATTTGAATTTCCAACGGCTACTTTTGGGTTACAGTCGACTGCAATGGTGCATTGCAGTCGACTGCATTTACCGTTTGGCGCATTTAATGCCCTACCTAACTCCAAACGGTCATATTTATTCCCACCTCTATAAATACTCATCTTGGGCATAGTTTTCATTCATCAATTGCATTCAAAGCTCTCTTATCTTTCATATTCTCAAAGATCAAAGCAATTGTTCAAATCTCTCTTGTTTTCATTGATTTCTCATCCTTTTCAAGAGAGCATTTATTGTGAGCTTACATTAGAGAGAGATACACTTTCATAAGTCATCATATACTCATCTCTCTTGGTCTAGTACTTAAACTTGTACTCATCTACTTCTTGAGAGTGAAATCTTGTACACATTTCTTCATTGAAAGGTTCTTGTATCAAAGCTTGGGGTTGTCAAGCTTTGGAGCTTTGGGTTTGTCAAAGCTTGTTCTTGATGTGGGCATAGCATCAAGGGATTGTAAGAGGTTCGATCTTGACCCGTAAGGAAGATCATACTAGTGGATTCTAGGGCCTTTCAAGGAACTTCCTTGAAGGGGTGGACGTAGGCTTGTGGGTATATCAAGCCGAACCATTTAATTCTCCTTGTCAAGTATCTCTAAACCCTTCTCTCTTTACATTATTGTTTTACATTTGTG